>JAVJIX010000132.1:1915000-2400000 GCA_036785185.1 Paratrypauchen microcephalus
GTTTGAGGTCTGAAAACATGTATCTTTTTTGTTCTAAAAATAACCTGCGATAGGCGAAATCTGCAAAGATATTATAGAATGAAACCAAAGATCCAAACCTGTTTTCAGGCCCTAAACATATTGCATGTATTTTACAGTTCCTCTGACCGAGCCTCTTCGTCCTGGCACCACTCCACTATCGCGGGTTTTGTCTGGGAGAAAACTTGCAAACATACAGCACTCCAAAGTCACACTGCGAGCGATAAAACACTTATACAAATCTGGCAAACTGAACGCATTCTGTACCGTACAGGAGACACGGAGGAGAACGACGGACAAACCGGCAAAGGTCTACAGTCCCTTAGCCAATCAGGATGCAGAAATGCACGTTGAGACACTATTAAAAAATGAGGGGAAAAAAAAACCCACAAAAGAGCGAGGCTGCAAAAAGTGAACCAAGATATAGCGAGGGACCACTGTTTTTAATTAAAATGTATTTTATTTTTGTTTGTTCATTTTCAAAATGTAATTCTATGGCAGAAAGGCAAAAAAATTAAATTTAAAATGAAATAACACTGCATATATATTTCAAAAGGGTTTTGTGGCTCCCAGTGTTTCCTTTACTGTGTGAAACGAGTCTAAATGGCTCTTTGAGTGGTAAAGGTTGCCGACCCCTGGTCTAAACGATAATATTTTTATTTGGAATTTGGGGGAAATGTTGTCAGTAGTTTATAGACTGAAACAAAAATGTTCCTTTTGCCTAAGCACATACTTATAAGAAAATCAGAAAAAACTTTGTAGTGGTCTCTTATTTTTGTTTTCCAGAGCTGTATATCTCCAAAGCTCAAAATGCTCTGTTCCACCTTATGATGTCATGAAGTGGAGGTTTTCAAGTTTTTAACAGCTGCCTTTTAATCCTTTCTTCAGTACAGATTGGCAATTCCAGGGCTGGTTTACTGGTTTGTGCACAATACTGGCATGATTGCAACTTAATACCGTATAGCAACAATAACAATAAAAACCCTCATTATATTTTCCAATTTTCATTTTCCCTTTAAATTTGACAACACAGTCACCACCAATATATTTTGCACAACAACTGAAAAGCAAGGGCATTCTATTCTTGTTGTATAACACACATCCTGTACCCTCGAGTCCCCAAAGTCTCACAGAAAGATGAAAATGTACTCTCGTAAACAAATCACACAAATATATATATATATATATATATATATATAAAACACGTAAAAATATCTACAACTTTTCTTTCTACTCCAGCCATTGTCGGATTTGACGTTTTAAAGGCCACAGACTTTTCCGCCCAACTTGTAAATGAAACGAGAGGGAAATCTTTTAATCTTTTCGTTTCCATGGCAACGCAGGTTTGTCTGAAGTTGAGCTGCTTTTAAGGGACACTTCAATCATTCAGACAAGGGAAAACAATAGCAGCAGGAACGCATTACGTCTGACACTTTTCGGAATAAGACTTACATCATTATCTACTTACGGCTGTTTGATCATTTTCCTTCCAAACTCTTGACACTTTGAGTTCTTTAAATTTTGTGTTTTGTCATATTTTTGTCATAGAGGCCCTGTAACTGATTTTTTCCCCATGTATTGGCGCAAAATTGATCTTGCTCCAGTACAGATATATGTATAAACAGCTCCTGAGGTAAAAATATGTCTGCTGTGTACTGCCACATTAGACAAGTTGAAAACAAGTTGAATTTCTCCTTTTGCCGTAGATTATACCCGGACGACTAAGGGATTCTACACACATGTCAAATTAGAAAGCATTTTACTGTTCAGGAAGTGTGTGTTAGCCTGCTAGTTGTTGTTAGCATCACTGTGACAGCAAAACTCAGCCCCGACTTCTGCCAATTGTGAAAAACACTTATAAACTAATCGTGGTGAACTGATACTTTGCGGTGACATTACGCTGGAGGGCGTTCGAAATGTTTGCGTATGGCAGAATGTTCGGTAGTTACCATGGTGTCAGAATGCACACATTCGCAAACATCAGACATCATTTGTCTCCCATCTATAACTCTATCCTCAAACCTAAACCAAAACAAAGAAAAATATAGCCGCAAGTACCCGAACCCTGAAAAAGTGTATAGGAAAATAATAATAAGAATAAGAAAAACCAGAACAATAATAATAGGCCCTACGCTTTAGTGCTCGGGCCTAACAATAGGGCAGCAGGTCAGGTCCAGAGGTGTGAAAACACCCATTATGGCCCTGAATGGTTCTGCAAACAAGACCCCACACTCCACTCCCACTGCATATTTAATAGGACCACCTAAGTAACAGAAACTGTAAACAAGTAGTAGTTTCAAAGTAATTTCACTGTAGTTAGCTCCTCCCTTCAGGCAGATATAGGCAGTGTTCACCAGCGTCTGACCAGAACTGAAGCAGCTTGGATGAGCTGCGAAACGTATTCGACCAAATAAACTTTTGTCCAGTTGACAAATTGAACTTCTCCTTTTGCCGTGGATACTACCTGGACGACTGAGGGATTCTACACACATTTACAAACACAGACAAAAATCTTTCTGAAAATTATAAAAACACAAAAATTGATTTAAACAGCACATATTCCGTCCTGTTTAGGTGTTTGACTTTCAACAAAACAGATGAGAGTGACTAACTGATGATTTGATATGGTTTCAGTGAAAACAATTGTTTCTGGTCAGAGTTTGTTCGATTAAAGGTCCCATGACATGGTACTTCTTGATGCTTTTATATGGCTCCTTAATGGTTCCCTAATACTGTAAATGAATCCTTCTTCAAAATCAACACTCAGTGCATGAGATATGACTCTGACAGTCTTCATGAGGCTAGATACGTGTCTAAAATGCTTTATTCTGGGTGTTGCTGCTTCAATGCAAATGAGAAGGACAGAGAGATTGGCTAAGGAGCGGGGGGGGGACGGGTTTCCCCCGCTGGAAGCGCAGCTCTGCACCGCTGTCTGCTCGCTTCCGTGTTTAACACAGGAAGACAGATGGGAGACTTTGCAATGAAAAAAAGCATATTTACACAGAAAATAAAATTAAACCACTGGTATTTCAGAGGTCCAGAGGGTCGGGTAAGGGACTTGCGAGCCTAGAAACACTCGGACGTGCCTCCAGGCAAATAAAAAAATGCATTTCGCATTGTAGCGCATTCACAGTCCAAACTCTATGGGCGGAATATACAGGGACGCTGAGCGGAGACAGAGGGAGGGGCTGGAGCTGCATTTGCCGATCTGACGTCAAAAAGGTGCCTTGTCCGAACTCGCCCGTTTGAACACTGGTTTTGTGTAACGCAGAAAAGGACCGCAAATGCTCAGTTTAGACATTTCGCAACTTTTAGCCATGGGGGGGGAGGGGCTAAACAGGGTAGGGGAGCTCACATTAACGTTCAAAAACCTCAGAAAGTGAAAATTTCATGCCATGGGACCTTTAAAGCTCAGATTAAAGTCTCCAGACAGAGCAGAGCCTACAGTTAGCATCACAAACTCAGGGAATGTTGACACCAGCTGCAAAGTATCAATAATTACAAGGCTCGGAATGCATCAAGGAATAACTTTGCACCACCGCAAATCGTTTAAAATGAACTAGCTCTGGTTTTCACGCTTTTAAGACAGTAAAAATCCACCTTTAAGGAACAAAGTAAGACATGTCAACATGGCGAAAAGTCGTAGATTAAAAGGGAAAATGCAGAGGGTGAAGTGATTGAGGTCAGTGAAGAGTCAGTGCAATAATGAAAGAAGAGATTGCTGTTCCATCACCCAGAATCCTGTCATTGTTATAGAGGAGCTGGAGGAGCCGTTAGGGGGATTCTGGGATAGTTTTTCAAAGTGCAAAGTTGAAATTTAAATGTGTTGATCATGGAGAAGCATTCAGTATAATAATGAGCAGAATGAATCGAGCAGAATGTGCAAGTGCAGTGGAAAGCTTAACCTCTTGAATGGGTTGGGAGCGTCTTTGAAAGAGAGCTGTGCACGGTTAAAGTCTTGTGTCTGTCGTGATTGTTGGCGTTTTTTGGATTTTTTTCTTGCAACTCTAGCTGCATTAGCGAGAATCGAAACAGATCACTTCTAAAAGGAGGGAAAACACTTAAAGACAGCAGCGCTTTCCAAGTTTTATTCAAGGGTTGGCGTTAAACAGATGCTTAGATATGGTTACACATGTGAACAAGATGGACTATTGATACTGACGTCGTTAACATTCCCTAGGGGTGTGGTGCTAACTGTAGGCGCTGCTCTGTCTGACTATTTATTAGTAGGGATGCACCGATGTGAAAAATTTAGCTGATGCCGATATCTGATATTAATGTTGCTGTTGTGGCTGATGTTGATTAGCTGATATCGATATATTTTTTATTATTCTGAGATAACATTTTATACAGACTGAAAATCATGCAAAATGAATTTTTGAATGTCTTCTTTTATTTTCAAAATGTGTTTTGACTCAATAAAGCTTAACTCATTTTATTCACAAAACCCCTGTGAGAAAGTTTAGATTAAAAAAAAAAATACAAGGATGATAAATCACCATGTCACTCTTAATCTGCATTTCACATGGCTCCCATATCACCACATATACTTCAGGTTTGGGGGATCATTTTGTGTATTGCCAAGAAAAGGAACTGCAACACATTTTGTCAAATTACAATAAACTTAAACATGGACAGATACAAGATAAACACAACGTTTTATAACCAAGATCCCTGTACAGCTCGACCTTTTTAAGGACAGCTCCCAGTGCTCTGCCTGAAGTGTGACAGAACTTTTATTTGTTTTTCAAAGCAAGGTATTTATTCGATCCCCCAGGTCGCCAGAGCCTTTCTGTGTGGAGTTTGCATGTTCTCCCCGTGTCTGGGTGGGTTTTTCTCCGGGTACTCCAGTTTCCCCCATCAACCCAAAACATGCACCATAGGTACCTCCATCTTAGATCCTGACCAAACCGAAGCAAGAAGATCATGGAGATGGTCCCCGGGCGCCGTAATGTGCTGCCCACTGCTCCTAATAACAGGATGGGTTAAATGCAGAGAAGAATTTCTCCTGTGTGAGATCAATAAAGTCGCTTCTTCTTCTTCTTCTTCTTCTTCTAGTACTGACAAATATCGGTCCTTAATATCGGCCCAGTTTTACACATCGGGCCGATACCGATATGTTAACGCTTTGGTAATATCGGCCGATACCCATGTTAATGCCAACATATCGTGCATCCCTATTTATTAGGCTTTATTTGAACATAATCTTACCATAAAAAAACTGACTTGATTTATGGTCACAAACTAGCTCGCATTAGGCAACAGTTTCCCAGTTACTCACACTCACTTTCGCAAATCCATTTAGTGTTTTTTCTTGAGCTTTCAGACAATCTTAAAACTTTTTTGGCAGTGTTTGCTAATGTGCGTTGCGTCACCGTGGTAACTCCTAAACATTCCACCATTAGAGACACATGTAGAAGAATGATGTCACTGCAAGGTATCAATAACATGCCCAAACCTGATTTACCGCCATCATAAATCAATCAATAATGTTAGGTCACATTTTTGTCCAGTCAGAAACATTATTAATGGTTAGTAGGTAAGCTATATGCCAAAGCGCGGTAGCATTTATTTGTGCTTTATTGCCTAATAAAAAAAACTTTGTGAGTGTCTGTGCTGAGATTGGAAGATGTGCAATCTTTCTGTGCCCAGATGTCCACTCTATTTCCTACTTAGGGCACTATTGAGGGGTCATGCCATTTTTAGTGCTGTCCAAATGTCCAGTTGGTCAAAACGTAGTGCATTCAAAATACAATCTCAGTCACTCAATCACTGGACTGGTTAATATAGAGCACAGTGCATTGCGAGAGTCAGAAAAACACCAGTAGACAGCGACAGGTGTTCAACTGGACACTTGGGAATGGAGCAGATAGAAATGCTGGTTTATGGCACTGTTGATCCTGATTCTGAATAAAACACTTAAATAAACCGTTATGGGGTGAAGTAAGTTGCTAGCATTACCCGTTTATCCTTAGCTCGAGCTGGTAAAAGATCGACAATTTCTACATCTCAGACAAAAATCAAATATCCAGTCTGTTTACCTGAGATCTAGTGTGACAAAAACATGCGTGATTAGTCCGTGTCATTCCATTTTGATCATTATTTACGTCAGGAATTAAGTTTTATCAGAGTTGCGCTTTTTTCATCCAAGCCAGGATCAAGTGAGCGATGAGTCTGAATCGCTCTGTGAATGAGTGCACTATAGAGTCCTCTAAGGCTACGTTCAGACTGCAGCCTGAAGTGACCCAAATCTGATTTTTTTGCCCCTATGCGACCTGTATCTGATCTTTTAATGAAAGTCTGAATGAAGCAGATACGATTTTTTCAAATGCGACCCAGGCCACTTGGATATGTGGTCCTAAAATCGATACATATCCGATCTTTTGACATGCGACTTCAGTCTGAACGGCCAGGTCACATTCATCCGACCTACACGTCATCAACAAGCAACAAATGTCACTATTCTGTGCTGAAGTAGGTGGAAACTGAACAGAACTGGACCATATTTTAGGAGACAATTCCAGCGTTGAGCCGATAGAATTGCTGGATAGCTGCATTACTGAAGAGGAACCCACAAAACGCCACAGCCAAAAACCTTGTCCTTCACCTTCTCAATCTTTTCCTTAAAACAAATAATTTGTACATGTTCTGGCTCTGGTACAACAGCAACTTTAAAATCTCCAGGTGCTCATTTCTAGTGTCCATGTTTAGGCGACTTCCGTAAACACTGAGCACGATCGCTGCATGTGACGTCATCATGTCCTCCAAGGCGCATGCGGGACACTTTTTGGGGAGTTTAAAGTTCACACTGGAGATCACGTACAAGTCACATTTATTTGGAAATGTGTACGACCTCGCAAAAAAATCAGATTTCCCAAAAAAATCCGAATTGAGCTTTAAGCCCTGCAGTCTGAACGTAGCCTAAAGAGTGCAGGCTTTTGTAGTGAATGTTGGTTTAGGGCAGTGCTTTTCAATTATTTTCTGTGGCGCCCTCCCCCTAGGAAGAAGAAAAAATTTCACACACCCCTCCCTGTGCGCAACTATTAATAGTATTATTTGTCCTGAAAATTGTTATTAGTACACCTTTGCAGAACACTGTATCCTTTATTAATATTAAAAACAAGAAAGAAAGAAACTTTCATCATAGACTGCACTCTGCACTGTCTTTTTGCATTGAAGACTCAAATATGAATGTGTTTAATGCCGCTTTGCGCGCATTTGTTTACGTTTTACAGAAACGAAACTTAAAATCACATGTCCCATTTGCATAAACTAAAAGTGCTGAAAAAAAAAAAAAACTACAACGACTAAAAGACACGACTCAGTGGAATATACGTGTTTTTTTGTGACAGAGAATGTTCTGCTGATGGTGAGTCTGTTCTGTATATCGCGTATTTAAGGTTGCCGACCCCTGCCCCAGAGCGACAATGAGAGCGCCACTGCCAACTACTGTTGTTGATGTGCAATTACACTTAGTTCTAGTACAGTACGGCAAAAAAGCATGTTTCCCAGCGTCCCACTATTTGAGAACCACTGGTTTAGGGGTTAGAATGGATATTTGGACACAACCTACGTGCATTTTTAACAAAACAGCAAACAGTAGGAGAGAGAGAGATTAGAGAATTATGAGGAAACAACTGAACGACACCATCCTAGATCATTCTGTGTCAAAGAAAAATAAATGAATGAAGTGAGTGAGGCTAAAAGAAATATCAAACTAAATATTATGGCTTGAAATGAGGTAGAAACCCTTTAATATTTATTATTTAGACCACAAGGGTGCAGCATTGGGTTTAGATAAACAGTCAACACGTTACACAATAGTCTTAATCATCCATTATTTTCCATTGTCCTCTGTCCTCCGCCCCTCTTCCCTCTCCTCTGTCTCTCCGTCTCTCCGTCCTCTGTCCTATAGCGTGAGTGGACCGTGGAAAAAGATGAGTGATGGGCCCGAGCCGACCAATCAGAGGTGTCAGACTGCGGCCGCTAAGTGCCAGTCATCACAAAGGAGGGAGCACAAAGCCCAGACAGGTACCAGGCTCGTACACCCCACCGTACGAGCCAGGGAAATGAAGCTGTCACTGAAAGAGGGGGAGAAAACGAGGGAGGACGAGAGAGGGGAGGGGGAAAGACGAGAAGAAAGAGAAAGACGAGAGGCGCTAAGAGAGAGAGAGAGAAAGCAAAGTGAGAGAAAGGGGAGAGAAAATGAAAGTAAAGTTAGGAGAGGGTGGAGAAAGCAAGCAAATGTAGTCAAGAGAGTAGAGGAGGAGAAGAGGAGAGAAGGTGGATGAGAGGAGAAAAAAGAAGGGAAAAAGAAAGGAAAGCGTAGGAAGTCAAGACAGGTGGAGAAGAGGAGGGAACGGAGGGGGAAGAAACATAAGGAAGAGAAAAGAGTAGGTAAGAGAGAAAGAGAAGAGCAGGAGAGGAAGACTGAGAGAGAAAGGGAGAGAGAAGCAGAGGATAAGAGGATAGACAGAGAAACCAAAGAAAGTCAAGTGAGGTGGAGAAAGAGAATAAGGGAGTAAAACCAAAGAAAGACAAGAGATGAGGAGAGGAAAAAAGAGAGGAGGAGAGAGAAACCAAAGAAAGTCAAGAGTGGAGGAGGGAGAGAATAGGGGAGAGAGTGAAGGAGGAGAGAGAAATACAGAGAGAGGAGGGGAGAGAGAAAGCAGAAGAGAGGAAGAAAGAGAGAGAAACCAAGGAAGGAAGGAAGGAAGTCAAGAGTGGAGGAGAGTGAGCAGAGGGAATAGTGAAGGAGGAGAGGGGGGGGTAGAAGAGAGGAAGAAAGAGAGGAGCGAGAAACCAAAGGAAGTCAAGAGTGAATGAGAGGGAGAATAAGGGAGAGTGAAGGAGGAGAGAGAAAAAGAGAGAGAGGAGGGAAGAGAGAAAGCAGAAGAGAGGAAGAAAGAGAGAGAAACCAAAGGAAGTCAAGAGTGATGAAGAGAGAGAATAGGGGAGAGTGAAGGGAGAGAGAGAGAAGGCAGAAGAGAGAGGAGAGAGAAACGAAAGGAAGTCAAGTGTGGAGGAGAGAGAGAATAGGGGAGAGTGAAGAAGGAGAGAGAGAAGATAGTGGTGAGGAGGAGAGAGATAAAGTACAGGAGAGAGGAGGAGGGGAAGAACGAGAGGCGAGAGAAACCAAAGGAAGTCAAGAGAGAAACAGAAGAAAAGAGGAGAGAGAGAGGAGTATACAGAGAGGGAAGGAGGAAAGAGAATGAGAGAAAGAGAGGAGGGGGGAGAGAGAAGGCAGACGAGAGAAAGAAAGAGAGAGAAACCAAAGGAAGTCAAGAGTGAAGAAGAGAGAGAATAGGGAATAGTGAAGGAGGAGAGAGGGGGAGCAGAAGAGAGGAAGAAAGAGAGGAGTGAGAAACCAAAGGAAGTCAAGAGGAGAAACAGAAGATAAGAGGAGAGAGAGAGGAGTATTCGGAGAGGGAAGGAGGAAAGAGAAAGAGAGAGGAGGGGAGAGAGAAGGCAGAGGAGAGAAAGAAAGAGAGAGAGAAACCAAAGGAAGAGAAGAGTGAAGAGAGAGAATAGTGAAGGAGGAGGGGGGACAGAAGAGAGGAAGAAAGAGAGGAGAGAGAAACCAAAGGAAGTCAAGAGTGAAGGAGAGAGAGAATAACAGAGAGTGAAGGAGGAGAGAGAGAAGATAGTGGTGAGGAGGAGAGAGATAAAGTAAAGGAGAGAGGAGGAGGAGGAGGAGGAGGAGGAGAGGAAGAAAGAGAGAGAGGAGATAAACCAAAGGAAGTCACGAGGAGAAACAGAAGTAAAGAAGAAGAGGGGAGAGAAAGAGGAGTATTCGGAGAGGGAAGGAGGAAAGAGAAAGAGAGAGAGAGAGAAGGCAGAAGACAGGAAGCAAGAGAGGCGAGAGAGCCCAAAGGAAGTCAAGAGGAGAAACAGAAGAAAAAAGAAAGAGAGAGAGGAGTATTAGGAGAGAGAAGCAGGGCAGCTCGGGGCCATGGTTTCTCCGTCAGTCTCTTTGCTCCGTCAGTCTCTTCACACAGCGGGAGGCCGTCCTTGAACATACACACATCTTCTCATGTGCTCTTATGAGAGGTGTCACATTACTGCACCGACACCAGGGATCCGACTGCGCTCACTGCACCTCTTACCTACTTTTATCATATACTTCAGACATACTGTACTTCATAATACAACCAGGGAATGGAGGCAGAGAAGAAAGCAAAACCGTAACAAGGCCATGGATACTATACAGCTCTGGAAAAAAATAAGAAACCACTGCAATATTATCGTTTTTTCAGATTTTACTACTTACAGTATAGGTATGTGTTTGGGCAAAAGGAACATTTTTGTTTGAGTCTATAAACTACTGACAACATTTCCCCCAAATTCAAATAAAATATTATCGTTTAGAGCATTTATTTGCAGAAAATGACAAATGGTCAGAATAACAAAAAAAAAGATACATGTTTTCAGACCTCAAACAATGCAAAGAAACTAGATCAGGGGTGCCCAACCGGTCGATCGCGATCGACTCCAAGTGTCAGTCGATCGCCAGGGCTTAATGCTCAATTCCGATTTTTTTGTGAAATCCGATTTTTTGCGCATGCGCCCTGGAGGATACGACGAGGTCACGTGCAGCGAGCGTGCTCAGTGTTTACGGAAGTCGCCTAAAGTTGCTGACGTACCGGAACCAGAACATGTACAGCTTATTTGTTTTAAGGAGGAGACGGAGAAGGAGAAGGTTTTTGGCCACGATGTTTTGCGGGGCAGTGGCAGCATCCGTATGAACGTGTTGGGGCGGAATCACAGACGAAAGTGGTGGGATTGCTACGTGCTTCGCCGCTTCACTGCAGGCATGAAAATCCCTCACCTTTCAGCGAAAACTCAAAAGTAGATCCCGGTTAAAAAAAAGGTTGAGCACCCCTGAACAAGATCAAATTCATTTTAAAACAACATAATACTAATGTTTACAGGATAAAAGAAGAAATTCAATTTGTCAACTGGACAAAGTTTGTTTGGTGAAAAACGTTTCGCCGCTCATCCGAGAGGCTTCGTCAGTTCTGGTTCTAGTGCTGGTTAGACACTGCTTATATCTAGCTGCAGGGATATAAGCGGCGGAACGTGGCGCCGCGGGACATTGTTTGAGAGGGGGACTGTTTTGCAGTAGAGCGAGAGCGGTGGAAGCTCAGTGTGTGTTGAGCGGTGAACAACATGGACAGAGAAAATGTTCCAGACACAGAGGAACTTATACCGAAAAGAGGAGCCGTGTCAGTCGTGTGGAAATACTTCAGCTTTAAAAAAACTGACGCTGATCAAACAACCGTATTCTGTAAATGTCGTCGGGCTAAAGTTGTTGTCTACTTCACCACCTCCGTCACAAACATGTCCTGGAATATGAAGAATGCACGAAACTAAGATCTGCGTCCTCTTCCACGTCTGCAGGGAACGTTCAAGTTGGCGCCGCAACACAAAGCGCCACTCAGACGTCATTCAAAGACGCGTTCGCTAAGGGGACCGCCTACGACAAGAAAAGCAAACGGTGGAACGATATTACCAACGATGTTACTGTCCACTTCGCCAAAGACATGGTACCACTTAGTACATGAAAAAAAAACTTCAAATACCGTGGCACCGATATATTTTTTAAAAATACAGTAATATCAATTTTTGGTCATACCGCCCAGCTCTAGTGGAACAGTGTGTTTTCCGTTTGAGAGAAGAACACAGCCTAAATATGCAGGATTTATGTGTTCAACCTGTGTGATTGAAACAAAACACTTCTCCAGGTATGTTTGTGACGGGGAAACATAAATCAGAAAATAGCGTAATATGGGCCCTTTAATACACTGGCCAACCATCTGACTGAATAATAGTTGTAGAGTGTGATTTAAAGTTTACCGGTTTTCGAAATACCATAATAAATTCACATTGTAACCGTCGATATCACTGAAACCCATCGCAAACAGAACCTAACAACACACCCGCAGAACAGCCTTGCACTAAAGGTATTATGCTTTATGAGATAAACATTACAGCCCATATACAAATGCCAAAATCTGACGTGACCTTTTCTCCGGCTGCTTCCTTCACTCCCGCCCAGGTCTGAACGACTGTCCCCCTCTGATTTATTATGTGTCACGATGCAGGCAGTCAGAAAATGACAAAGTATAGAATAAAAGCTTGGACGTATCTTCAGTCCTGTAAAACTTACTGAAGTGAGAGTGTTAAGTAATCATAAAGTTCCATTCAAACGCCCTTGAAATGAGCCGTTCAGTTTTTCAGTCGGGAATCAGGTGGATAAAGGACCTGTGGGTAAATCTGTGGTTCAGTGAAAGCTGGAACAGTGTAAAAAGAGAGATAACAATGCGATCCATTTTTGTACAGGACATTGTATAAGCAAGATAGTTCTGCACGTAAGAATAGCCTACAAAACTGAAAGCTAATTGAAAGCACTACCCTGTCTGAACCTCTGTTCCTCAGGTTCAAAAAGTCAAAAGTCAAACGGTGCAGTCACACCAGGAAAGTCTGATAGTTCACTTGACCACAAAACCACGTGTGCTGAGGTCGTTCAGCCATTGGACAGAAATGAGCCATGTCAAAGCATCGTGTCCAAACAAGTGAAGGAGGAGAATCATGGCGTTGCGTGCTATTTTCAATGTCGTCATAGCGATATGGTTTGCTCAGATTTTACAGTTCACACAAATGTTTGAGCAGCATCGTGAGGTTTACACTACTGTACAATTAATTTACAAATGACGAAGACACAGGGCAAGACGGCTACAAAGGACATAATGCTCGACATACGACGGGAGCTCGTTAAGTACAAAAAGCCAACTTGTGTCGGATCGAGTCCGGTCTGCATTCTCACCTCAAACAAACCGCACCAGGATTCGAATGGAACTGTGCCGAGACCGACCTTTTTAAGCGGTCTCGGTTCGCTTGTTTGCTCCGGATCGAGATTTTTGGTTTTTATTGACACCAGCCCAAAAGGTCCAAATCAAAGGAACAAACGAACTCTAGTTTGTTTTAAACTAACCAAACAAGGCAGGTGTGAATACACCCAAAGTCAACTTTATTGTCAGTTTGCCATAATATGTGTTCAACATACAGTGAATCGAAATTTCGTTTCTCCCTGGCCAAGCAGTGCAAAAAGACAGTGTACAAAATACAATACAAAAACTATCTGAGGACAAAAATCTAAAAGCAGTGCAAAGAATAAATTAATACCTATTTACAGATGTCCAAAAATGTGCACTGTGCATCAAAATGTGCAATGGAAGATGCAGCAGTAAAATGTGCAGTAAAATGTGCAATAGAATGTGCATTGAAAATAAAGATAAAAATAAATGTTCAACGATTGTTCTTAGCAGCAGTTTTTACAGTTTTTAAAGTGTTTAGAGTGATATGTTTTTTTAAAGTTACACTTTAAACTGACAAAGGTTTTATTTTTTTTGCAACTATCATCTCATAGACTGTATAAATGGACATAGCTAACCCATTAAGCACCCCGTTCCAAATAGGAAGTAAGCACGGGGAGCGCTTCCGGCTTCATCGACTATGGCTCCAATTGACTTTACATTGAAAAACGATGCCCTGCTTTCTGTAACTGCCGCAGTGAGCCTCGTCATTTTGGTCTTAAAATGTTCATATTAACTCGCTCTACATCAGACCTGGATAAACTGTTCCACAAAGGGCCAGTGTGGCTGCAGGTTTTTGTTCCAACCAAACAAGAGCACACCTTCAACTGTCTGAAGACTGAGATCAGTTGATTAAATGAGTCAAGTCCAGTGTGCTGCTGCTGCTTGGTTGGAAAGAAAACGTGCAGCCACACCGGCCCTTTGTGCCCAGGTCTGCTCTACATGATCCTGGTGTTTTTATTTCACTATTTTGTCTGTAAATAAATTCCTATTCCTAATATGGAACTCTGCTCCAAATTCGCTTATCGTGAGCTTCATTTGACTGGAAGTGAACACTCTCGGTGGTGTCACACTCCCTTACTCCACTTCTTCTTTATACAGTCCATGGTCTATCCTTTGAAAATATCTGATTTTGTGCATTATTTAATGTTTCTGAGCAGTAGTTTTTCCTTATATTTTATTCCACCAGTACTTTGTAAGTAATTCAGTTTGAAGTAATGTTACTCTTACTTGAGAACAGTTTCTGCTTTTTCTATCCACCTCTGACTAAACATTAATGTCATGTTTAGTCAGCAATAAAAATTCCCAAAGTGTATTTCTATTTCTCATCAATTTTTCATCTGTCTTTTCTAAACACGCATTTCAAAGGAAGCGCAGTGCTTTGGTGACAGGTCTGACGATCGTAAAGGTGAGACTGCTGCGTAACCATGGACACTTTGTCTTGTTGGAGCATTACGAGGCTGTGCTGGGGACAAAGTGTATCTTGGCATGTTCCTTGTACCATCCGTTCTAACCTCTTGACTGAGCTCTTGTCATTATCAAAGCTAATCAAGCCAATTGTGAGGAACACCTCACGTCGAACCACCGCAATCAACCAATTTTAGTCCTATATTACACAAAATGGATTCTTGAGAGCTTTAAGGCACGTTATAATGCCGTTACCTCCTCACAAACATACCAGGAGTTGTATTTTTTGCTTTGATTTGTCTTGTTAAGTGTAATATGTACATAACACACTGGAAATGACCGTTTGACGAGTGAACTAACTGAAGAAATGAAGTCAACGAACTAACAATTATGTTAGTTCGGGCATTCAAAAGTAATTGAAAAACTCAGAATAAAAGTTCTATATAACATTATTTTCTAATCCATGTTATAATGTTGTTTCCTCATTAAAAACATACCCAAAGTTGTGTTTTGTTTAATAAACACACAAACCCAGGATATTTATAATAATAATAGTAAGGCATTAGTTATATAGCACTTTTTTTGGACACTCAAAGTCACTTCATTGTTCATTCACTCCACACTCGGTGGTGCTGAGCTCCTATTGTTGTCACAGCTGCCCTGGGACAGACTGATGAAAGTGTGGCTGCCGATCCAACCACAGATTGGCGCTCACACCGCTTTCATACTAGACAATGTGGGTGAAGTCCCAGTAATTCCCAGTAAGTTCCCCAGGCCCAGCACTGCTTACCTTCTGAGATCTGATGAGGCTTTGACAAGGAAGTTAAGCTGAGTTCTTCTCTGCTCCACCTTGTGATGTCACGTGGTAACACAGGAAGTGTTCATTTTTCTCGGTAAAAAGCCAAGACGTTACCATCATTGCCATGTTTTGGAAAAATATAAAATACTAAGTTTCAACAACTTGATCAGGTACTCTGATATCCGTCTGGTCCACAAAATTTTACATGACGCAGCCCCACCTCCTCTTAAGACCTACATCCAGCCTCGCTCTCAACACACAAGTAGAGTGTTAAGGTCTGTGTCTAGAGGCGACTAAAACTAGATGTTCCTAAAAGAAAGTCTGCCTTCTCTCAATCTGCCTTTTCCTATAAAGCCATCAATGAATGGATTGGGCTTCCAGACAATCTAAAGAACATGACTGATTTTTACAGCTTTTCACGGGCCATCAAAAATTGGATTCTGGAGCACCAAACATGCTCACACTAACAATACCAGACGGGTGTTTTG
This sequence comes from Paratrypauchen microcephalus, assembly GCA_036785185.1. Taxonomy (NCBI): domain Eukaryota; kingdom Metazoa; phylum Chordata; class Actinopteri; order Gobiiformes; family Gobiidae; genus Paratrypauchen; species Paratrypauchen microcephalus. Next base: position 1,930,588 of record JAVJIX010000132.1, read on the forward strand.
ATATCAGATGTTACCCTTGTGGGTATCACCTGATGGCCCCCAGATTACCAAACCAATAGTGCTACAATACCACATTACATTACATTATACATTGCACTTTTAACTTGTAAATATTTATTTTATTGTATATTTGTATATTGTACAGTCATACCTCACCTTACGAAAGACCCAAATAATGAATAATCCAAGTTACGAAACGCCTTTACGTAAAATTTTCGTCTCTGAATATGAAAAAAATTCAAGTTACGAAACGCGAAATCTTAAAAATTCAAATAATGCGTGCTCGGCTTCGCAGCCGCCCGAATCCCCCGAAATGTAAATACACTTGTAAATACACTCTCCAACAGGGTTTAGAGGAGTATTGGGGGTCTTGGAACGAATCAGGCCTTTTACATTGCGACTCTACTTATGAAAAAATCACGTTACGAAACCACTTCTGGAACAAATTAATTTCGTAAGGTGAGGTATGACTGTATAGTTGTTTTGTGTTTGTGTTGTCTCCCCTTCCCAGAACTACAGATGGAAATGGCTGTGAGCTTCAATCTGGTACAAACATCTCTGCCACTGTGCCTAATGTAATTGTACACTGTCCTAATAAACCAATAAATGAAAATGAAATGAAATGTGTTTTGAAACTCCATAAACCTTCACTAGAGTCATTTGGAGAATTTCAGTCCTGGAACATTACTGAACAAAAAGTAAAACGTATCTGTTAACTTGAAAACTACTATTACATGACATCACAATGTGGAACAGTACATTTTCAGCTTTTGAGATGTAGACAGACTAATAATGGCGGTTTACTCAAGCACTACATCCTAACATGACTTAAAGCTCCAAAGAATCCATTTTGTGTAATATATAAGACATTTAAAACATAAAATAGTCTAATTCCGCTACTTCAAAAACTATGATCAATATTTTGAACAGTAAGTCCTTTCCCAGAGTTCCCACTGTAACCATACATCCCCCGCTCTCACCCCATCCACCTCCGCTCAGCTCCCAGCCCCTGAATGTCCCCTCTCCCCAGACTTTGGGTTTGCCCCGACCATACAGCCCATACAAGCTCCGCCGCCCCAAAGAAACTCCTCGCTTTTAACTTTCTATACACTTTAATTCCATTATATTGTACAGACCCTCATTCTATATGGAACAAACCATTAAACGAAAGGGAGAGCGGACACGTAGAGCGAGAGAGAGACGAGAGCGGGGCGAGGCGGGGCGATGGTCCCGAGATTAAAAGCAAAAACCGAAAAAAGGGTGAACGGGCTACGAAAAAAGGGATAAATGACGGACATTGTTCCTTCCCCTGGCTGTCAGTTCTCAGTAATGCTAATCGCTAGGCTAATCTGACAGGATGGTCCACCCCCCCGCGCCGACGCATTCCGCTGCCCAGTGTCAATGAGAGGGAACAGCCACATTACATGGGTGTTTGTTCCCATTGTGCGCCAGCTTCCAATGCTATTAGCGCTAGTGGGAGTGTGTGGATAGCCTCTGCCGTCCGGGTTTTTAAGTAGTTACATTCCACCGGCTAAAAGGAAGAAGGAATCTGATGAAGTCATGGGTAAGGAGAATTTCGGAAGTGTTTTTATAAGAGTGGTTCAAAATTTAGAGCCGTTGCCATAGTGATTAAAAGCCCAATATTATGCAAAATTGACTCTTGTAAGGTTTTAAGACATGTTAAAATGTTATCTCATCAAAAACATACTTGGAGTTGGGTTTTGTTTCGTTCACACGTGTTTGAATAAGCTTTTATTATTAGTCTGTTTACATCTCCAAAGCTTAAAATGCTCTGTTCCACCTTGTGATGTTACGAAGTGGTAGTTTTCAAGCTAACAGACACATTTTACTTTTTATTCAGTAGTGATGGGCAATTCCAGGGCTGAAATCATCCAAATGATTCTAGAGAAAGTGTATAGAGTTTAAATACACACCGGAGCACTTCCTGTATTACCACATGACATCACAAGGTGGAAGAAAGTGTTTTCAATTTGAGAGACAACTTAAATAGTCAGGATTTGTGTATTAAACATATGTGAATGAAACAAAACACAACTCCAGGTACGTTTTTCATGCAGAAACATTATGACACTGACACTGCTGCTAAAGCAGTGCTTCTCAAATAGTGGGGCGGGCCCCCGTGGGCGCGGTGTGATGCCAGGGGGGGCGTGTGTGACCCTGGGAAACATGCTTTTTGCCGTCCTGTTCTAGAACTAAGTGTAATTGCACATCAACAACAGTAGTTGGCAGTGGCGCTCTCATTGTTGCTCTGGGGCAGGGGGCGGCAACCTTAAATACGCGATATACAGAAGAGACTCACCATCAGCAGAACATCCTCTGTCACAGAAAAACACATATATTCCAGAGTCGTGTCCTTTAGTCCAACAGAAGCTGATGCATCAGCAGCACCAGGAGAGAGCGTTTTTTTTTCAGCACTTTTAGTTTAAGTTTCGTTTCTGTAAAACGTAAACAAATGTGTGCAAAGCTGCATTAAAAACACATTAATATTTGAGTCCTCAGTGCAAAAAGACGTAAGTTGTAAGTTTCTTTCTTTTTTGTTTTTAATGTTAATAAAGGATACAATGTTATGCAGAGGTGTACTAATAACAATTTTCTAGACAAATAATACTATTTACAGTCGCACGCAGGGAGGGGGGCGTGAACATTTTTCTTCTTCCTAGGGGGGGCGTTACAGAAAATAATTGAGAAGCACTGTGCTAAAGGGATAGTGCGTTTAAAAAAAAAAAGTGAATCTGTATGGTGTCCCCTTCAGCAGTGTCGTCCATTAACACTTTTTTCATTTTAAAAAAACAACAACGCACTATCCCTTTAAATGACACCATTTTGAGCTTTATTACGCTACACATTGTGTGTTTTATCTATTTGTATTATATTCAAGTTTACTGTACTTTTGCTACGGGTATATGTGATGCTTTAGTCATTGTGTTTATTGTCTTCTTTATCAGATGTTTTATGTTCACTGTGGGCCTAGGGGGCGCTACAATTTCAAATCCTGTGTGTGCAACCTGTACATATGGTTTTTGACAATAAATCTGACTTTGAACTTTGATTATAACATAGATCCGAACATAGCGTAATATGTGCCCTTTACATCCAATCAAACAGATGAGTTGCGCGACACCATTCGAAATTTTCTATGCTAAACTGGCCTTTATAAACAATAAATAACACAACACTGGATGACTGTTTTCTTTTCAGATGTCTTCCATTCTTTCATTTCGACGTCAATCAATTTTAATCACCTCTCACAGTGGCGTGACAGAGCCTGGTCGCTATAGCGAGATGAAAAAAAACAGCTAGTGTGACAATCTGGCTTTCAAATCTGTTTCTGAATCCTCTGAACTGTCATATTCACAATCACAAAGTCACACCATCTATTTCATTGTAAGTTCAAAGCAGAGACAGCTAGAACTAACTCCGCACAAAAGCATGTGTCACTGCATTTTGTTGCGTTTTAAAACCAGACTGTTAAGGAATGACAGCCACAGCGCACTTATCAAATCTGAATTGTCAGATATGATAATTTGAGCTATGGGGGATTGGCTAAAATTAAGCTATTTGTGTCAGTTTTGTCTGCTTCTCTATTGTTTCGGAAGTCTTTGCGGATCAGGCAGGACATTATACCCCCAATCTTTAGTTAATTTTGTTCATCATAAATATTGGAGATGCTAATTACATACTGTTTGATATCGGGATTCAGATGAGTGAAATCTGATGAAATGTTTTGCAAAGTTTAATTTTACATAAATGTATGATACTGTTGAGCGGGGTTCAGCACAGACTTTTGTCAAAATCATCCATCCATCCATCCATTTTCTTCCGCTTATCCGGGGCCGGGTCGCAGTGGCAACAGTCTAAGCAGGGACTCCCAGACTTCCTTCACCCCGGACACTTCTTCCAGCTCCTCCGGGGGGATCCCAAGGCGTTCCCAGGCCAGCCGGGACACATAGTCCCTCCAGCGTGTCCTGGGTCTTCCCCGGGGCCTCCTCCCAGTGGGACATGCCCGGAACACCTCCTGAGGGAGACGACCAGGAGGCATCCGGAACAGATGCCCGAGCCACCTCAGCTGGCTCCTCTCGACATAGAGAAGCAGCGGCTCTACTCCGAGCCCCTCCCGTGTGACTGAGCTCCTCACCCTATCTCTTCCCAGCCACTGCGGAGGAAACTAATTTCGGCCGCTTGTATCTGCAATCTCGTCCTTTCGGTCATTACCCAGAGCTCATGACCATAGGTGAGGGTAGGAACGTAGATTGACCGGTAAATTGAGAGCTTCGCCTTTTGGTTCAGCTCCCTCTTCACCACAACGGTCCGGTACAACGACAAACTCGGGATAAAAGACTTTCACTTTTTCCTCATTTGTAAACAGGTACTTTAGTATTTTTGCTTGAGTGGATTTTCATGTGATACTTTTGCTTTTGTGTTTTTAGTTTTTTCTTTTTTTTTCTTTTATTTGGTATCTGTATTGTTATTTAAGTAACCAGCCTAAGTTCCTCCTCCACCACTGGAGGGAAGAATAACTCGATCTGATAAATAAATACATAAAAAGCAGAAACAGAAATCTGAGAGAAAACTACTACTGCTAGTAGTATTTTGCAGTGGCAGTAGTAGTAGCAGTGGTAGTTGTAGTTGTAAATAAGTGATCTGCAAAGTACAATCATGTGAACTCTATTTATTGTAGGGCTGAATATATGTAAAAAGATGCAATGTCTTCATTTACCAGTCAAACTGCCAAATAAACAGAGTAAACCAAATAAAAGTGTCGAGGAGGACCTATGCTGAAATGTGTTTGCGTATTCCCTGTTTGCCGAATTACATTCATCCACGAACAAGCTACAAACTAAACGCAAATAATTTTTAGCTGATTTTTACTGTCTTAAAAATGTGAAAATTCCGAGCATCCTAATTATTCACAGTGATTCGTTTACAAGGGCTTTTGGGATGGAAAAAAAGACTTCTGCCATGACAGTAAAAGCTAACAACCACTAACCTGCACTTATCGATTATCAGACAGTAAAACTCTTGAGGATTAGATGCCATCCTAGGTGCTTGTACATGTTTAAAGTTGATGGGAAACACCACAGAAGCATGCAAACTCAAGCAACCAAACTCGGGACCTTTTTCATGTGAGTGTTAGCCACTCTGGTACCATAAAAACACACACCGAAACACACTTACAGACGGACGGAGTGAAATGTCTTTCCCAAACATACAAAAAAAGTACAAATTGAATGTAGATTGACGTCGCAATAATATTAAAGTATCAGAGTCTGTTGCAAAAAAAAAAAAAGTCCTATATAAAAAGTCAAATTGATCTTCCATTATCAATTTGGTAAAATGTGGTGAAGGCTCTATTTTTTTTTTCCAGGATGGATAAAAACTAGCAAGTGGATTTGGCCAATTTTTTGTCCGATACCGAGAAAAACCAACCAGACCATGAACATTCACTTGATATTCTTCCGATATATAAAATTCTCTGGCCTGTCAGGTTATGACCACTCGAATGGTTCAATCCAACGTTCGAACAAAACCCATACATTTCTTTACATTTCAGTATCTTTGCATCACCATATTTAATGTAACCCCGCTACCACCATTCTACCTGAGTCCCCCTTCCGCACCGAGGGCACACGAAGTAATCGGCTGAAAAAAGTTCTTGAAAGTCCGTATGAAACGAAACGATTCTCAGTTTGAAGCAGCTTAAGCGGGATGCAGAGGTGTTAAATGAGTCTGTGTGTCCTGGGGGAGAGAGGAGAGGCTTTAGAATAGGTAACACTGGAATGTAATTGAGCTGAAAATTGAAACGCGGAGCCGTGGCAAAGCTAGCCTGGCGTATTCTAGTGTGCACATGGTTACCAAGAGAGTTTGTTTACGTTTTTTTGTATTTTTTAACTTTTTTAGTGAGATGTCAGTGTAATCCTCGCTTAGCCGGACCTCTGGAGGATAGCGGAGTAGGGAGCCACACAAGCTGAAGATGGGAATTATAGAGCTAGAAGAGTTTAAAATACTAGGGTTTTGTGATTGGTTTAAGTAGTAGTTTCGATGCTGTTTTGAATCGTACGGACTACCACTGCGTCTATTGGCAAAACATGCTAGAGTCACAAATGTCAGGATAGAAGACAAACTGCGAGTCAAGGTACATGTAGCTAATTTTTCTCAAACAGAAAACACTCTATTCCACTATGTGAAGTTATATTTTAATACTGGAAGTCCTCCACTGTGTTTTTAAACTCCATACATCTTCATTAGAATCATTTGGATATTGCAAATCTCTACTGAACTTAAAGTAAAGGGAGCTGTTAACGCGAAAACTACCGCTTCATTAACCTGGGAAATCCCAGGCTGCTTTCGTTCATTCCGATCTGAAAGACAGCCTGGCGCCTATGGCAAGGGAGCTCTCCCGATTCTGGGAGCCAATCAGAGAGCGGGGAGGGGTGGCGTGTACTACGTGACTACGTAACGGAAGCTTGTAGTTTGAACTGACATGATTGGCTATGGGCTACGTATACGCCAAATGATAGACATTCGTAACGCCCAGTAAACGGCCGTTGGCGATCGTAAACCACACCTCCGCTACGAGATATTTCAAAGGTGGCTTCCAGACCATATATCACTTGTGATATGGTCTGGTGTAAACCAGGCAACCGCTTCATGACGTCACAAGGTGGAACAGAGAATTTTGAGCTTTGGAGATGTAGATGTACTAATAATCCAGTATTGCTCAAACATGTGTGAAAGAACACACACAAAACACAACTTCAGGTATGTTTTTGACGAGATAACAATTTTATAACATGTCTTAAAGCTCACAAAAGTCAATTTTGTGTAATATACATCTCTGGAAAAAAATAAGAGACCACTGCAAAATTATCAGTTTTTCTGATTTTACTACTTATAGGTATGTGTTTGGGCAAAAGGAACATTTTTGTTTGAGTCTATAAACTACTGACAACATTTCCCCCAAATTCCAAATAAAAATATTATCGTTTAGAGCATTTATTTGCAGAAAATGACAAATGGTCAAAATAACAAAAAAGATACATGTTTTCAGACCTCAAACAATGCAAAGAAACAAGATCAAATTCATTTTAAAACAACATAATACTAATGTTTACACTTAAGAAGAGTTTAGAAATCAATATTTGGTGCAATAATCCTTATTTTTAATCACATCTTTCATGTGTCTTGGCATGCTCTCTACAAGTCTTTCACATTGTTCTTGGGTGACTTTATTCCACTCCTGGTGCAAGAACTGAAGTAGCTCAGCTTTGTGTTTGTGTTGGAATTCAACAGACGCTGGAATGGAATGGCTGTAACACATGTAGAGATGCTGATTTCAGAAAAAAATGCAGTGGTCTCTTATTTTTTTTCCAGAGCTGTATATTTTTTTTCACTAAAACTACAACTTTTACTGTGAATGACAAAATTAAAGTCGACAAAAATTGCTACCGAATGTCCTTGGTGACGCCCTTGCTTTGTAAACTTTAATTAAAATTTGCAAGAGGACAAACAAGCCTGCATTAACTGGAAAACAGCTGATTAAAAAGCAAAACTGGATTGTCAATATTCCATGCGTCCTCCGGAGTTGTTGATGACTGTGTTTTGAACTCTCCTTGACTAAATTAGAGATGGTATAATCAGGCCCCGCTGTCGATAATGTACCAGGAGCCGAAAAGTGCTGCTGTAAACAAGGACACGCCGCGGGACAGAGGTGAGGCCCCCTGCTGGTGCGGTGGAGCAGGGTTTGCGGAATATTGATTTCACTGCAGCGCTACAGAAGAGGTCATGCATGTTAAATGTAAAAGATAATTAGAGCGTATACCACATTCTGCTTCAGTCTCTATGTAAATATGAGCATGGATTCACTTCTTGAACTACTTTTGGATACTTTAAAGGTGCAATTTTTTTTTTTTTTGGTAGAAGGTCTGACGCTTTACGTATTTTTTTTTCAAAACCTCAAAACTGAACACAGTCATACCTCACCTTACGAAATTAATTCGTTCCAGAAGTGCTTAGTAGAGTGCTAAGTAGAGTCGCAATGTAAAAGGCCTGATTCTTTCCTAGCCAATGGGAGGCCAGCGGGGTGTTGGGAGAGTGTATTTACAAGTGTATTTACGTTTCGGGGGATTCGGGTGGCTGCGAAGCCGAGCGCTCATTATTTGAATTTTTGAGATTTCGCGTTTCGTAACTTGAATTTTATTTCGTATTCAGAGACGAACATTTTACGTAGAGGCGTTTCGTAACTTGGATTATTCATTAGTTGGGTGTTTCGTAAGGCAAGGTATGAGTGTACATTCATTTTAAACTGTTTGCAGTGGTCCAAACTGCTCCACTTAACTTATGTCGTGGAACTAAGGAGCTAGCTATGGACATTTGATAAGATGAGATAAGATATGCCTTTATTAGTCCCACAGTGGGGAAATTCCAGTGTTGCAAATAACAGATCAGGAACAGCAGGAAAATGTAGCATGCAGTAAAACAAGATAATAAATAATGGCTTAAAATAATTTAAAAATAGACTTAAAAATAGACTCCAGAATATAGTTGAATGCTACAGGCTTTTTCCACCATATGTGGCCGCAAATGCATGTGGGAGAAGACCTTCCAGAGGAAACACCCTGAGGGAATGAACCATTCGATCACCGTCCAAAACACCAGAACAGAGTAAAAGTGAGGCCTTTCATGTTGTGTTCACCTGGCTTCCCCGGATGCTGCTGTGATGCTGCAGGACACACAGGAGGGACACTTCTGGCCTCTCCTCTCCTTCCTCTCCTCAAACTGCCCCGACACAGACCTGCTGACCCTCCCTGACCAGTCCTCCTGTTAAACTGCATTCAGACCCTTGACTGAGACACAAAGGCCACTGAGAAGCGCAGTGGAAATGTTGCTGCAGCAAAACTTGAATTTCCCTCGGGATCAATAAACTCTTTGGCCGTGTCTCAATTCTCAGAGTGCACAGTTCGGAGCGTGGTTTGAAAGGCATGTACGTCACATCCGGCGCGACGACTGCTGTCCCATTTCTTTTATGTCCCATGCACAGTTAACACACAGTCTGAAGTCCACAGTCGTTTCCATGGAAATCAGGGCGTGGACCAACTGCGTGAAAAAGCACACTTCGCGCACTCATATATCCCAGCATGCACCGCGCGCTACTTCTTCTACGGGAGAAAATGGAGTCGGCGGCTGCTTCTGGTAGTTGCGAGACCTGTCGCATTTCGCCGACGCCCATGCGGTCTGCGGACTGCACTCAGGGCTGAGCAAGTATGCACAGTCTTGACTGCAGTCTGAGCCCCCTTAAAACCACGCTCCGAACTGTGCACTCTGAGAATTGAGACACGGCTTATGTCTCTTTGTCTTTCTCTTAAGCATTCTGAACATCCCAATTATTCACAGATAGGTTTATAAGCGTGATTTATGTGATTTACAACTTTCAGAGCAGAGTTTGCCATCCTGGACAATAATTATCTGACAATAAAAAGGTGTATAATTAGTTGCAGGCAGTATAGAGTGGACTTACTTTGACCTCAAGAACTGTTCATACAAGATATCTGTAGATTCAAGATTCAAGATTGTTTATTTGTCATATGCAGGATCAACACAAGGCAGAGGTGGGACAAAGTCATTGCTGGGCAAGTCCCAAGTAAGTTTAAGTCTTTTGCACTCAAGTCCGAGTGAAGTCCCGAGTCAAGAGTATCCAAGTGCCGAGTCAAGTCCGAAGTCAAAGCTCACAAGTCTCAAGTCGAGTCCAAAGTCCTAGCATTTTAGTTTCGAGTCATTTTGAGTCCCCTTTACAAAGAAATAAAATTTCTACAAATCATATAATGTCTGCAAGATCTGTATTCATTTTACCTTTTTGTTGTGCAATTTGCCTTGGATGCGGTCGAATGAAAGCAAAGTAGGTCTACTGTGATTGGATGTTGTGCATGCCGCGCGCACATGCTCTTTGCATACATTTTCGCAGATTCACAAGTACAACGAGTGCAGTCCTTATCAACATACTTTTAGAGTTTTTTTTTTCATTTGACGTAGCAAGTCATCACAAGTCAAAAGGCCTAAGTCCAAGTGAAGTCACGAGTTACTGATATTGAAGTCCAAGTCGAGTTGCAAGTGTTTGTACATTTTGTCGATTCGAGTCTAAAGTTATCAAATTCGTGACTCGAGTCTGACTCGAGTCGAAGTCACATAACTCGAGTCCACACCTCTGACACAAGGTCAACAATGCAATGAAATGCTTAGGATCAGAAGAACTGCTGACTCGCCATGATAGTCAAGAAGTACTAATAGCATCCAATAAAAATACAAGGGGAAAAAGTAAACAGCATAATAAAAAATATGTAATAAATATAATAAAATACAAAGGTACAGGTAGGATTAATGAAGGTGTAAGTAGAGTATTTACTGGGGCAACTGACATTTTGCTATTTTGCTGCATTCATTCACTTACAGATGTAAAAACAGCATTCTCCGTGTAAACTGGTGCACCTCTCCACAGATCTGACCTGAAACATAGACTGATGGTAGACCCTCATATCTACATAGAGACAGATAAGTTTATGCCAGTCTGTGGAACTATCCGGGCGAAGCAATAATATCTCCATGGAGACAAACAGTTGGCGGAGCCCCCACCAGAAAAGTTACATATTACACAACTATAACAATTTTTCAGGCGCTCGAGTTTGAAATATTGTAGTCTGATGTGTGTGGAGAAACAAGTAAAAGCAATTCCACTCTGACATATGACCGTATAAAACACCAGGGCAAGCCAACGATGAATTATGTTTCCAGACTGACAAACTGAAGCAGTTTCAATCTGGCTAAAACAATAGCTGTTAACTTCCAAATGTACGTACTTTAAGTAATTTGAGCAAGGAAATGATTAGAGTGAGTCTGTTGAAATAGTATGGATTTACGCAGGCACGGCGGGACTTTTCTAGTGGGGGTTGAGCCAACTGCTTGTCTCCATGGAGATGTCATTGCTTCGCCTTGAACGTTTAACAATGCATTACATTCTTCATCTAAAGGTGCACTCCGTAACTTTACTGGTACAGGGTCCACTTGTTTGTATCTGCAGAGGTGCTATTACTTTACGTATGTATCTCCATGGAGACATCAGCAGGCCAAGTTACAGGTCAGATCTGTGGAAAGTAACACCAAGAATGCGTGTTTTCAAAGTATTTATTTCTATGTAATGAAATGAATGCTAGATTGATGTTTAGTGCGCAACATTCAAGGCAAAGAAATAACATCTCCATGGAGACAAGCAGGTGACAGATCAGAAAAGTTACGCAGTGCTCCTTTAAAGGTGCATTTTGTAATGTGTTTTGGTTGGGGGTCCATCTTCTGCTTGTTTCTGTGGATATGTCATTGCTCTGCCTGGAATGTTCCTCAATATGACATTAAACAGCTCTACTTTACATTTATTACAGGTGGTTTTATAGCTCAAAAATACCCAGAAAAACAAAAATAATTTTGATTATTATGAGCGGTGTTGCCTCTCCGCAGATCTGACCTGTAACTTGATCTGGTTTGCATTTGTCGGATCCTCCACCAGTAGACAATGCACTTTTAATTATATGTTTTTATTGTGCAAATATACAGCTCTGTAAAAAAAAATAAGAGACCACTGCATTTTTTTTTCTGAAATCAGCATCTCTACATGTATTACAGCCATTCCATTCCAGCATCTGTTGAATTCCAACACAAACACAAAGCTGATCTACTTCAGTTCTTGCACCAGGAGTGGAATAAAGTCACCCAAGAATAACGTGAAAGACTTGTGGAGAGCATGCCAAGACGCATGAAAGCTGTGATTAAAAATAAGGGTTATTGCACCAAATATTGATTTCTGAACTCTTCTTAAAGGAGAATTAAAGTTGTTTTCACAATCTGAGCCTTATTTTGGTAATAAAACAAGTTGTTTTACTCACCCATAGCACTTTGGTGTCATATGGAGCACTTCCGGAGATGTATTAGATTAGCGATATCCGTATCGCGAGTTCTTGGGGCATATGTTTGCGGTCTCCAAATAACACAAACTTTAGCACTTTTCAAATCATAGAAGCTCAATGTCTTAGTCTACACTTTCGTTTGAGTGAAAAGTGGCCTGTAAACCGAGATTTATCCATAATTTACAGCTTTGCGTTTCATGTTTGGGTCCCGGGAGCTGAGAGCAAAATAAACTGTGACTCCGCACATGCGTACTGGCCTCTTCATCTACTCGAAACTATGGATACATCTCGTATTACAGGCCACTTTTGACTCAAATGAAAGTGTAGACTAAGACATCGAGCTTCTATGATTTGAAAAGTGCTAAAGTTTGTGTTATTTGGAGACCGCAAACATGTGCCCCGAGAACTCAATTACGGAGATCGCAAATCTAAAACATCTCTGGCTCCATATGACACCAAAGTGCTATGGGTGAGTAAAACAACTTGTTTTATTACCGAAATAAGGCTCAGATTGTAAAAAACGTTGATTCTCCTTTAAGTGTAAACATTAGTATTATGTTGTTTTAAAATGAATTTGATCTTGTTTCTTTGCGTTGTTTGAGGTCTGAAAATATGCATCTTCTTATTTTGACCATTTGTCATTTTCTGCAAGTAAATGCTCTAAACGATAATATTTTTATTTGGAATTTGGGGGAAATGTTGTCAGTAGTTTATAGACTCAAACAAAAATGTTCCTTTTGCCCAAACACATACCTATAAGTAGTAAAATCAGAAAAACTGATCATTTTGCAGTGGTCTCTTTTTTTTTTTTCCCAAAGCTGTAGTAGCAATTATCACTAGGAAGAGTTTAGCTTCACTAATGGACCTGTTGATCAGCATGTACACCCATTTCTAAAAGGGAAGAAGAAGAAGAAAGCTGTAGGCCATGCAGCTTTATAGAACTGATGTTAACATAGGAAAGACAATCATAGTCAGTGCTAAACCAAAAGGCTAACTCTGGCTAAAGAAAGGCTCAGCAAGCCTTTAAGCTATCCATTGTTTTGCATAGGAGACCTTTTATTTGTAGCACAATGACCCTTTTCACGACATTCTTTAGGGTGACCTCTGTTGAAAAGTAAATCCACTTAAACAATAACCAGGACTAAGTCAGTGCTTTGGGGTGTAAATCTAGTGTTTCTTTGTGTTAAATGGCCCATATTATGCTATTTTCTGTCTGATCTATGTTATAATGTTGTTTCCTCAGCATAAACACATACCTTGTGATGCCATGTGGTAATACAGGAAGTGCTCCACTGTGTTTTTAAACTTGGTACACTGTCACTAGAATCATTTCAATGACTTCAGATCTGGAATTGCCAATCTCAAGTGGAACAGAGCATTTTAAACTTTGGAGATGTAAAGGGTTACTCAGGCATGTGTGAATGAAACAAAACACAACTTTGGGTATGTTTCTGATGAGGTAACAACATTATTACATCAGTTTTACATAATATGGGACCTTTACGCTGCAGAAGACCGGCTATTTCTCATATCTTTCCCAAACCTCTCTTGTATCTCTCCATCAAAGGGGGGATTTATCATCTTTTAGGGATTACAACTGCTGGCTTTGTATATCTACAGTATGTTTGCAATGTATCTGAATGATAGCCTTTTGCCTCTTCTTTCTCTAATCTCTGTTTTTGTTGGATAAATAAGTTCTTATTTCTCTTCAGGAGGATTCGCCACCTGCTCATCACCATGGAGATGTAATGTCGATACTGGACTTTTCTAGCTACATGGAGATCAGATAAGAGATAGAATGCTGACTTTGAATTTTTAATATTGTCATTTCTCTTCATAATAAGGATGGGTTAAATGCAGAGAACAATTTCTCCAGTGAGATCAATAAAGTCATTCTTCTTCAACTCTCCCCCTAGTCTTGGGGAAATATTTGTTGGAAATGTTTATTTTATAATTTAATATTTTTGTATTTTATTTATATTTACCTTAAAATTATTTCTGAATTATTCCTTAGACTTAGACAAACTTTTATTGACCCGCAAGGGAAATTATTTGGGTGCAGTAGCTCACTCATCAAATATAATATATAACAGCGGGTAACAAAAAATAGATGAAATAGCAAAAAAAGAGCAATAGACCAGTGTCAAATGAGACATAATTATAAAAAAAACAAAAAAAAATGAGTGAATGACTATAAGCAAAATGCTTCCAGAACAAAAGTAATGAATTTTTTCTTGGTTTAGATCATTAATAAAGAAAAAGTAAGTCAGAAGTGCTGATTGGCTGTAGTTTCCAAGATATAGTATTGGGTCAAAATAGGAAATTTATGCAAACTAAGGCAAAAACGGTAGTTTATCAGAAGGTACAGTGTGTCTACAAGCAACAGTTCTATCTGAAAACCTGTCTGCACATTCCAATACATTCATTTTAATATGTCTAGAGTTTTAACATCAAATATTTTTGGATTTCACATAAGAGAGATGCCTCGAAAATTGTGTGCACCTGATGTCTTAAGATATTTCTTGTTTATTTCTTGACAGATACAGAAGTGCAAGTTAAATATTTTCAAAATATAAATATTCATTTTAAGCAAAAATGCCTAAATCTATTTTGATGTGAAACAATATCATTAAATATCTTGAATGTATTAGCTAACCAGCACAATTATCAATTGATTTTCAGTTCATCTTATCAATATGAATGAGATTTAGCCACTTTTATCCCGGAAGCAGATCGAGTCCAAAAATGTATATGTACTAGTGCTGTCAGGCGATTAAAAAAATTAATCTAATTAATTACAGGATTTGTAATTAATTAATCTAATTAATCGCATTTTTAAAATATTTTTTTTAGGTGGTTTATTGTGCTCTCCCACAGTGCAAAAAGGTGTCAAACGTGTGATTTATAGTGGTACAGTGAAAAGACTGCAGACTTCCCCTTTAAGTCTAAGTTTTTCACTTTGTCTCCACTGTAAACATGACAAGACTGCTGGCAGACCCCCATTCCCCCTCCCACATTATGTAACATTCATTGGAAAGCTCATTTACACCATTCCACTAATACATGGCGAATATTTCTGGTGCCAAAAGGTGAGCACGTACAGCAGCTTTCATGCAACGTCAATAAATAATATTGTAATGACCTGGGTTAATGGTGTCTGTGCCTTTAAGGGGTTGGCTGTTGGGCGCATGCGCGGTACAGGTGTGGGTGTGTGAGAGGAAAAGAGGAGAGTTGCGCTGCTGCATGTGTTGGACTGTTAATGTTGAGTGAGTCCGAACTTCTGTTTAATAAAGTTCATTGGAGAATAAGAGAAGCCTGGAGTCATTACAATATACAAGGCTTCAAATATACAGAGAATACAAATAATTGCCCGTGAAAATTACCCCCGGAACCCGTGAGGAGGATTTAAACTCCCGGTGTGGATGTGTTCGGACCATCGCACCACGGGAGGAGGGAGGAGGCAGCAGCGCGGGGTGAGTAAATGCGTGATTTAGCGTGATGGGCAAAACTTCTAAGTGTGCACCCTTAGTCGCGGCAGAACACGCTGGAGAGGTTATGGGAATTGAAAATGGTTCAGCGCGGAGAGCAGCAGATAGGGAAACGGGGTCTTCACGTGCTCTCCCCTATTAGAAGTGCATTCGTCTCCAATGGTAGCACGGCATTTCTCATGTCCAGGGACAAGACGGACCTGCTCCGTCACATTTTTATCAATAAACTCGCCATTCAAAGGCCCCGCACGCCAAATTTAAAATGCGCGCGCATTGAATTGCCGCTCATAATTAATTGTGTTAATTTTTATAACGTGTTAATTAGCAGTGTAATTAATTAATCTAATTAACGCGTTAAACTGACAGCCCTAATATGTACAAATCAGAATAAAATAGAAATCTAAATTCCTTGTACGTAGTTACAATTTCATCTTTTCACACACCAGTCTTCACAGACCAGACACTGGGGGCGAAGTGGATTAAGTGCCTCAACCAACAATGTTTACGTTGAGAACGGGATTCAAACCGCTAACCTTCGAATCAGAGCACGCTCAGAACACTTTACCAACTGAGCTCCTGCTGCCCGCAATGACGATAAATCCTTGACTCTTGTCCCACTGGGTATGAACAATAAAAAAAGCCCTATCTTCTTCTCTCTCCTCCATTTCTCCCTCCTCCCATTCCTCCCCCTTCTCCCAGCCTGTGTGGTCTGTGGAGAGGGCCCTGAGTGTCTGATAAGCGCGACACCCGGCCCCGCTGACAGCTTCATCCATCAGCTCGCCGGCCGATGTGACGGACAGGCTCGCACGCTGGGGTCGCGCCGCTCGCCCGCCCGCCTGCCCGCTCCCTCGCCCGCCAAATGTGCCACTGTGTGCGGCCATGTGCGCGAAGGGTCCGGGGCCTGACTCAATCAATCTGGAGTCTGTGTGAGGATTCTGCCATTTTCTTTTTCTATTCACCAGGCCCCTGTCAGTCTTCTGTTTCACGTCTGCCACTTTCTCACCTCCCGATGTGACTTTACTACAGGCTGAACGTTAACTGTGCAACTTGTGAAGAAAAGATGTACAAGTACTTTTTGTTGGAGGTGCTTCAAAAGTATGTGTAAGACCAAAAATGTGTTATAACTGGTATTAAAGTTATTTTTATTAAAGGTGGTAGATGGCGCTGCTCTGCTGGGGCTCTGGTTGCATGTCTTGTAGAATATTTCCACTAAATGATGTCTTGTATGTGTACTGTATGTCTTTGTGTCTGTACTGCAACCTTCCCTTACCTCTAAGTCAAATTTCTCACTGGTGGAGACTAATAAAGAAACCTAACCTAACCAATATGTAACTTTACCCGTGAAAAGACGACTTGTATTCATAGAAACATTATTGCTTTGCCTGGATTGTCTCACTGAGTAAAACAAGCAGGTACAGTTCAGGTCTGTGGAGAGATGACTATGCTCACAGTAAGAATGATGTTTTGAACAATAAAACCACCTGCAATTGAATGAATGTAAGACAAATGCTTAATCTCATACTGTGGAACATTCCAGACAAAGCAGAACCACATCTTAAAGCAGGTGCCTGAAAAAATTTAAGTTTTAAAAAAAAGCGCAGTTTAATTAATTCAAGTTATTAATCTCTTGCTTGCCTTTAAAATACTCTTTAAAGTCAATATAATAGGTCACATAAAATTGTCAGAATATGTCAGAAACAGAACCAAAGAAAATAAAGCTCTGGAAAAAAAGAGACCACTGCAAAATTATCAGTTTTTCTGATTTTACTACTTATAGGTATGTGTTTGGGCAAAAGGAACATTTTTGTTTGGATCAATATACACTATATTACCAAAAGTATTCGCTCACCCATTCAAATGATCAGAATCAGGTGTCCTAATCACTTGGCCTGGCCACAGGGCTTGGCCCCTTAGTTCCAGTGAAAGAAACTTTGAATGCTTCAGGATACCAAAACATTTTGGACAATTCCATGCTCCCAACCTTGTGGGAACAGTCTGGAGCGGGCCCCTTCCTCTTCCAACATGACTGTGCACCAGTGCACAAAGCGAGGTCCATAGAGACATGGATGACGGAGTTTGGTGTGGATGAACTTGACTGGCCTGCACAGAGTCCTGACCTGAACCTGATAGAACACCTTTGGGATAAATTAGAGCGGAGACTGAGAGCCAGGCCTTCTCGACCAACATCAGTGTGTGACCTCACCAATGCGCTTTTGGAAGAATGGTCAAAAATTCCTATAAACACTCTCCTCAACCTTGTGGACAGTCTTCCCAGAAGAGTTGAAGCTGTAATAGCTGCAAAAGGTGGACCAACATCATATTGAACTCTATGGGTTAGGAATGGGATGGCACTTCAGTTCATAGTATGAGTCAAGGCAGGTGAGCGAATACTTTTGGTAATATAGTGTACTTATGACATTTCCCCCAAATTCCAAATAAAAATATTGTTTGCAGAAAATGACAAATGGTCAAAATAACAAAAAGGATACATGTTCTCAGACCTCAAACAATGCAAAGAAACAAGATCAAATTCATTTTAAAACAACAATACTAATGTTTACACTTAAGAAGAGTTCAGAAATCAATATTTGGTGCAATAATCCTTATTTTTAATCACCGCTTTAATGTGTCTTGGCATGCTCTCCACAAGTCTTTCACATTGTTCTTGGGTGACTTTATTCCACTCCTGGTGCAAGAACTGAAGTAGCTCAGCTTTGTGTTTGTGTTGGAATTCAACAGACGATGGAATGGAATGGCTGTAATACATGTAGAGATGCTGATTTCAGAAAAAAATGCAGTGGTCTCTTATTTTTTTCCAGAGCTGTATGCTTAGTCCAGACAAAGCAGAACCACATCTTAAAGCAGGTGCCAGAAAAATTACACTGTGTAATTTCAGTAAAGATATTATTCTCTTGTATTTGCTTTAAAATACTCTTTTAAGTCAATATAATAGGTTGGATAAAATTGTCAGAATATGTCAGAAAATGTATTGGAGAAAGTGTAGGAGATGCTATCTTTAGCCACAAGGAGTCAGTATGATCCACAAGTGTAGCCGATTCTTTATAAGTTATACCTCTGAAGAACTGGCTACTCTTGAGGATCTTAAGTGACATAATAATGACGTTTGTCTCAACGAATCAACCTTCATGCCTGCAACAGAACATCTTGGTCTCGTATGAAGGTCATCTAAACTTTTATGATTGCGAGGCGTGTCTACAGATCTACAGGGCTGCTTCTGAGCCACAAGGGATACAACTACATACATATACTAGTAGTTGATTCTTTATGAATTGGTAAAACTTTCAATTAGGTATGCACAATTTTGAAGAAAGAAAAAAAAAGTTACAGTTGTGCTTAGATTTGGGATATACATTTAAATGTCTGTTCATACTGTACATTGTAAACAACTCCAGGAGCATTACTATCTGAAAGAAGAAGAAATATGAACTGATATACTCATCCCATGTATTTGCTACTACAGGTATAAAACATTTTTCAAGAAGACTTTCAAAATAATTGTATTAACTGTGCCAAGACAAATTGCAATTTTGATTTCATTACGATTTATTAGGCATTCCTACGTTCAACTACTTCAAAAATGAGAACTCCGCACTTCAATCTCTTCAGACGGGTGCGTTGGAGGCGAGGGAGCAGACCCAGAACACACGAGGAGAAAACAATCCCGCACTCCGTCTTACTTGCACAATGAGAAATTTATTAAGACATGCAACGTTAGGGCCGAAACGTTGCATGTAAGACGTAATGCGGGATTGTAAAACGGGATTGTAATTGTAAAACGGAGTGTGGGATTGTTTTCTCCTCGTACGTTCAACTACTTGACATTAGTAAAATCTCTAACTGCAACAACTAACTCAGTCCATCTCTCGTCCATGTTCCCAACGCGCCAGCTCCATCCATTTCTTTGACAACCTTGGGAAGTTCTTGTCCCAAATGACATCTTTGTTATCCCTTTTGAAAACTATCCAAATCTGCCAGGACAAACCATGCAAGCATTTCCCCCCGATCAAAATAGTTCCCAAAGAGACAACAAGAAAGAGTTCCTCGGCAACAGCCCCAAAGACGGAGGTGACCCGGACTTGGGGACGAGCTGACCTCTGCGTGTTTGACTGCATTTTTCTCATTCACTTGGGACTTTGTTACGGGAACATGAAATAGGTAAGACTACACTAGTTGTATGGATAAAGAAGGTTTTGGTTGATTTTTCAGTTCTTCAATAGATCTTCGTTCAGGTTTTGCTAAATATAGAGCACAATACGTATAAAAATCTCACATAAAGAAGTCCAAATTTCTAGTTGAAATGTTATGACACGCAAAATTGACTCTTGTGATCATTACGACGTGTTGGCATGCTGTTACCTACAAAAACCTACCTGAAGTTGTGTTTTTCATTCATTTCATTCACACATGTTTAAGGAATCCCTTATTATTGGTGTGTCTATATCTCCAAAGCTCAAAATGCTCTGTTCCACCTTGTGATGTCATGTTAGCAGCTACCTTTGACCTTTTACTTAGAAGAGATTCGAAATTCCAGGACTGAAAGTATCCAAATGATTCTAGTGAAAGTGTATGGAGTTTAAAAACATAGTGGAGCCCTGTACTATATGTTTGTGATGAAGAAACATTATAATATACAGCTCTGGAAAACACATACTTATAGGTATGTGTTTGGGCAAAAGGAACATTTTTGTTTGAGTCTAAGGCTACGTTTATATGATGACGGTCTGAACAGAAGACGCAAAAGTGGTGTTGCGTGTTCACTTTTTATTCCGCGTTTAGACGAGCGTTTTCGGGAGGAAATCTGCATACATACGGTAACACAAAAGTGTGTGGAATTGGATTGGGTATGCATGCCAGGCGGCTAGGTGGCGCTGTGATACATTATCACTATGTCCGCGCGCATGTGTAGAATCTTCCTTCTTCTCATCTGCGCCGCGAAAAGCAAAACAAAACATGGCTACCGGTAGCAAAAAAAAAAAAAGTGTGGTCAGACGAAGAAGTTCAACTATTGCTTCAGACCACGTTAGACTACAAAGCAACGAAGGCGCAACAAGGTGTGAACTGGGAGTCCTGCCAAACAAAGTACACTGATATACGGACCAATGTGACGTAAACACGTACACGACGTCAGCAGATTTGACCAGAGTTTTGCGTCTTGGGCAGTGTAGACAAAAACTCTACGGCGGAGTGTATTTAAGTTTTCCACTTTGGAGGGCGGTTTCAGTTTTTTGCGTTTTTAAGCTGCCAAAACGCCATCACCATCTCAACGAAAGGCACTTACGATAAAATATTTTGTCGTTTTTACCCCTAAGAACAACTGACAACATTTCCCCCAAATTCCAAATAAAAATATTTTCGTTTAGAGCATTTATTTGCAGAAAATGACAAATGGTTAAAATAACAAAAACGATACATCTTTTCAGACCTGAAACAATGCAAAGAAACAAGATCAAATTCATTTTAAAACAACATAATACTAATGTTTACACTTCTGGTGCAAGAACTGAAGTAGCTCAGCTTTGTGTTTGTGTTGGAATTCAACAGACACTGGAATGGAATGGCTGTAATACATGTAGAGATGCGGATTTCAGAAAAAAAATGCAGTGGGCTCTTATTTTTTTTCCAGAGCTGTAGATCAGGGAATAGCCTAATATGGGCCCTTTAATAATTCTTGCAATCATTAAGTCGGAAAGATGTGGAAGTCTGCATAGTCATAATTAGAAAGTTGGAGTATGAAACGTCAACATGCAATTTGCCATTTACAGTAAATCATGAAGAAATCTCCATTTTCAAATTCTTACATCTTTTATACGCGGCCATAAATCAATTTTAGCATTTTCAGCAGGTCATGAACATCAGCTCTCACTGTAGGTCACATTCTATACCACCAGCGACGCGCAAACGCTCTTCGGCCAAACTGAAAGACTCTTTATCTGCAGATGGTGGGACAAAGGCGCCAAAAAACGCTCCAAAATTCTCACAGGAGTTATGCTTCCCTGCTTCCGCCAGGGACTATTTTCTTTCATTAAAATTTCCTCTACAGATCCGCCCGATAATGCCGCCATTGTCCGCGCAGTGTGTGATTCACTGTGTTGACATTTTTATGACATTTGACATTTAATCTTTCAGTTACGTCTCCTTCTTTGACTCTTTTTTACTACTTTTTTCTCCTCGTCTCGGGTACATTCTCGGCGTTCCTTTGTCCTCGGTGACATCACACGGCGGAACTGTGAAAGACGCAATGGGAGGAATTCGGAGAGAGAGGAGCATGGCGGAGCGAACGAGAGGGTGATGAAGATGGACGGATAGAAGAACAGTGTGAGGGAAAAGAAAACGTTGAAAGAAAGAAAAAAAAGTGAAGAATGGGTCTGATTGAGTGGCGTGAATGGGGGGGGTAGTACTACAGTTACATTTACTTAACATTTAGTAATTGGAGTACTTTTCAGAGTACTTTTGTAGCAGCATACTTTTACACCGACTTGAGTAATATTTTTATTGGAGAAACAGTACTCTTATTTAAGTAAACGTTTTGTTTTCTCTTCCTACAGTGAGCAGATGTGGGTAAAATAGCCCAAAAATATACTAAAGTAAGATTCATCATACTTCAAAATAATATTACTCAAGTATAAGTGTAAAGTAAATAACAAGTTAATGACATTAAAAGGACAAATCATTAATTAAATAATGTACAAATCTGGTATTTTCAGAGGATACACACAAAAATGAGAAAAACTCATATCTGAAGGAGCAGTGCAAAAAACACAAATGTTCAAATCATTTCATATTGTCAACGTGAAGCTTTTGTCACAGTGGGAAAAGTAACCACAACTTTTACTTAGGTAAGAGTAATGTTCAATCAAAATATTAAGTAGAAGTAATGGTATGCGGTTAGATAAATAACTATAAGTATAATTTCTTTTAAAAGTTATTGAAGTAAATGCAACTGAGTATTACCCACCTCTGAATGAGTCTTCTACTTTATTACATTGTTATTTAAAGGTGGATTGTGTAACTTTTCTAGTGGAAGGTTTGTCAGTTTTTTTTCATGGACATTTATTGCTTTGCCTGAAATGTTCCACAGTAGCTCTTCCACAGTAGTATTTTTGTCAAGAAAGAGAATCCTTCTTTGAACAGAAATGGACGTGATTTGTCTCCCATCTATAACTCTATCCTCAAACCTAAATCAAAACAAACAAAGAAAAATAGGTCAGGTCCAGAGGTGTGAAAACACCCATTATGGCCCTGAATGGCTCTGCTAACAAGACCCCACACTCCCACTGCATATTTAATAGGCTCACCTAACTAACAGAAACTGAAAACAAATAGGTGTGATTGTTTCATAGTCATTTCACTGTAGTTAGCTCCTCCCTTCAGGCAGATATAGGCAGTGTCCACCAGCAAATAAACTTTTGTCCAGTTGACTAATTGAATTTGTCTTTTTGTCATGGATTCTACCTGGATGACTGAGGGATTCTACACAGTATCATAAAACTTATCTAAGAAGAAGACATGCTTTATTTATCCCCATAGGGAAATTATTTCTCTGCATTTGACCCATCCTTCAGGAGCAGTGGGCAGCTCATCTTTTCAGGCGCCCAGGGACCCATCTCCATGATCTTATTGCTCGGCTTGATCAGGACCTAAGCTGGAGGATTTAAGCTGGAGCATGTTGATGGGGGAAATCAGAGTGCCCGGAGGAAACCCATCCAGACACGGGGAGAACATGCAAACTCCACACAGAAACCTTCTTGCTGTGAAGCGTGCGTGCTAGCCACTCGGCCACCGTGCCGCCGCAACTATCTTGCATGTATTCAATTACAAATATTTTTAGTGATTAAAAAACAAAACAGAGCAGGGTCGCCTTCCCACAGATCTAGCTTGGTGGTGTCACTTTTTCGTCTCCTTTAACGCAATACCGTGGAGCATTCTGAACAAAGCAACAACATCTCCATGGAGACGAACCCTCCACCAGAAAAGTTCCCCAGTGCATTTTGAAGTAATGTTATTTTTCCTTGGAAATTCCAGCTCCTCTGCCCTCTCCTGTGAACGGGGCTGGGGTAAGGAGCAGCGGACCCCCTCTTTGCCTTGTTTGTGTACACTCTGCATTAATCTCCTTTAGAAGAAGCCGACATCCCTGCTACGCCGTGTGCGCCCACGCTAGCCCCTCACACCAGGAAACGAGCTCAGCCAAAGGAGAAGGTTTGGTGGTCCACAAAAGTCCAATAGTTATGGTGGGGAATAGTTAATAGATTTTATAATGTTTGGTCAGTGTATTTGAGGTGGATTTAAAATGATTTTGTAATCCGTGTCAAAGAGAGCAGAACTTATCAGCTAAAACGTCAACTTTTGTATTAGTATCTATCTAAAAAGAATGGTAATTTAGTGTTGTTTATAAAAAAATAAAATAAAAAGATTTATTTAAGCTAAAAAATCTGATGTTTTTTGCCATGTAATTTACATTTTTAGAGCTTTCTACCATGTTATAATGTCCCCGCATCAAAAACATGCCTGGAGTGGTTTTGTCTGTTATCCATGCATGTTTGAGCAATCTAGCAATCTCTCCCGGGCCCTATATGAACTATAGACATAGCTTAAAAAAAAAAAAAAGGGGCGGCAGTTGGTAGAGCGCTTGCCTGGTGATCCAGGGGTTGGCGGTTCAAATCCCGCTCTTGACAGGTGGACCGCGTGTGATCCCAGCTCCCACAGATGAGCGCTGCCGTTGTGTCCTTGGGCAAGACACCCCAGTGTCTGCGGACATGGCAGGAAGATACATCAAGGCCCGTTGTGACGTGAGCCACCTGTGGGAGGATTCTCCAGCTGCGGTCCTGACCAAGCCGAAGCAAGAAGATCATGGAGATGGTCCCCGGGCGCAGTAATGTGCTGCCTACTGCTCCTGATGACAGGATGGATTAAATGCAGAGGACAAATTTCCCCCAAGGGAGACAATAAAGGCTAATCTTCTAAATCTTCTAAACTCGCTAGCTCCCACGTTCTAAATAGGAAATGTCAATGGGGGCGCTACCAGCTCCATCGACTCTGGCTCCAATTCACTTTATATTGAAAAGTTGGTCTTAAAATGTTAATTTGAACCCTCCTCAAGTTATTTTTATTTAGCTATTTTGTCTGTAAATAAATTAATTCCTAGTCCTAATATGGAACTAGGCTCAAAATGTATAAATATACAAAAGCATAATACAAAACAATACAATACAACTTCACAAACCTGATGCGATGTGCAGAAGTTTCATAAGCGGGATGCACACTGAAATTAAACATTTGAATATGTCGGCAAATATAACATTTTGCAAACCATAAAAGGTCTGTTAACATCTAAAACCCCAGAAGTGTAATACCATCTCTATAATGGCGCATTGTGAATTCTAAAATTGTGTTCCATTATGACAATCCCTTTTTTATGGATATCTCTTCGTCTTTGGGACAAGGACCAATTTTGAACTGGCCCCATTTAAAAAAGGTCAATTAAACTCAGCAGCCTATAATTTCCTTTGAATTTATGAACACTTTAATCAGTCCTAGTCAAAGGTGAAATGGGCATTGAAAATTTGAGCCATTGTCTGATTTTCTCCCTCAAAACCCTTTCTTTTAAATACACTTTTTATACATTTATTTATTGCCTTTTCACTTTGTCATCGATTTAAAGTGGCCATATCACGCTGTTTTCTGAGCTGTTATAATGTTGTTTCCTCGTCACAAAGATATTTAGGCTGAGTTCTTCTCACAAGTAGAAAACACTCTGTTCCACCTTGTGATGTCATGGTAACACAAGTGCTCTATTGTGGTTTTTTTTAGAGACAGACAGACATAAAACAGTGTTACTCAAACGTGTGTGAATGAAACAAAACACAACTCCAGGTTTGTTTTTGGGGAAGTAACGACGTTATATCATGACTTAAAGCTCACAAGAGTCAATTTTGCCTAATATAGAACCTCTTAAAGAAAAGAATAAATAAATCAAATCAGACAATTAATATAAATACAAGCTCGAACCATTATGTGTCGGATTTATTGGCGTGAACGAAAGGAACAGAAAGAAGATGGGTTATTACCAAGGTTATAATAGTTTTGGATTTTTCATTATAGTTTAGTTTTAGTTAGTTTTTACTAACTCTAATTCAGTTAGTTTTAATTAGTTTTAATTAGTTTTTAGAGTGGCTCACATAGTTTTAGTTTTAGTTTTTTTTCTAACTGCTCAGTTTTTATTAGTTTTAGTTTTTGGGCTATACTTTGGGTTATTTGTCAAGTGCAGGATTCAGAAAGAAAGTATTGTGTTATCAAACTTACAACAAACAAATACAATTTAAAAACATTTCTTCAGGTTTTTCCCCACAACAACCAAAGCAGTCCACAAGCTGCAGCCTTAAGTGCAAAAACAAATAAAAATACACACCAAAACGTCCACATTTACTCCAAAAAAGGCTTGTAAATAAATGGATAAAGACGAAAACGAAGAGTGATTTCTCTATAATTTCAGTTAGTTTGAGTTAGTTTTGTAAACGCACAATACAGTTTCAGTTAGTTATCGTTTTTTCTTTTGTCGTTTTTATTTATTTCACTTTTAGTTTTATCGTTCATTTTCGTTAACTATAATAACCTTGGGTCTAATTTGCTATTACAATATATTTAGAACACCATGTTACATTTTACAGTACTGAAACTGCTATAGAAGCTGAAAATATGAAAATGTTCAATTAGTTTCAGTTTTGTTCCCTCCCTTTGCTCTTAACGTTAATGAAACTCCACATCGCGTCAGGTTTGTGAAGTCGTAGTATGTTGTTTTGTCTTGTGGGCTGAGCATTGGACAGAATCTTACAGCTAACCGTAAAGAGGGTTTGAAAAGTTCCTGAGAGAGATCACTAGATTACTCAAACATGCATGGATGCCATCTCCAACCCGCTTCATGCATGTTTTTAATGAGGAACGTTACAACCTTTTGGAACCATCCACTCCAATCTTCCCACTTTTTACAACCGATTTTACGCTTTCTCTGAGCTCTGTCCAGAACTCCTCTTTACTTTACGAAGATTAAAAATTTCACTTTTTCCATCTTCCACACGACCTCCTATAAAATCCCACTACAATATTTGCCATTCAGTAACCCGTTCTATGCCATGTCCGGACCTCCATAACGCAATTGCCGGGCCGTCCATATTTTATAGCTTATAGCGCTTCGACAACAGCGTTTTATATAAGTCATCCTCTACGTAGCAACATTAGCATGAATCATGGGGAATCTAATAAAGAGTCTATATGGACTAGCCGAGTTCAAGGTGCCACGCCAAGTCAGATCTTGTTTATTAAAGTAGCTCGGACAAGTTTGTTAGAATGCACTTTGCTATATTAGAAAAACGCCGTAACATGAAAGAAGAAATAAGATGGGACGTGAAGAAGCAACCGTCGCACTAAAAGCTCACAAAATGGGCTTATTCAGGAGGATATTAGCCTAATGTTTGCAAATGTAGTTTTAATTTGGTTTTGCGAGCGCTTGGGCTTAGCCTAATGGCCGGAATTATTTCTTTGTCTGTACTTTTTTTTTTTTTTTTTCTATTGATGTAATGTAAAATAGTAGAGTCAGCGTTCTTCTCGGTTTAAATTCAGCGACATGAGATGGACAGATATTAAAGGTTCTATACTACGCAAGATTGACTTTTGTGAGGTTTAAACTGTGTTAAAATCTTGTTAACTCCTTAACACTAGAAAAAGTAGCTTTACTTTAAAATAAATTTACTCAAGTAGAAGTAAAAAGTAGTGACCCAAATAATCACTCAAGTAAGAGTAAAAAAGTACTTGAAGAAAGAGCATTAAATAGCATAAAATAAAATAAAAGCATTAAATAATGTGAAAATATATTAATATTCACACATGTTTAATACACAAACCCTGCATAGTTAGGGTTCTTCTCTCAAACAAAAAAACAACAACAACACTGTTCCACTTTGTTATTTCATGTAATAATACAGGAAGTGCTCCACTGTGATTTTAAACTCCATCCTTCATCCTTCACTAGAATCATAATTTAATACAGGAAGTGCTCTAAACTCCGTACACCTTCACGAGAATCATTTGGATGATTTCAGCCCTGGATTTGCCAATCTCTACTGATCAAACGATAAAAGGTAGCAGTTAACTTGAAAACTACCACTTCAGGTTTAGTTCTGTTTTAGACCTGTCTTAGTCCAGGTTTAGTCCTGTTTTAGACCTGTCTTAGTCCAGGTTTAGTTCTGTTTTAGACCTGTCTTAGTCCAGGTTTAGTCCAGTTTTAGACCTGTCTTAGTCCTGGTTTAGTCCTGTTTTAGACCTGTCTTAGTCCTGATTTAGACCTGTTTTAGATCTGTCTTAGTCCTGGTTTAGTCCTGTTTTAGACCTGTCTTAGTCCTGGTATAGACCTGTTTTAGATCTGTCTTAGTCCTGGTTTAGTCCTGTTTTAGACCTGTCTTAGTCCTGGTATAGACCTGTTTTAGATCTGTCTTAGTCCTGGTTTAGTCCTGTTTTAGACCTGTCTTAGTCCTGGTATAGACCTGTTTTAGACCTGTCTTAGTCCTGGTTTAGACCTGTTTTAGACCTGTTTTAGTCCAGGTTTAGTCCTGTTTTAGACCTGTCTTAGTCCTGGTTTAGACATGTTTTAGACCTGTCTTAGTCCTGGTTTAGTCCAGGTTTAGTCCTGTTTTAGACCTGTCTTAGTCCTGGTTTAGACCTGTTTTAGACCTGTCTTAGTCCTGGTTTAGTCCAGGTTTAGTGCAGGTTTAGTCCTGTTTTACACCTGTCTTAGTCTTGGTTTAGTCCTGGTTTAGTCCTGTCTTAGTGCAGGTTTAGTCCTGTTTTAGACCTGTCTTAGTCCTGGTTTAGTCCTGGTTTAGTCCTGTCTTAGTGCAGGTTTAGTCCTGTTTTAGACCTGTCTTAGTCCTGGTTTAGTCCAGGTTTAGTCCTGGTTTAGTCCTGTCTTAGTGCAGGTTTAGTCCTGTTTTAGACCTGTCTTAGTCCTGGTTTAGTCCAGGTTTAGTCCTGGTTTAGTCCTGTCTTAGTCCAGGTTTAGTCCAGATTTAGACCTGTCTTAGTCCTGGTTTAGTTATTATTTTTGCTTTTAGATTCAGTCTTAGATAGTTTTTTGTATCGTCTTATATTGTATTTTGTACACTGTCTTTTTGCACTGCTTGGCCAGAGAGAAACGGAATTTCGATTCACTGTATGTCGAACACATACGGCAGAATTGACAATAAAGCTGACTTTGAACTTTGAACTTTTGAACAAGGTGCAACAGAACGTTTTCAGCTTTGGAGATGTACACAGACAAATAAAACATGTATGAACAAAACTAACCACAACTCCAGGTGTGTTTTTGATGACATAACAACATTTTAACACGGCTTAAACCTCACAAGAGTCAATTTAAATTTCACTTTTGATTTTCGTACTTTTAAAAAAAATCCCTTCTCTGTCTGACAGGCCTGCTCTTGATGTGGCCGTGCCGAGAAATCTGAGACAAAGCATTGGGTTCCGTGCAATTTTGTGGTTGTATGAAGTTAACATTTGACGTTAGCCATTGTATGTAAACCCGACTTCCTGCGTCGACTTCGCCACTTCGCTTGCTTTAACATGTAACCGCGATGGAGGGCCTCTGCATCCTGGAGCTCTCTGCGCCTTTGCCACAGTGACCACAAAAAGAAAAGAAAAAAAATCTCAATGGGTTAGCAACAAGATAGCCCAGTATTTAAAGGTGCATTTTGTAACTTTTCGCCTGGAATGTTCCACAGTATGACATTAAACAGCTCTACCTTACATGTATTTAATTCTATAGCTCAAAAATACCTAGAAAAACAGGCACTGTGACTGTGAGCGGGGTCACCTCTCCACAGATTTGACCTGTAACTTGGTCTGGTTTGGTCTCCATGAAGATAGAAACGTTTAAAGCGTTTGATGGACTCTCTAACAGAAAAGTTACACAGTGCACCTTTAAGCGTTGCTAGGAGACACCACCAAAAGCTAAACGGAGTTGGAACACGAGGACTTACCGGAGGTGTTTTTTTTTTTTCTTTTCTTTTGGTGACAAGCTAATTTACTGGCCAATCGATAAGTCTTAATCACACTGAAAACAGCAGTACAGAGCCAAATAGTATTGAAAAATGAAGTACACATGCAGATAAAGAGATTTAAAGTCTTTTAATGAACCTATAAGCTGAAGTTAAAATGATTAAAAAGGTGCAATACGGAACTTTTCTGGTTGGGAGACACCACCTGCTTGTGTCTATATGTTTCACAGTATTGCAACTTATTTAAATTTAGTTAGTATGTATTAATTTTGTAGTATTATTATTGCAGAAAAATATGAATTGTGAGTGGGGTCGACTCTCAGCAGATCTGACCTGTAACTTGGCCTGTTGGTGTTTCTATTGCTAGGGTCTCTTCTTTTAAAGGGCCAAATATATTGTGCATACTACCTGCTATGCACATGAATATAGAAAAGTATGCAGTACTGTTTAATCACTACTTTTTACTACTATTAGTGAAATATTTGGCACCACTTTGTTATTTGTAGACTTTAACTAGCCTTAATAAAAGACTGTCACTGTCACTAATGTTACTAAGCCTGAATTGTTATTAATTAGCTATTTGTTCCTACTGAATTAAATCTTTGTTCATGTTTTATTAAAGTCCCATTATGTACCTTTTTTGGTTAAAAACAAACAAAAATCAAAGCATGTTTTGATGTATTTATTTTAGGGCTGGGACTTGATTTAAAAAAAAAACAACTAATTAATCACAGGCTTTGTAATGAATTCAAAAATGAAATCAAAATGAATCGCATGACCGCATTTCCCCCAAAAGCATCATTTTCTGCAAATAAATTGTATTGGATGACTTAAAGGGACAGTGTGTAAGATTTTTACCTGTTAATTACTGAAATTGAAGATACCCATTCAAAAATACATTGTTTTCCAAGCCTTTTCACTTCCATCATGAAATCAAAGTATTCTTTTGGACTTAGATATAGTCACATAAAAGGGGGATCTTCCCCATATAGAGGCAGCCATTTTGAATACGAGAGCCGCAGAAGGACATTTGGGCTCATCCTTTGCCTCGGCTCCGGCTAACAGCTGCTTAGCCGCGCTGCAGATGGCTCCCCCCTTCCCCCCTCCCCTTCCCCTTCTCTCCTTCGTTCCTCTGCTCCCATATGCAGCCAGGAGCGAAGGAGAGAAGGGGAAGGGGAGGGGGGAGGGGGAGCATGCTGCCGGATCACACATCGTAATGGATATAACACGTATTTTGGACTAAATTGTTTTACTGGATTTTATTCGCTGGATCCTTATGGACAGATTGAGACCAAGTTTATGATGAAATACAGAGTTTGACCTGTGCAAAGCCTTCAAAGGTAAGCTAAGTAAGCTAAGTTTTGTGCTTTTCTGTATAAAAGCCCCATGTGCTCGGGGAGTGATTGTTTTGCAGGGAAATGAATTGCATAGTCAAAAAGAGGAGACTGTAAGGTTTCATTTGATGTGTAGATTGTCATGAATCATGATCGGGATTGTGTGTTTTCATGCGAAAAGAAAAAAAAAAAGTGAACGGGGGACCGTTTTATGTATACAGCGGTGCGCGGTTCGTGCGCGGGCACGCGCGATGTCGGCGGTACGTCGCGTCCGGGTGACCCTCGAGGTCTGCCATAGCCAAAAGAGGAAGTGGAATAGCTAGTAACCACCTATGCGCCACGAATCCTACACACTGTCCCTTTAATCAAATAATACACACAGACATGACTTAAACTAAAGCTCATTTAATGGCTGGAAAAATGTCTTGAAAAAAACATTGAATTGCATGTCAGAATAGAAAACAAATGTAAGGCTCTGTGCAAAACTCTTGTATTTCTGCACGGCATTTTAAACGTTGGATCACACGCAGCGATCTGTAGAACATCTTCCAGACCTTTGTCTTCTACCACTGATAGTGTCTACAGTCTTTAGCTGTGTCTCAATTCTCAGAGTGCACAGTTCGGAGCGTGGTTTTAAGGGGGCTCAGACTACAGTCAAGACTGCGCATACTTGCTCGCAAACTACGGATGCGTTAATATGCGTTAATATTTTGAATTAATTAACGACAAGCAAATTAATTAATCGTAATTAACGCGTTAATGTCCCACCCATAATTTATTTATTTATTTTTTCCATTATGGATGTTTGTATTGCACTGAAAATGTGTAAAAACATGCACCTTACTGGAGCGGGATTGCATCTCCACAAACCTGACTCTACTATTATTATTTTTATTTTTATTTTATTTTTTTATTTATTTATTTATTTATTTATTTATTTTATTTTATTTTATTTTATTTTATTTTATTTTATTTTATTTTATTTTTATTTATTTATTTTTTTATTTATTTATTTATTTATTTATTTATTTATTTATTTATTTATTTATTTTTTTTTAAGTTGAATGGGAAATTTACTTCCCGGAACAATGTGCGGAGTGGTCACTACTGTGCATCCTTACTTGGAGCGGTCTTGCATCTTTACAGACCTGACTCTTACTTTCCTTGATGGAGACCCTACTCCTGCTTGTTTCCATGGAAATGTACTTCCTATATAATATAATATTTAACATTCTATTTCTGTGGAATCGTGCAATTGACTTAGACTTAAACAAACTTTATTGATCCATAAGGGAAATTGCTTGGACAAAGTAGCTCACACGTCACAACATATTATAATAACAAAGACTAAAAAATATAAACAGGAATAATAAATTCTAAGTAAATAAAAAAATAAATAAAAAGACAGGTGTCCAACTTTTCACCTTCATAATCAATTACCAAAAAAGCGATATACAAAAGACAAATGTTTAATCACTAAATTCCCTGAAATCAGAGTCAGGACATTTCCAATTCAAAAGAAAAAAATCTAAACAACATAAAAAATAAATAAATAAATAAATAAATAAATAAATAAAAATAAAATAATAATAATAATAACGTTCTACATCTGACTGCTGCCTTCTTTGCACAGATCTCTTAATTACAGCCATTATCCATCTGGGAATAGAATTAAAATGTAAAACCCCTTTCATTCTACAATCAATCGAACTCCGCGGTGGTAATAATGATGATTTTGTTGAAGGTTTCAGCTCCACACTCCCACACAGCTGTCAGGTGGTGTATGAGCGACTGCCAATTACATCAGATCAATAAAGGCCATCATAATTATATCCTACGATAAACGACAACAAGAGTGTTCCACATTAGCCTATTAAATTACTGCAGCTTTACTCACCGCTACTGTGGGGGCGATGAACACAACCCAACGGAACACTTCTGTATACTGTGATTTCCAAGGTTACAAATGCGGGGTTTATAAAACGCCAATTACTCTTAGCTTAAACGTGTCCTGTGTCGCTTTTCATCGGAGGTTGTTTCTATGGATACATCATTGCGCTGCCGGGAATGTTCCGCAGTATGACATCAAACTGTTCTTACATTTATGATTTACAGGTGGTTTTATAGCTCAAAAATACCGAGAAAAACAGGCATTGTGACTGTGAGTGGGGTTGCCTCTCCACAGATCTGGCCTAATCTGGAGATAGAAAGGTTTAATGCCACACTGTGAAACATTCCAGACAAAGCAATAACATCTCCACCTTTAAACGGCCCATATTACGCCATTTTCTGGTCTATGTTTTGATGATGTTCATCCAAACGTACCTGGAGTTGTTTAACACACAAACCCTGCAAATTTAGAGTTCTTCTCTCAAACGGAAAACACTCTTCCACCTTGTGATGTCATGTGGTAATACTGGAAGAGCTTTTGTTGTGGAAGTGTTTTTCAAGTCCATACACCTTCAACAGAATCATGTGGATCATTTCAGCCCTGGAATAATATAACAAAATATAATTTAACGACGGGATATTACAGTGCTATATTTATATTAAATTTGTTTTGGCAGTGTCCTCACTTCCCTTCGCTCTCCACGCTAAGACTGCGTCCCATTTCTCTGTCTTACCCCGTTGTCTTACCCCTCCCCCTTGGTTTTGTGCTTTCATGTGAGGGCAATGGGTGTCCCGATTCTAATTTTGATCAAGGGCTCGGGCCACGACCTCGGGCTACATACTCCTTGAAACGAAGTAAGCTCTCCACCAGACTTGAAACGAAGGAGTACGCCTACAAGCTCAGGCAGGTTTTGGGATCAGGATGGCAGCGTCACATCGACCAGCCAAGGAGTCTCATAAATGTATTTTCAGCAGTTGTAATTATCGAATAACAGTTGCATGGTTTACAATTATGACACTTATGTTCTATGTTACCCTCCCGTGGACCCACCACCTGCGGGGGATTCATGGGGGCTGGTGCATTGTGTTCTGGGCAGCAGATCTGTTTGGACTGCTGCCCCCCGCGACCCAGAAATGGAAAAGCGGAAGAAGATGGATGGATGGATGTTCTATGTTACTTTTAGTGAACTCTTGTTGCGGTTTTAATTGTAGTGATGTCTGTTTAGCCGACGTTATCGTTTTCATCGAACTTTCATGTATAAACAAACTAGTTTTTTCATCGAGCTGAGGTACCCGATAATCCTTGACATTTGTTTACGTTTGTTTGCGTCAGTCTCTGTAGACATAGCAGCCAGGTAGAGGCAAGGGATGATGATGCAAACGGTAATTGAGTGGTGTCCCATTTCTTAGGGGAACATTCGTACCCCGAGCCCTCTCAGCTCGGTATCGTGGGGCAAAACAAAGAAGGGGAAGGAGTAAGACAGAGGAATGGGACGACGCCTATGTCTCTCCCCCATCAGAGCACAATCAGCAAGCATGAAACTACTCCACATCACATTCGGTTTATGAAGTCGCGATGTTTGGTTTTGTATCATGCTTTTGTAAATTTAGCGTCACTTTCTCGCTTGTTTGTTTGGAAAATGATCATGTTTAATGCCATGCTGGAGAAAATTCCAGGCAAAACGCAAAGACATCTCCATAGAGACAAGCTGTTGGTCGACCCTCTACCAGGAACGTTACACATTGCATCTATTTACATATTTATTTATGACAGGATGAATGTGTATATGTGGATGTTAGCGGGAATGCTGGAGTGGGTGATGGGTTGGGGGAGGGGGCACCCAATACTGCTACCCCATACTGCTATCTTTTTTATCTAATATCGTGTTCGTATATTGTGTCTTTCTGTCTGTACTGCAACCTTCCCTTACCTCTAAGACAAATTTCTCCCTGGTGGAGGCTAATAAAGTAAATTAACCTAACCTATCACCTTTAAAGTACAGTATATTTGTACATTTTACAGTAATTGAACATCATTTTGCGTAGATCCCCTTCAGATCTTGGAACAACCCTGGGTCAGGTCTACTTCTCCATCACAACCACACCTCTCCTTCCTTCATTCGGTCTATTCTTCACTCTTCCTCCCATTTCCTGTGCTCCTTCATTTCACCTTTTTAAAGACACTGCGCACTAATATCCTGTGCACTTCCTGTCTCGGGGCATCACTCTTTTGTGCAGGTCTGAGTCAGAAATCACACACATCCCTCACAGCTCACACTCTCCGTCTCACAAAAAAGACATTTGTATGAAACAGGAAAGAGCCGTCAAAAACAAAACTCAATGGCACAGTTCAAATGAGGAAAATGACAAGACGTGATTTACACTAAACTATTGTATTGTGAGCACAGAAAACAGACTTAATATAAATTTTATTCATATTTGTTCCTTTTTGTTTTTTGTTGATGGAATAATTATATATTATTAACTTTTGTGATTCTTTAATCTTTAGAAATGAAGTTTCAAATGTGTGCGTGACTTGTGATCATATGTTTTGAGTTGCAGAAAGGCCAGATATCTGAGGGGAGACGTAAGCAGACAGCTCGGCTCCTCCAGTATCTAAGTCCCAGGGACATTGTTCCTGTGAAAGATGTCATATCTGGGAATTATCTTATAAGTGTGTTGGGTGTTATGATTATGTTTTGGTTTTAATGATTATGTTTTGTCGGCTGTCCTGCCACATGTTCCCCCACCCCTTATGGGCAGGACAGACCACGTGTAAACTAGGGATGTGAAAAACTGAATAAATAGCAAGCTGGGGGCACAGAGAACCAGGACGCTCAGAGCAGAATGGGCCAAGAGCATCTTGTTACCTGGGCATCCTCTCTAACTGTTCTCCACTTGCAAGTGAAAAAACCTAATCTCTCTTGTCTTCCTTTCCTGTGTACAGAATATGTTGGGTTTTTACCAGCACCCATCATTTGTTTGTTTTTTTTCCCCATTATGAATGTTTGTATTGCATTGAAGATGTGTAAAAACATGTAATTTATTGGAGCAGGCTTGCATTTCCACAAACCCGGCTCTGATATGGTCTTTTCAGAAACAGATTTTAAAGAAATCTTATGGTCGTTCGTGACATGATTTACACTAACCAATTGTATTGTGACTTAATATAAATTTACAAAACTAACTTGTTCCTTCTGACTTAAATCTTTTTTCATGTTTTATTAAAGCCCCATTATGTACCTTTTTTGACCAAAAATACACCAAAAAAGCATATATATATATTTTTTTTTGTTTGTATTGCACTGAAAATGTGTAAAAATTTGCAAACCTGGCTCTGATATGGTCTTTTCAGAAAGTCTTATGGTCGTTAGTGACATGATTTACACTAAACTATTGTATTGTGAGCACAGAAAACAGACTTAATATCATTAAAAAAAAAACTATCATCATCATACTTTTTTTAATGTGTCTTATTTTCTGATTCTGATCTATTTTTCTCATCACAAAGATAAAAATGTTGTGACGTCATGAAGCAGTTGTCACTTTTACTTTTAGTTCAATCAAACTGAATCATCCAAATGATTTTAGTGAAGGTATATGGAGCTTAAAAACACAGTGGAGCTCTTCGTGTGGAGCAAAGTGGATCAGAGTGTTTTCAGTTTAACAGAAGAACTCTGTCTACATATTCAGGATTGTGTGTTGAACTTGTGTGAATGAAACAAAACACAACTCCAGGTACGACAAAATTATAACATAGATCAGAAAATAGAGTAATATTGGCCCTTTAAAGGTGTGTAACATGTTTGGTGGAGTTTGTCTCCATGGGGATGTGCCTAGAATGTTCTACAGTATGACCATAGACTTAGAATCTCCACGGAGACTTGCAATCCAAATTACAGGTCAAGTCTGTGGAGAGGCGATTCCACTCACAGCGAAAGAATGGATGTTTTTTGAGATATTTTTGAGCAATAAATAAATGGTAAATGGTCACATTTTTATACAGAGCTTTTCCACCTTCAAGGCACTCAAAGAGCTTTACAACAAGGAACCACTCACCCATTCACACACCAGTGTACGCAGACACTGGGGGCGAGGTGGGTTGAGTGTCTTGCCCAAGGACACAACGGCAGCATTCATCTGTAGGCGCTGGAATCGTACCGCTGACCACTCAATCAATGATGTGTTTTATGTCAAGAGCAGGATTTGAACCACCAACCTTTGGATCAGTAGACTACCAACTGAGCTCCTGCCGCCATTTTAGTCAATTTTTGACTGAAAACTTACTTACTGGGGCTTTAAAGACATAAAAATAAACATTAAAGAGCCTGTACCCTTTTTTCTCATGTATTTGAGCAAAATTTGTCGTCCCCCAGTACAGATATATTGTATAAGCAGCTTTTCAGATCAAAATAAGTCT
This sequence comes from Paratrypauchen microcephalus, assembly GCA_036785185.1. Classification (NCBI taxonomy): domain Eukaryota; kingdom Metazoa; phylum Chordata; class Actinopteri; order Gobiiformes; family Gobiidae; genus Paratrypauchen; species Paratrypauchen microcephalus. The sequence goes on from JAVJIX010000132.1 coordinate 1,967,749, forward strand.
TCTGCATCTAGTTTACTGTCTGACGATCAGTAAGTGCAGTTATAAACTCACCGCTGTGAATAATTAGGATGCTCAGAATGCATAAGGAACTAGCTGTAGTTTACACAGTTTTACACACTTTCAAAACTTGTTTTTCTTTTGCTGCCTTATTAAAATGAATAGGCTACAACTCTGACCGCTCAAACAATGATGTTTTTTATGCCAAGAGTGGGATTCGGACCCTCAACCTTTGGATCAGTGGACAAACGCTCTACCAACTGAGCTACTGCCGCCCAATAAGTAACACCTGTAGTTGAATAACAGGTAACAGGTTGTGGACCCCTCTTAGAAAAGTTCCACAGTGCGCCTTTGATCGACACATTTAACATTAAGTATTTCTCAAAACGCCACTACACAATGACACCCTCTAGTGTCCAGTCTGTCCTACAGTCGTCCCTGGAGTCCACCTGGCCTCCCCGTGTCTCCTCTGCTGGTCCTACTTTACGGCCTGAAATATTAACGTTTGCTTTACAATAAGGTTAAGTGGCCCTGGCTTGAGTTATGTTGGTCCCATGGGTTCACTGTTTGTTTACTTGTTTATGGCTCTGAAATATGAATCTTTGTTGTAGCCTAATAATCTTAAGTGGTCTGGGTGAGTGAATTATGGCGGGCGTCTTGCGTAATAGAGTGGCCCGCGACCGTTCACATGGTACAAGCAAAAGTGAGTCAGTGCATAAATATGTCCATAAGGGCGCACGCATTTTTATTTGATTTTAGTTTTAATCCACTCATTTGGTCCTGGCCAACCTTAAATCTCTTGAAATAACAGATGCATTTTAATGGGTTTATATTACACAAAATTGACTCATGTGGGCTTTAAGACATGTTATAATCCTGTTACCTCATCAAAAACACACTTGGAGTTGTGTTTATTCTTTATTTCAACTCTTTATTATCAGTTTGTGTACATTTCCAAAGCTCAAAATGCTCTGTTCCACCTTGTGATGTCATGAAGCTGTAATTTTCAAGTTAACAGCCACATCTCACCTTTTGTTCAGTAGAGATTGGAAACTCCAGAGCTGAAATGATCCAAATGATTCTAGTGAAGGTGTTTGGAGTTTAAAAACGCAGTGGAGCACTTCCTGTATTACCACATTAAAATAGAACAAATAGTCTGATAATCTAAAGAATTTCTATTTATTTCTATTTTTCTTTTTAGTGATAAACGCATGCAATATGCTAGTTTAGGAAGGCGCTCCAAAACTGTATCTTGGGTATTTCAATGTTGCCACTTATTATATTAATAAGTGGGTTTCCTTATTTAGAAACAACACAATTGTCACCATGGCAACAGAATACAGAACCACGAATTTCTCCTAAAAATATAAATGTTAGAAAAAGTATAGAGGCAGGCCGATCCAAATCACTGCAAGATGGCCACAGTTTCGATTTCTTAAAGGGAGTTCTTCTCTCAAAAAAACACTCTGCTCTTTTTTGTTTGATACAGGAAGTGTTCCACTGCGTTTATAAATGTACACCTTCACTAGAATCATAATTTAAGATCTGGAATTTCCGATCTCTGCTGAACAAAAGGTCAGACGTGGCTGTTAACTTGAAAACTACTGAACTTTGGAGACGTAAAAAGAGTAATAATAAAAGACTACTCAAACGCGGGTGAATAAAACAAAACACAACTTCTGTTTTTGATGAGGTAACAACATTATAACACATCTTAAAGGGATAGTGCAGGGTTTTTTTTTTTTGGTGTGAATCTGTATGGCGTCCCCTTCAGCAGTGTCATCCATTAACACCGACTTACCCCTGACCGTGTCCTTTGAGCCGAGTTCTGCTCCGGTTCTGTAGCTCATGAAAGTAGGTCCGGCAAGTTAGCGGGGACAGTTAATAAAGCTTGTTTTTCTTTTCAAAACAATATTTGTCCAAAAAGTGATATATTTGCGTTATAAAACAGTTGTCTGCGAAAAATTCAGCAGTCGGAATCCCTTGGTCCTATTTTCTTTCAAGTTGTACCACTACGTGCCTATTATTTATACAGTCATACCTCACCTTACGAAAGACCCAACTAACGAATAATCCAAGTTACGAAACCCCTTTACGTAAAATTTTCATCTCTGAATAGGAAAGAAAATTCAAGTTACGAAATGCGAAATCTCAAAAATTCAAATAATGCGCGCTCGGCTTCGCAGCCGCCTGAATCCCCCGAAACGCTTGTAAATACACTCTCCCAACACCCCGCTGGCCTCCCATTGGCTAGGAACGAATCAGGCCTTTTACATTGCGACTCTACTTATAAAAAAATAATGTTACAAAACCACTTCTGGAACGAATTAATTTAGTAAGGTGAGGTATGACTGTATTAGCCAAGCGAATCTTTCGTGGACAACTGTTTTGTGACGCAAATCTATCACTTTTTGGACAAATATTGTTTTGAGAATAAAAACAAGCTTTATTAACTGTCCCCGCTAACTTACCAGAACTACTTTCGTGAGGTACAGAACCGAAGCAGAACTGGGCTCAGAGGACACTGTCAGTGGTAAGTCAGTGTTAATGGACGACACTGCTGAAGGGGACGCCATACAGATTCACATTAAAAAAAATAAAGCTCAAAAGAGTCAATTTTGCGTCATTTAGAACATTTAACAAAAATACTCCTTCATTAGCCGCGTGCACAGTACAATATTCCTCTATCTTGGTACTTCAGATGTGATACAGTATGGGTCAACCGCACGTATTCCTACAGGTAGAGTCCCTCCGCTGTGATCTTATTACACAATACAACACCACATCTAAACAAAACACGAATCCACAATAGATTTTTCAAAGTCCTCCAAACACAGACAGTCTGTTTCTAAAATTAGGCCCAAACACCATTTAATCTCTGTGGGATTAGCTCCGTCTATTGTCAAGGCAAATAAAGGCTTTTCTCTTCCTTGGCGTTGCGTGCAGTCCTCGTATTCGTGCGTGGACTGTATATTTGATGGAAGTGGCTTAAGTCTGGTGGAATAATGAAGCAGTGATAATGAATAGAATTTGAGGATTAAAATGACGGTAAAAGTAGTTGATGCCACAGTGGATATAAATAGAATAGAATAGTACAGATGGGGTTAGATTTGAGAGTGGGAGTCGTGAGAGGAGCTGTACACTAAACTGGACAAGTTTTTAAGAATAATAACATGTTATATTTAGGAGGTAGCTTTCTAACTCAAGGTCGTGACCTGCGTGAAGTTGGCCCCCCATCAAACGTACACCTAAACAAAAAATATGTAAATCATTTGTGCTTCGTTTGCACTGTTTTGTGCTGCAACAAGTTTCGTTTGTGCTGCTTTTGTTGTAGTTTTTGAGATATTAACGATTCTTTTATAGGTCAAATTGTGGTCATCCAGCCCCCCAGGAAGCTTAAAAATGCTCTAAAATGGCCCAAAATGGTGTCAATCGTTTGTGTTTGTGCTCCTTTAGTTTTTGAGATATGATTATGGTTCTTTCTCCCCTCATAACGTTAAAATGTGCTAAATAAATGCAAACTATTACATATATTTTGTCTGTTTGGTTTGTACTGTTGTTAATATTTTACTTTTTGCGTTCATTTTATTTTTTATTTTTTATTATTTACTTCGCTTATTGCATTGCAAATATTACTAGCACACAAAAGAACAAACAAAACAGACAAAATCTATGTAACAGCTTGCTTTTTTTTGCACGTTTTAACATTATGGGGGGGCGGGGTGACGTTGTCGGAAGAAAAGAACCATAATCGTTTAGCCTGGGAATTCCCAGGCCGCTTCCGTTCGTTTCGAACTGGAAGGCGGCCTGGAAACTCGTCCAAGCGAGAGTCCCAGATTTAGGGCCCCAATCAGAGAGCGGGGGAGGTGTGGCAAGACAGTGACGCGTACTACATGACAAACGGAAGCTTGTAGTTTGAACTGACAACTGACATGATTGGCTATGGACTTACGTATACGCTCAATGATAGACATTCATAACGCCCAATAAACGGCCGTTGGCAATCGCTAACCACACCTCCGCTACGGGATTTTTCGAAGCGAGTTTCCAGACCCATATCTCACTTGTGATATGGTCAGGTGTTAACCAGACTAATAATCGTTATATCTCAAAAACTAAAGCAGCACAAACGAAACTTTTTGCAGCACAAAACAGCACAAACGAAGCACAAACGATTGACATAGTTTTTGTGTAGGTGTGCGTTTGATGGGGGGGCCAACTTCACGCAGGTAAGGTCGTGTTACAGCAATAAACAAATCCACTGCCAGTTGGATTTTGGAGACGTTCAGTGTGGAGAAGGTTTCATCGGTGGTCATCTGGCTTGAAGAAACCCAAAAGTGCTTCAAGTCAGTATGATCAGTTGAAAAGGTCTTCAGGATGGAGATGAAATGTACCGAGTCCAGATGACCACTTTCTCTACACTGAATCACCCCTGGACAGATGAAGGATCACACTGTCTCTTCATTCATTTTTTTTTCTTTATGTTTACTACTTTCTACATTTTAGATTCATTCAAAAAGCATCAAATCTATGCAGCAAGATTTGTGGACTATGACTCAAAATAAAGTATTCATCCTTTGCTTTGTTGACAGCACTGCAAACCCTCAGCCTTCTCTCAGTGAGCTTCTCAATGAAGTCTTCTGAAATTTTCACTTCAAAGCTGTCTCTTGTCAGGGTCAAGTAATGCCAGGAGCGCGAAGTACAGTTGAATGGAAAAGGTGTCTATTTTTTGCAATTTCAAAATCTAAAACACTAGTTCACTCTTCAGAAAAGTTTTGTTTGGCCCTCAGACTTCCTGCTGAATTGGCCCAAATTATGAAAAGTAGTACTTTTTACTGCTAAATTTGAAAAATGTTGCTACCAGAACTTAAATAACAGTAGTTCAGTTGGTAAAAGCGTTTTGAATTGCGATCTCGACATAAACATTATTGGTTGAGCACAGATTAATGTTGTTGTATCCTTGGCCCTCCTCGCTCCCAGTGTCTGTGTACACTGATGTATGAAAGTGCGTGAATGGGTGAGTGGTTTCTTGATGTAAAGCACTTCATGTGCCTTGAAGGTGGAAAACGCTATATAAAAATGGGACCATTCACCGTTCAAACATTTTGATATGATTCAGATTTAAATACGTTTAAATAAATAAACCTTACTAAAGGTGTGGGGCTCAGTCAAACCTAAGTCAAATGCAACATTGTGAAGAATACACTTAATGGTCCTGTAGTGTATGTTTAAAGATGTAAGTTTTTAGTTTTTTTTACTTTATTTTTTATTTACTACTATCCATATGTGTCATTCATAGTCTTGATGCCTAGAGCTGGGCGGTATGACCAAAAATTGATATCATGGTATTTTCCAAAATTATATCAGTGTCACGGTATTTGACTGTTTTTTGTTTATTTTTTATGCATGACTTGGTGTTAACCCGATTTCATAATAATTTAGAGAATAATTACTGCAGTAAATTCAACTTGATAAAACATATCTGGGTCCAGTGCTTTAATCATCTCCTTGAAGCTCCTTTCTCAACAGGACTAAGTGGTACCGTGTCTTTGGCGAAGTGGACAGTAACAGCGTTGGTAATATCGTTCCACCGTTTGCTTTTTTCGTCGTAGGCAGTCCCTTTAGCAAACGCGTCTTTGAGTGACGTCCGAGTGGCGTTTTGTGTCGCAGCGCCAACTTCAACATCCCCTGCAGACGTGGAAGAGGATGCAGATCTTAGTTTCGCGCATTCTTCATATTCCAGGACACGTTTGTGACGGAGGTGGTGAAGCAGATCGCTCGTGTCGCCTCCTGCGGCTACAACTTTAGCCCGACGACATTTACAGAATACGGTTGTTTGATCAGCGTCAGATTTTTTAAAGCTGAAGTACTTCCACACAACTGACACGGCTCCTCTTTTCGGTATAAGTTCCTCTGTTTCTGTAACATAATTTTCTCCGTCCATGTTGTTCACCGCTCAACACACACTGAGCTTCCACCGCTCTCACGCCACTGCAAAACAGACCCCCTCTCAAACAATGTCCCGTGGTGCCACTTTCCGCCGCTCTGTGTTCACGACGTTTTGTACGCACACACTCACCAGTATTGGGATATATGAAAAATCCATCTCATTAAAAAAAACACACAAAAAAAACACCGGTATTTGGTATGAAGCGATATACGGCCCAGCCCTATTGATGCCTTCAGTGAGACTCTATAGTTTAAATAGAAATGGTTCTTTATTTCCATTTCTATACAGAAGAATACATGAAAAGTGTGTTTAAAAATTGAACTGATAGTGTACAATAAACTTAAATAAATTCACAAAAGCTGTTACTAAATTATTATAGAACAAAGTTAAGTCTGTAGTAACAACACGCACCTAAAAGCACACAGCTGAAGCAGGACAGTGCAGCTATGGTCTGGCGGTGTGGCGGAGTGAACAGGCCAGTCTAAACAAGTGCGTTCTGAGTGGGGATTTGAAGAGTGGGAGTGAGTTTTGCAAACACACTTGGTCCTTCAACAGTCACAGCCCATTAAGCACAACTCACATGTTTCTCTATGTATCTCTTGTTTAGTTTCCTCTCTCTCCTCTCGCCAAGTACATTCTCAAAGGAGCGCCGTTGCTTTTTGACATCTCCAGACATGTGCCCCTGTCCCTGCCCCTTCTGCTCCATGTCGCTGTTGTAGTTTTGTGGGCCCGGCAGTTGCATTGTGTGGCAGGTAGTCATTAAACAACACGGACTACACTGACCAGCAGACCGCAACATCCAGGATCAGCCTCCGGCCAGACAGAGGCAGGCAGGGGCTTTCAATACTAAACAAGTGAAGCTTAAAAACAAAACTGGACATGTCCGGTACAGAGGGTCAGAGCAGAGGAGTCATTTGTAGCAAGCTCCATGGATTAAAGGGCCCATTTTACACTGCTGTATTTTTGGATCAATGTTATGGGGGGTTATGGGTGGGTTTCCCCCGGGCACTCCGGTTTCCCCCACCAACCCAAAACATGCACCATAGGTACTCCAGCTTAGGTCCTGACCAAGCCGAAGCAAGAAGATCATGGAGATGGTCCCCGGGCGCCCTAATGTGTGCTGCCCACTGCTCCTAATATATGTATATATATATAGGATGGGTTAAAATGCAGAGAAGAATTTCTCCAGTGTGAGATTAATAAAGTTCACTTCTTCTTCTATACAGTTGTTTCCTCATCACAAGCTTACCTGGAGTTGCGTTTTGTTCTATTCACACTCAAAATCCTGCATATTTAGGCTGAGTTCATTGTGTTTTTAAACTCCATACAGCTTCAGTAGAATAATTTGGATGATTTCAGACCTGGGATTGCCAATCGCTACTGAACTAAAGGTAAAAGGTAGCTGCTAACTTGAAAACTACCGCTTCATGACATCACAAGATGGAACAGAGGATTTTGAGCTTTAGAGATGTAGACAACATGGACGGGGAAAATGTTACAGACACAGAGGAACTTATACCGAAAAGAGGAGCCGTGTCAGTTGTGTGGTAGTACTTCGGCTTTAAAAAATCTGGCGCTGATCAAACAACCGTATTCTGTAAATGTCGTCGGGCTAAAGTTGTAGCCGCAGGATCTGCAAGCGATCTGCTTCACCACCTCCGTCACAAACATGTCCTGGAATATGAAGAATGCACGAAACTTTCTTCTTTCCTCGAACTCCACTGTGCTGCCTCTTGTGTCTCTGCTGTCTTGTTGTGTCTTGTTGTGATGTGTGTGGGATTTTTTAACTGTCGATAATTTTAAAGTTTTCTGTACACTGTATTTATCTATTGGATTATAGTTTTAGCTAAAATTTTACTACTTGTAATAATTGTCTATTGTTCACTGTGTAATTTTATTTTGTTATCATTGTTTGTAGGGAGACCATTTTAAGATCTGTCCAGGGACAACAGATGAAAAATAGCCTTTTGGCTAATTCTGGTACATTTACAGATATGTTAATTAATGTACACTGTCCCCGTCAAATAAAACAATAAAAAAAAAAAATCCTCTTCCACGTCTGCAGGAACGTTCAAGTTGGCGCTGCGACACAAAGCGCGACTCAGACATCACTCAAAGACGCGTTTGCTAAGGGGACTGCCTACGACAAGAAAATAAAGGGTGGAACGATATTACCAACGCTATTACTATCCAATTTGCCAAAGTTATAGTACCACTTAGTCCTGTTGAGAAAGGAGCTTCAAGGAGATGATTAAAGCACTGGACCCAGATATGTTTTACCAAGTTGAATTTACTGCAGTAATTATTCTCTAAATTATTAGGAAATGGGGTTAACACCTAGTCATGCATAAAAAAAAAAAAACAAACTGTCAAATACCGTGACGGCGATATCATTTTGAAAAATACCATGAAATCAATTTTTGGTCATACCGCCCAGCTCCAACTCTAGAGTCAATTTTCCGTAATATAAGACCTTTAAATGTATTCAACCACCAACACAAAGATCTAGATCATAAAACCACCAAACTATTTGCGAAATTATTACACTTGCACAAATAACGCAATCTCGTCCAAATCTACATCATTACTGGTCCCATTAGAAACCTGATCCTTGAAAGGTGCATTCACAGACGCTCCTTTGAATCTCCTCTTTTGTGGAATTGGTCGTATTCCAGCACTGCTTATTATGGACACTTTGAGCAGCTTTGTGTCTCGTGTTTTCATTACACTGAGCAGACAGGGGCTCAATGTACGCTCTGTCCTTAAGTCTACAGCTCCATCTGAACAGCTGCAACAAGGTTCCTCGTATTTGTTTCTGGAGTGCAGAGGGAAGGCAGAAATGTACAACTAAGTCTTGTCTTTATGGAAATGTAGACAAGACTGAATTATTGCTTTGTCTAGAATGTCCCACGGTATGGCATTAAACTTATCTATTTCCATGGAGAAAAGCCAGCAATGCCTCTAGGCCAGATCTGTTTTTTTCGTGGTAGTTTGTAATTTGTGGTGGACTCTGTGCCAGAAAAGTTACACAGTTCACCTTTAAACTTCTTTCCAGTTACACATCAGATCTGTGGAGAGGTGGCCCAGCATTATTTTTTTTAAATTTTTTTGTCTTAAAGATGCCATGACATGGTACTTCTTGATGCTTTTATATGGCGCCTTAAAGGTTCCCTAATACTGTATATGAATCCTTCTTCAAAATCAAGACTCAGTGCATGAGATCCTCATGAACACAGTCAGAGTCATAAATATGTCTCTGAAACACTTTATTCTGGGCGTTGTTGCTTGAATGCAAATGAGGACAGAGACAGGCCAGTGCAGCGGATGGGGGTGTGGCCAAATACGCCGCTGTTTCCTGGATTAGTGGTGCGTTGGTGCACTGGCCCCACTTCCGTGTTTTAAGCACGGAGGAAGATATGAGACGCTTTGCATTAAAAAAACACATTTCCACAGAAAATAAAATTAAACCACTGCTGTTTCAGACGTTCGGAGGCTCGGATAAAGGACATCCAAGCCTGGAAACACTCTCACGTGTCTCCAGGCAAATAAAAAAATGCATCTCGCATTTCGTAGCTTGTTTGTGGTCCAAACTCTCTGGGCGTGATTTCCAGAGACGGGGTGGACATCCAGACGGTGGGTGGAAACCTTTCCCCGAGTGTGACGTCAGAAATTTACCTTGTTCAGAATCGCCCGTTTGAGCTGTCTTTTTTTTAAACGCAGAAAAGGATCGCAAATGCTTAGTTTATACATTTTGCAACTTTTAGCCATGGGGGGGCTAAACAGGGTAGGGGAGCTCACATTAACGTTCAAAAACCTCAGAAAGTGAAAATGTCATGCCATGGGACCTTTAAAGGCATTTATAATTGCCCGATAATCAGGAAGGGCATGGTAGCATTTGTGTTGTGAGCTTTACCGTCACTGCAATACGCCACTCTGTTTGCGGAAAAGTTATGAAAAGGGCTTATAAACTCATCACTGTGAATAGTTTGAATGTTCTGAATGCACAGGATGTTGGAATAACTTTGGACTACTGCCTTTAAATAAAATATGCTACATCTATCAATCTTTATAGAGCCCTTTACAGTCTTCAAGGTGCCCAAAGTGCTTTTCCAATCAAATCAACAGTATAGAAGTAAAATAAAAACACATTACTGAGGGCGGCCGGAAAAGTTTTGACCCTGGATTTAAATTTACACAGGCAAAAGTCTGTGATCGTGGCATATCGGGAGGCAGTTTGTTCCAGAGTCTAAGACCAGAGACAGAGAAAGCCCCATCCCCCCAGTGTTTGAGGCTCTGGGGATTTCCAGTAGGAGTTGGCTGTTTGACCTTAAGACCCTGTTTGAGTTGTGGACAGGCAGGAGTTCAGTCAAACAGGGAGGCGCACAGTCATTAAGGGCGCATTATGTAACTTTTCTGGTGGAGAGTCTGTCAGATGCTTTTCTCCATGGAGATGTTATTGCTTTGTCTGAAATGTTTCACAGTACGGTATTAGATTAGATTAGATTCAACTTTATTGTCATTACACATGTGTAAATACAGGTAACGAAATGAGGTTTAGCATCTGACCAGAAGTGCAAGGACCAGCAAGTGCGATATATACAGTATACACAATATAGACAGTATGTTTGTAGTGAATTATGTACAAATAAATAGGGAAATATGAACATGTGGGAGTACGTTGTTGCTAATCTGTGTAGGGGATATAAACAGATGTATTATAAACAAGTATACACTAGAGCTATTATATGATGAGCTATGAACAAAATTAAATTAAACCTTTCTATCTTCCTGGAGACCAAACCAGACCAAGTTACAGGTCATATCTGTGGAGAGGCGACCCCGCTCACAGTCAGAATGCCTATTTTTCTAGGTATATTTTGAGCTATAAAACCACCTGTAATTGAATAAATGTAAAGTAGAGGTGCGTGAAGAGTCCCTCAGTCGTCCAGGTAGAATCCATGATAAAAGGAGAAATTCAATTTGTCAACTGGACAAAGTTTGTCAGCTCTGACGAAGCCTCTCGGATGAGTGGCGAAACGTTTTCGACCAAACAAACTTTGTCCAGTTGACAAATTGAATTTCTCCTTTTATCGTAAAGTAGAGGTGTTTAATGTCCAGGAAGAACAGTGATATATCCACAGAAAAAAGAAGGTGACGGTCCCCCAACCAAAAAGTTACACAGTGCAACTTTAAGGGCTTTAAAACCAAACAATACATTTGTAAAATTAATTCTAAAATAAAGTGGAAGTCAGTGGAGAGATAAAAGGATTGGGGTGATGTCCTGACGTATTGTGGAAGTTAGAGGCAACTGAGGGCAGACTGGGAAACACCCAAATAAAGTGTGTTACAGTAGTTTAATCTTGATGATAAAAGTCTGAATAGTCTTTTCCAGGTTGATGAGATTTAAAACAGGCTTTACTTTCAATAAAAGATGTAATTGATAAAAAACTGATCTCACCACACTGTTTATCTGTTTGTCGAATTTAAAATAGTCAAAAATTACCTCAAGGTTCCTTACAGTCCATTTCAGTTTTGTGTGTTAAGACTTTTGATTATTACTATTGGAACTTCAATTACGGACTCTTAAGGCTGCTTTCATTACACTGAGCAGGCAGGAGCTCATTGTATGGGCTATTCTTAAGTCTAAAGCTGCCAAGTTCCTCATATTCATTTCCAGAGAGAGGCAGAGATGTAGAACAGAAGTATGGATAACATTACCAAAGAGGAGGAAAGAGCCTGGTGAGGTGCTTATTAAAAGTGATGGTTTAGAATTCAGAAGACTTGAGACCAAAGACTGTATTGTCCCCACTTCACATCTGCGTCTGGACTTAATCAGAGTGTGTGGAAAGTGGTTTTAAATAAGAAAGTGCGGATATTTGAGATGATGAGGCCTTGAATTTCACTAACTCAGTTGAAGTGAATTATTTTGTAATGAGGAATGGTCCTACATAAGGCTGCAGTTTTCCTAGAGTGATGTGACCAGTTATTTAGCATCAGGACAATGTTAAACCTCACCAGCTCCTTTTGAAATCCTGTGAGTTCACATCACAAACACATTGTGGTGCTATTAAATAATAATAATAATGATAATAATGATAATAATGATAATAATGATAATAATAATAATAATAATAATAATAATAAAGTGAGAATCTGTTCTTTACCCCTTTTACCCCCTCAAAGTTGTATTTAGAATGAATCATGCATGTTTAAGTATTTGTGACCCACCACGAGAAAACCTGTCACATGTTGAGAAAATCCCATTTTTTATTTATTTTTTTTTTATTTGTGATTTTCGTTTTTTTGCAGAATGGGCTAGTTAAGATCATGAAGAAGCCACTCCATGTTTCAGATAACAGCATTTGTTGCGTTAAAAACATATTTTTTTTAAATTTCAAATTGGCTTGTTTTTCGTAAAGAAACGGGGCATGCATGAATCACCATAATTACCCACGCTCGCACTCCTGCACACAATCATGTGTCGAGTAGCGTCGTTGTGTTTTCCCCTGTTCGCCTATCAGCTGTGAGGAGCTCGTGAATATGGACGTGGCATTTCAAGAGAATAAGGACGTTGAAAATGGACTGTAATACTACTTCAGGACACGTCCGTTTCTCCGGAGCTCCGGATACTTTAGCTTTATTTTCCTGTTTTCAATATGTTATTGCTCCAGTTAACCCCCATTTTCATCGACACTGGTACACGCCCATTGCTCTGTACTTAATATGTTGTCCAATTTTATACATGCAGGATACAGCAGCATCGCACAGTCATTTCAGTACATCTTAAAGATCACATGACATGGTAGTTCTTAATGCTTTTATATGGCGCCTTAATGGTTCCATAATACTGTAAATGAAATGGAAACACTCTCACGTGCCTCCAGGCAAATAAAAAAATGCATTTCGCATTGCGTAGCTCGTTTGCGGTCCAAACTCTATGGCCATGAGTTCCAGAGACGGTGGGTAGACATCCAGATGGGGGGTGGAACTGCATTTGCATTTTTTCCTGAGTGTGACATCAGAAAATTCCCTTGTTCAGAATCGCCCGTTTGGGCTGTCTTTCTTTCAAACGTGGAAAAGGATCGCAAATGCTCAGTTGACACATTTCGTAACTTTTAGCCATGGGGATGGGGGGCCTAAACAGGGTAGGGGAGCTTACATTAACGTTCAAAAACCTCAGAAAGTGAAAATTTCATGCCATGGGACCTTTAAAAAAGGCTACTCACGAGCGTGACCTGCAGCTATCCACTGGAGTTGCTGACAACTCCACCTTAATAGGTGCTAAGTTTACAGTGATGTCCACACCCACTGTGAGCCTTCGTTTTCTAATGTGGAAGTCAGCTGACTTGTTTTGTTTATTAAGTAGTATTAGATTAATATTGCGATTTAAAATCCAAATAATCATAATGACCTTCGGGAGTGCTGGATTATAAGTATATAGCAGACACAAGTACAACATGTCTTCTTTAACAGCAGGCTTCACGGTTTCACTGATATTTTAATCTCACTGAAAATTCAACTGACTTTTCCCAATGTGACTTTGACAGGCGATTCCAGCCCCTGGTGAAAGAGCCCTTCGTCAGCGCTGCACCCCTGGCTCCAGACCGCAGGCTCACACAGCTCATTGGCATGCTCCTCTGCCCGCGCATGTCCCCTTAGATCCTCAGAGCAGGCATTTAAAGCACTAACAAGCCTTCTATTAACTTTGGCCCCCGTCCAATACACGCACACACCCGGCCTCATGCACATCGCTAACCCAAGAACCAAACGAAACCTCTCCACGCATGAATGGCCAGGCACACTGCTCTGACGTCTTCAATTACACACCGATATTTGGATAGAAAATTCCCGCTTCTCTCCAGGTGACCGACCCCCTTCCCCACGCTGGAAAAACACCCAGTCCCCCTTCGCGCCGGCAGGTTTCCGTTGGCCAGATGAAATTGCCCTTCAAAGCAACCGCACAATCAACAGCGGCGCGGCGCTCGAAGGAAGGCGGAATGACGGGGTGGGTGCGCCGAGGGGAGAAGGGGGTGGGTTGGGTGGGGTAGGTAGAAGGGGGTGGAAAGGTGGAGGGTTGAGAGGATTGGACCGGAGCGTGGGAGTCTGTTGCATGCGATTTGGAGGTCAGTCATGGTCACTTTCACTTGACTAAAGCTACTCAATTTGACAAAGACAAAAACGAGCGGGTCTGGAGTCGTATTCTGTCTCCCAGATTTCAGGTGGGGTGATTGACAGGCAGATTAACCAATCAGAGAAACGCATAGTCAACTTTGATGTTGCCAAAACTCGGCCACTTCTAAACAAAGATTTAGCCCTAAACCACCAAAGCCTACAATTACAAGCACTGGCATCAGTGTGTGACAATATCTGCCACTCTCCACTTTATGTCAGTGTAATCTCTTGTTCATTCATTTATTCTTTTGATCTAAATTTGTCTCACAAACCGGAAAGCGCACCACCACAACTTCTGCATAAGTGAAATGACATTTTAACCTCCAAACACACGGTTTGTTGAAGCTTATTAATATTAATCTCAGTAGCTCAGTTGGCTCGAGAATATTTAAGCAGTGCAGAGCTGGTTGTTTAATGTCCACATATTTCAAACATCAAGTTTAGTCTGAACATCTGACTCCTCTCATTTTAAACTGAAACCGTTTTTACTAAAATTCAGCAACATTTATCATACATAACTGAATATTTAAATTGTTTCTTTGTATTTGTAAATGGTTCCAAGATTATGCAAAGGTACACTATGTAACATTTCTGGTGGATGGTCAGGCATCTGATTGTCCCCATGGAGAGGATAGTTACACATTTCTGTTTGACATTTGTTTATTAAGAGGAATAACCCCTTGAGATGAATCAGCTCATTTCTGAGGGGGTCCTCAAGTTCCTCAAGTTAAAGGGATAGTTCGGGTTTTTTGATGTGAATCTGTATGGCGTCCCCTTCAGCAGTGTCGTGCATTAACACTGACTTACCCCTGACAGTGTCCTCTGAGCCGAGTTCTGCCCCTGTTATATTTGTCCAAAAACTGATATATTTGCGTCACAAAACAAGTCATAATCGCTTAGTGCTATTTTCTCTCGAGTCGTATCACTGCGCGCCTATTATTATTATTAGCCTGTTCACTTGTAAACATCGCCACTTACAAATATTGTTTTGAGAAGAAAAACAATATTTATTTAATCTCCCAGCTAACTTACCGGACCTACTTTCGTTAGCTCCAGAACCGGGGCAGAACTCGGCTCAGAGGACACTGTCAGGGGTAAGTCAGTGTTAATGCACGACACTGCTGAAGGGGACGCCATACAGATTCACATAAAAAAAACCGAATTATCCCTTTAACAGTAGACAGCAGTAACAAAGTCAAACACGATGCAAAGCAGAAAACAAAACACAGATTTAAACACGCACACACACATTTTGTTCATTAGTAGAAGTAATTACAGTTAAGAAAACTTTTTGAAGATGCAATAAAAGGACATTATGAAACTATTGAAAAGAAGTTATAAAGCAAATATGTAAAGGTAGACTATTCCAATCATGTGGGGCTTTAAACTAAAAAGCAAATTTACTTCTTCTTAACTCTAGGGAGAGAAAAGAAAAGATTATCTGGATGTCATGAAGTATAAGAAGAGCTAAAAGTTAAGAAATACTTCTTTAAGGAGATGGTACAAAACTTATCTTTCTCTGGAGACAAAGATCTGACCAGTAATTTAGTAATTCTAAATTACTGATAAGATCTGTGGAGAGGCAAGCCCAATCAGTCATAGGATGTTTTTTTTTTTTTTTTTTCAATGAAAACACCTATAATTGGACAAATACTAGATATGTTACACTGGTCAAGTCTAAACATCTCCATGTGAACAGGCAGGTGGTGTATCTTCTACCAGAAAAGTTACTTTTTTTTCTAGTATGAGAAAAAAAGAATGAACTTTTCCACCAGACAGACTTTACCCATTTCAATCAATCAATATTTATAAAGCGCTTTTCATACAAAAATGTAACACAAAGCGCCTTACAGTAGTTAAAGGGATAGTGCGTTTTTTTTTTGTTTTTTTTGTTTTTGTTTTTTTTATGTTAATCTGTATGGGTTTCCTTTTAAAAGTTACGTGTGTTGACACCGGCTTACCTCTGACAGTCTCAGCTGATCCCGGTTCGGCTCGCTTTCTGGAGCCCACGTAAGTAGGTCCGGTAACTTCCCTGGAACATGAAATAAAGATGGTTTTCTTCTCAAAACAAAACATTTGTTAGAAAGGTGATATATTTGCATCTGAAACAGTTGTCCACGAAACATCCAGCAGCGTATTTCGCATTCGTGTATTGTCTCACTCCACTCGTACCACTACGCCCATGTTAACTCTATCAGCCTGTCCACCTTCAGCGGATGTCTACGCCGAAGTTTACAAGTGAACAGGCTGATACAAGTGGAGAAAGACAATATGCGAATGCGAAATACGCTGCTGGATGTTTCCTGGACAACTGTTTCGGACGCAAATATGTCACCTTTCTGACAAATGTTTTGTTTTGAGAAGAAAAACAAGCTTTATTTCATGTTCCAGGGAAGTTATCGGACCTACTTACGTGGGCTCCAGAAAGCGAGCCGAACCGGGATCAGCTGAGACTGTCAGAGGTAAGCCGGTGTCAACACACGTAACTTTTAAAAGGAAACTCATACAGATTAACATAAAAAAAATAAAAAATAAAATAAAAAAAGCGCACTATCCCTTTAAGGATTAGAAGATTGACTTTTATTGATCATTTGACCCAGGGACCATCCCCATGATTTTGTTATTTAGGCTTGGTCAGGACCTCAGCTGGAGGATTTTAATAATAATAATAATACATTTTATTTATTAGGCACCTTTCTGGACACTCAAGGTCGCCTTACAACAAGTGTAATATACATTATAGGCAGTTAAAAGAGTTAAAAGCAACAGTTAAAATACAAACAGTAAGACCAAACAGACATTTAAACAATAAAACTTTTAAAAACAGTAAAACATTTTGCCTATGGCGCATGTTTGGGTTGGGTTTCAACATAGTTTTAACATTATCACAGACTTCATATCTCTTAGCAACTCCAGCTCTGATCCTGTTTAGTACAACCCTAGACCTGGTACTATATTTCGCGTCGCAAATGGATCAGAGCATCATTACCCCACACAAGTGCTTTTCTTTGGGCTGGATAAAAGCAGATGTTGCCTGTTTACTGAACTCATATGCAGCCCGTGTAAGAGTCCTCATGCCCAACACAGCCAGTCCATTAAGCGTCCAAACACATCCACCAAAACTGCTCTCCACTTCAAAAAAAAAAAAGAAAAGAAAAGTGAATGAGTGAGAAAAGCTATGTAATCTCGGCACAGACGCAGGTGTCCTTTAGAATTGTACAGCTCACATGAAAATTTGCTACATTTTAATGCAAGTCCTTCAAGCATTCATTCTGGGCGTTTTTGCATGCGCTGCCGGAGAGCAATTCTATCCGAAATAAGGCAATAAATTGAGTGAGGCAGCGTGCGGAGGATAAGGTGAAAAGGTGATTTCTTTTCTATACATTTACAGTGGGTGGTTTGAAAGGTTTTCTTTGAGTGAGCGAGAGGTGGACATGGTTTAATTAAACAAACTGGATTTTATTGTGGTTTCAGACTCGAGGCACTTCATGTTTACGTTGCCCGCTGACAATGGAAAGTACTGTAGTGCGCTTTGATTGTTGGTCAGGCAGTCCTCAGAGACCTTACAGAGGATATATTTGTATTAAAGGTGCAATATGTATGTATATATATATATAGGATCCATAGCAAAATAAAAAAAAATCAATTCTGTCAACTGGAGGTTTTTGGATTTCACTGTGGTTTCAGACTAGAAGTCGCCTACTTCATGTTTATGTCATGAAAGAATACTGTTGTGTGCTTAGATTGTTTGGTCTGGCAATAGTTGGTTCCTCAGAGACCTCAGAGATCAGTATCAGTATATCTTCATATTAAAGGTACAATATGTAACTTTCTAGAGGTGATTCATGATTCCATGGAAACAGAAAGTTAAAATCACACTTTGGAAAATTCTCAGCTAGCTGATTTGTGGGAATGCAAGCCCGTCAGAGAAAGGACGTACATTTTATCAGTTCAGGAAACATTAAAAATGAAAAAGGAAAAAAAAAAAAAAAGCTAAAATTGTAAAAGTAACATACCGTGGCTTTAACCAAACTGGATTTTATTGTGGGTTCAGACTAGAAGTAAGTCCTCTGTCCACCAATAATGAAATAATACTGCTGTGTGCTTCGATTGTTTGGTCAGGCAATAGTTTGTACCAAAGCGGCCAGAGAAATGGCTACATATCATATTAAAGGTACAGGAAGTAGAGGTGGCACATCAACTTTTTATTTTCATGGAAATAGAACGTTAAAACCTTACTTCGGAAAATTCCCAGTGGAGATGGATATATTTGACACCATAATATGGAACATTATAGTCTAAGGAACAATAAACACAACCAAAATGAAAGGTTGTTAACTTTTAAAATGGTAAATGGTAAAATCTTTATATAGATAAGTAAAGGCACCCAAAGTGCTTTACAACAAGAAATCACTCACCCATTCACACACTTCACACACCAGTGTACGCAGACACTGGGGGCGAGGAGGGTTAAGTGTCTTGCCCAAGGACACAACGGCAGCATTCATCTGGGGAAGCTGGAATCGTACTGCCAACCTGTGGTTCAGTGGATCTGACCGCTCAACCAATGATTTTTTTTATGTCAAGATCGGGATTCCAACTGCCAACCTTTGGATCAGTGGACAAACGCTTTACCAACTGAGCTACCTCTGCCAATTTAGTCCAATTTTGGTAGTTCAATTTTGGCTGAAAACTTACTTACTGGGGCTTTAAAGACATAAAAATAAACATTAAAGAGCCTGTACCCTTTTTTCTCATGTATCTGAGCAACATTTGTCATCCCCTAGTACAGATATGTTGTATAAGCAGCTTTTCAGATCAAAATAAGTCTTCTGCATCTAGTTTACTGTCTGACGATCAGTAAGTGCACTTATAAACTCATCGCTGTGAATAATTAGGATGCTCAGAATGCATAAGGTAAGTGAGGAATAACTTTGGACCATTTCAGCTGAACTAGCTGTAGTTTACAGAGTTTTACAAACTTTCAAAACTTGTTTTTTTTCTTTTGCTGCCTTATTAAAATTAATAGGCTACAACTCTGATTATTCTACCAGGCTGAGCGCACAACTATTCCAAACACATCGCTCTAGGAAAGCTCTGTACAGTGTATGA
Organism: Paratrypauchen microcephalus; assembly: GCA_036785185.1. Classification (NCBI taxonomy): domain Eukaryota; kingdom Metazoa; phylum Chordata; class Actinopteri; order Gobiiformes; family Gobiidae; genus Paratrypauchen; species Paratrypauchen microcephalus. The sequence goes on from JAVJIX010000132.1 coordinate 1,986,980, forward strand.
GATAGGGCACACCTCTCCAGCACTGTAGTATGCATTAGGTATTCATATGTATGGTCAGAATGTACAGCTGTTTATGTCCAGCCCGTACCCACTTGTGAAGGCCTGACATCGTGGTTTGGGGTTTGAAGGACTCAACCGTGACCCTGCATCACTTAAAGAAAAGCATCCACAGAAGAACATGTGGTGGTAAACAATGTGGAGATCAGAGGAGAGTTCTAGAGGCTTTTGGCCAGGGGCGGTGCCAGACATTGTTGGTTGGAGGAGCTGAAGGGGGGCTAAGGTCTTCACTTGACATGTTCATTTACAGCCATTTAACAGTGGAGCGTGCCATGATTTATAAAACCTATTATGGAATTTTTTTAATAGATTTTTTATTGTACTCTCATTTTGAACACTGGTTGCCACTTGGATCTTTTTAGTCGAGATTGGATGTGCTATAAAAGTGGGAAAAAGAATCTTTGAGGGAGCTATGGGGGATCATTGGCCATTTCATTTTTTATTTTTTTATGAGCCCTCAAGTCTTGAAAGTTTACTCCAACATGCAAGAAACTAATGACTAAGGGCTAATGATGACTGACAACATTATAAAATGGTTAAAAGTAATTTTTACATTATACAAGGTCCAGGTTTAAACTATTTTTCTACATTTTTTTAGTTAAGTCAACCCAAAAACATGCACAAAAGGTCAAGTCCTCCACAAGACTAGCAACAAAATCATGGAGATGGATCCCCGAGCACTGTGCTGGCCCAGTGGCATAGAAGGATGGGTCAAATGCAGAGGACTTTAACCATAGTCCGAATAGAATTTGTAACTCTGAATATGTAACTTTCTGTGTGGGGGTCTGTCACTTTCCTCTTTCTATGGATATGTCATTGCTCTGCATATTCCACAGTATGACATAAAACAGGTCTACAGTACCTTACATTTATTCACTAAGAGATGGTTTTATTGCTCAAAAATACATGTACCTAGAAAAACAGGCATTCCGAGGGTTGCCTCGCCACAGATCTGGCCTGTAACTTGGCCTGGTTTGGTCTCTGTGATGATAAAAAGGTTTAACACCATACTGTGAAACATTCCAGACAAAGCAAAAACATCTCCATGGAGAAGAAAATTTGATGCACCCATCACCAGAAAAGTTACACAACGCACCATTAACCTTTAAACTTTCATATACATCACTTCAAATGAGACATAAAAACAAAGCAGTTCCTCATACTGTATGTCAGATGTTTTATTGAGTCTAACGCTATCAAAGGAGAATCCTATAGCACTAAGGCCAGAGGAGAACCATGGAGCAGATACACGAAAAAGTCCTGAAGCCTGGAGCCCTCAGAACCAGCTTGACAGGGGGAAGAGAGACACTGCTTTACCCAGGCGTGGGTTAGGGCCCCCTGCAGTGAGTCCCCATTCACTCTCACCATACACAGTGCTGTGGGAGATAATTATGCTGACAGAACAGTGCATAGAACATAAGATCAAACGCAAGCATATAGGCTTATTGTACGGAGCGGGTAGAAATGGAATGGAAAAGTTGGATGCATTTCAACTGTTTTTTACTGTCGTTTGAATGGCCATAAAAAACATTATTATTCTTATTGGTATAAACTAGGGCTGTCAGTTTAGCGCGTTAATTAGATTAATTAATTACACTGCAAATTAACGTGCTAAAAAATTAATGCAATTAATTATGAGTGGTAATTTAATGCACACGCATTTTAAATTTGAAGGACCTGTAGGCGACTTGGCAGTGGCGTCACTTACACCTGCGTCGCTAATCAAACAAATAAAACCTGGAGGAAACTGACATGGACTCGACTCAGGGGGCGAGGCGAGAAGATCGCTGCCAGGGCCTTTGAACGACAAGTTTATTTATCGTCAAAAAGAATTTTCCGATCAACGAAGCTTCTCCAGCCTGACGGATCATTTGACGATAAACACGTCGGGACAAGTTCCATCTTTACTGGTGATAGAGCGTGAGCGCACTTCAACAAACCACGCTCGCCTTATTTCATTTCTGAATTTTATTTATTTATCTGTATTTGTATTGCATTTTTGAATAATGCACCTGGCCTAATTGGTTTGCTGGGATGTGCTTGACCTTTTTCTTTTGAAATTCATTTATGAAACACAAATAAACACTAATAAACACTAACACTAATAAAAATGTAGATGTCAAATCTTCTCTTCTTTATTCAATTGATTTGTCAAGCACTACACTTTATAATGTCCTAGAATTCGATTTCTTCATTTGGGGACCTTTAGCAGATATGAGGTTAAAATGTGATGAATTAGAGTAATTAATTACAAATCCTGTAATTAATGTGATACATTTTTTTAATCGCCTGACAGCACTAGTATAAAAGTATAAGTGTATTTCACCAGTTTAGCTTTAGCTTATATTAGCATTGTTGAATCGTAAAGACACATTTATTATTTTTAAATTTTTTTTGCTACATACTGTGGCTTTAAATATGACATTTGTTCTCTTATGAACATGCATTTTTTATCATTTGGTTTGAATCTACATTTTTTTTAAAAATCATTTGGAAATTTTGATTTTTTTTTTTTTTTTTTCCTTGGATAGAAACCAATAATCCAACCCACACATGCATATTTCTTATTATTTCACAGAATCACTTTAGTTTAACTGTTTTCTCACACTCCAACTAAGGTCAATTGCAACTTTTCCAGAAATGTTTAATGCCACACCTTGGAAAATTCCAGTCAAAGCTGTAACATCTCCATGGAAAACAACAAAACAAAAAAACCAAACTGTTTCGGATTGCACCTTTGTGTTACTATAAACAGGTCAGACATATGATAGCCACTTATTTACACCACCCCCACACTGGTTGCCAAAGTCCAACCAGCCGCACATTATTCCTACACCACTCAAGAGAATAATTTTACAGAAAACTTTTAAGCTGGAATACAGAGGCAGAATCCATCATGGTGTCTGCATTTCCTCTATCTCCACTGACACTATTCACACCGACATCTTCCAATAACACACCCCACTTTCCACTCAAAGGCTCGCAATTGCTTTTTCGCCCTAAATATGAAACGCTATACAGAATGGAATATATTTGCACGTTTTTCAAAAGTGGAAAAAGTGTTTGCACGAAATGTTCCCGGCTAAAATAAGATATATTTGTGAAGAGGCGTTTGTTTGCAGTGGACCTATCGATTCAAAAACGTGATAAATGGGGGATTTTTGGAGTTAGAATTCACTGAGAAAGTCGAAATTTGGCAAAATTCTTAATTAAATTTGAATATTGATGGAAGAAAGATAGAAAAGATGATCATTTTGAAAGTTGGGACAATAATACAGTTTCTCATTTGGAACCAATTTTAGCGTTTTGCAGAAAATCCACAATTCTCCTTTTCACAGTTTTGACAAGATTGATTTTAGTTTGGAAAATATTTTTGGAAATGTTGCTAGAAAATTGTCAAGTCATTACCAGATAAAATAAAATTGGATAGTGTCTGTAATTATACCACTGTAATAAAAACAGCTTGGAAGATAAAAAAAAAACAACAACAACAACAACAAAAAACATTTTCTAAACTTGAATAAATCATGATGGCTCAAAAAAAAAAAAAGTAATTTGGTAGGAATACATTTTTTTTGCAATTTCCTGTGTCTTCATCTTATATTAATTAATTATGTTAGCCTAAAACGTAATTCAACAAAGGCAACAAATTAGACTAAAGTTAGCAAAATACACGCTTAAAGTATTTTAGCCTTGGAAATCCTCTTATCAGGCGCTCCCAGACGACATCAGCACTGGAGACGTTTATTTATTTATTTATTTATACATTTAAGTGCAGTATTTTCACCGACAGTTAATGCTGTATATCGCCTTCTGTACTCCTTTTTGCAATCACAGTTCCTATCTTCAAAAGCAGTATATATGAATACAAATTGAAAAGTACAGCGATAAGAGGCAACCTGAGCTCTGGTTGCTATTGGGTACTTTACATGGAACGTGGGCTCTCTCTTAAAGCTGCACTGTGTACATTTTCAGCTAGTGGTCCGTCACCTGCTTGTTTCTATGGATATAATTTAAAAATAATAATAATTCATTTATTTTCTTCCGCTTTTTCCATTTTCTGAGGGGGGCAGCAGTCCAAGCAGTGCACCAGCCCCCATGAATCCTTCCGCGGGTGGTGGGTCCACAGGAGGACAGAACACAATGCACCAGCCCCCATGAATCCTTCCGCAGGTGGTGGGTCCACAGGAGGACGGCTCATGTCACAACAGGCCTTGATGTACTTCTGGGGTTACTTCTTGATGTACTTCTGGGGCTACCAGTGTCCATAGACACTGGGGGCGAGGTGGGGTTAAGTGTCTTGCCCAAGAACACAATGGCAGCTGGGATCACATGCGGTCAACCCGTCAAGAGCGGGATTCGAACCACCAACCCCTGGATCACAAGGCATATGCTCTACCAACTGAGCTACTGCCACCCCATAGTAATAATAATAATGCATTTTATTTCAAGGCGCCTTTTTAGACACTCAAGGACACCGCACAAAGACAATCAATTAAAAACAATTCAAAACAGTTAAAAACAGGCAGCATATAGAAAATAAAACAAAGAGAATGGACAAAGCAATACAAGTAAAATGAAACAATCAGCAGTGAGAAAATGATTAAGTGGGGGTAAGCTATTTTGAAAAGATGGGTCTTGAGTCTGGATTTAAAAATTGGTAATGATTGAACGTTCCGGAGGTCTGTCATTGCTCTGCCTGGAATGTTCCACAGTGTGACATTAAAAATTAATTCAAATTGCAGGTGGTTTCATTGCTCAAATAACTTGGTTTGGTCTCCATGAAGATGGGAAGGTTTGTCACACTGTGGAAAATTCCAGGTAGAGCAATGACCCTCCACCAGAAAAGTTACACAATACACCTTTAACACTGTTATACCAGTCATTTTTTATTAACATGAAAAAATGTTAAATTAAATATCTCTCTAAGGGCCTGTTGACACGAGAACGCTTACGGGTAAAAACGATCGTTTAGACAGTGACTGCGTTTTGGGGGCTTAAAAAGGCAAAAAACTGAAACCGCCCTCCAAAGTGGAAAATTTGAATATATAACTTGAATAATAATTTTCATCTACACAGCCCAAGACGCAAAACTCTGGTCAAATCTGCTGACATTGCGTACACGTTTACGTCACATCGGTCCATATATCAGTGTACTTTGTTTGGCAGGACTCCCAGTCCACACCTTGTTGCGCCTTCGTTGCTTTGTAGTCTAACGTGGTCTGAAGCAATAGTTGAACTTCTTCGTCTGACAACACATTTTTTTTTTTGCTACCAGTAGCCATGTTTTGTTTTGCTTTTCGCAGCGCAGATGAGAAGAAGGAAGATTCTACACATGCGCGCGGACATAGTAATAATGTATCACAGCGCCACCTAGCCGCCTGGCATGCATACCCAATCGAATTCCACACACTTTTGCGTCACCGTATGCACGCGGTTTTCCTCCTGAAAACCCTCGTCTAAACACGGAATAAAAAGTGAAGCTGCAACGCCACTTTTGCGTCTTCTGTTCAGACCGTCATCATATAAACGTAGCCTGAAATTGTTTGTGAAAGCTTTGCTTGTTATAACTTAAAGATGCCCAGTGTAACTTTTCGGGTGGAGGGTCAGCCGCCAGCTTGTCTGCATGGAGATGTCATTGCTTTTCTTTGAATGTTCCACTGAATGAGTTTAAATGCAACAGTCTCTCTCCACAGAGATAAGCAGGTGACACCACAAGGTTATAGGTAATAGGTCTGTTCTGTGGAGAGGCAAGTCCTTCACTGTATTGTATTTTGCAAAATATCTGAAATGATATAAATGTGAGATGAATACTTTTAGTGCTACACTCATGCGAAGCAATAACATCTCCACGCAAAGAAGGAAGTGAAAAAGTTGGAAAAATTACACGAAATATTGTAATGCTTAGACAATACAGGATCGAATTTAAAAAAATATATATAAAAAAATTAAATTATATGGCACTAGGGTTGTCAAAAGTATCAAAAATCAGACACAAATCAATACTCAAACTAGTATCGAAACTAGATACAGTAGGTATTGATAATAAAAAAAATAATAAACACATTCACAGGACAAAAATGAACCTTTCCTGAAGCTTTAGAATGATTTTGAGCTGTATCAGAAAAAGTATAAGAGCACAAAAACTAGAATACACCCCTGGACCAGTGTGGAACCTACAGGACCACTGAGGTACACAGATATAAGACCACATGGAAATATAAAAGAAAGTACTATGATTTAAATATATGACAGAAAATATTTATCTTTTCATCATCTCATACTTCAGAAGTATAATATCTTACGTTTTGAAAATTTTTGAAAATTTAAACTAGCCTGCTCGGTATATAAGGTCTTAAATGGACTCGCTCCACCACCTTTGGGTGAGTTCATTTTGCCCAAATTCAACAACAAGAGCCTCTACCAGAGCCACTGTGTAACACCTAATGGACGCACAACACCTTATAGACGCACAACATTCAGTCAGCAAGTGTTTTCAGTCGAGGTTCAGAAATCTGGAACAACATCCAGCTGCAATAAGAAACTCAACCCCATTCAGAACATTTAAAACCTGAAATCTGAAACGACGGCTTAAGAGAAATCAGATCTGTGATCACTTATGCTTCTATGTAAATGTCAGTGTTGTGTGTCATGACTGTGTCGTATTGTGCTGTTTCCATCATGTTTGTCCTATGAATTGTCATTGACAGTTTGTCTTTTTTGTGAAGTTGTTTCTTGTTGCTTTTATCTCTCTGACCTGCTCGGGACTACAGACGTAAAGTACCTTTGGGCTAATTCTGGTGTATTTACAAGTACATGTTCATGAATATGCACTGTTTATTTAATTATTTTTTAAATAAAAAGAATAATTAAAAAAAAACACACACACACATTCTATTGTTTAAATAAATACAAAAATTGTCATTGTGGTATCGGAATCTGTATTGAGTATTGAGTCTATTCCTTTGTATCACTATATGGCACACAAGTCCATGTCCAAGTGGGTGAAATGTCTTGAGCAATGGCACAACAACAATATGTACTAGTTTGAGCTTTAATCATATTGCAGTGTAGCCTATATTGTTTACCTTAAAAACTCAAGAATCTATTTAACTTAGAAAACACTTAATTAAGCTGGGATTTGGACTACAGCTTGCCTGCCATTCACAAAACCAAAATTTGGCTCTCCAACCGCGGGCTATGTTATTCCAACTATCCAAAGTGTAACCATTTTAGCTTTTATTTGCGGTAAACAAAATAGCGTGGCTTCATTTCAAGGTGTCTGAATCTTAATTACATTTTTAATAAACCCTCTTGGCGTGCGGGCCCGCTATGTGTTTACTCCAATTGCAAATGAGCTAGCCCGAATGCTAACGCCACCTCTATTTCTGCCTTTGCTAACGGCTAATTTTCGTTAGCGCGCTTGGCCAGATGCTACATGGGCTATCTGGTGAACTCTTGGACGCTGTGATATTGAAACTCCTAATGGCCGTCATTAATCACATGATACTAAATCGCTTCGGAGATAGGGAAGAGGAAGGAGGGAGAGCGGAGGGAGGGATGAAGAGCGAGAGAGCGGGGAAAGGAGAGGAAGAAAGAGAGGGAGAGATGAGATAGAGGAGATGGGCTGACAGTGAATTTGAAAATGGCAAACTAAGTGGTTGGTGATACGAGGAGAGCAGAGGGTTTTGAAAAGTGATACCGCGAGGAGCACTCAGAGAAGGAAGAGTTCCACCATTCGGTTGGTAATACAGTATTTCTCCACGGTGAAGACGAGCCTGGACTATACCGGGAGTAGATTTCAATTTTGACCGATTCACAAACTTGCACTAGTTACTTTAGTCTTACCTGACCAGCTAGAACCATGCGTTTTGGCGAAAATTTACATCAAATTTACAAAATTTACGTGATCCTTTCACGTCAAAAACAATCGTGGAGGTTTACACGTAAAAAAAAAAAAAAAAAAAAGAGAAAAACTACATAAAGAACTGAAAAACAGCACAGGTTTTTACAGACTGAAAATTCAAAGCAGCAAACTATTACTTATCTCAGGTAAAATATGTTATTTTCCTTTTAAACTATTATTAGGCCTAGCGCTAAAGCGTAGGGCCTATTGTTATTGTTCTCGTTTTTCTTATTCTTATTATTATTTTCCTCCCCCCCTTTTGCAAAATACATTGCGCCTATGGCTATACCCATGTTGCCATGGCAACAGGCCAAACATCTGTCCTCGCCAATGGGACGCCCGGCAAAAACTTTGTCGTAGCCAAACCAAATTTGGTACACAGATGCATCATGGGAAGGCAAATTTTCCTGTCCTCGTATTTTAACAAACTCCTCCTAGGGTTTTTGACCCAGACTCACCAGAATCGTATCATCTAGACAAGTGGGACATTAAAAGTTATTAAAAGCTTTCTAAAAGACTGAACGGTGTTTCTGTGACAACGCCACAAATTTCAGGTTTGTTTTTGCATCTTGCCATCAAATTTGGACAAGTGATAATCCGTGCATACTTTGGCCAATTTCACTCAAACTTTAATCGAAAATAAACTTTAATCGAAAACAACCGCGATCTCTGCTCTTGGTTCAATCAATTTCATTGATTTCCAATCTGATCCCCCACACCCTTCCTTCTGTTACCAACAAAAAAGATCACCACATGTTATATTTCCAATTGTTTTTCTGTCATTACATGTTGTAAAATTGTCACTGATTGTATGTATTGCATCTTTTCTGCTCTGCATCTCCCAGTCGGCGGCGCGCGCAAGTGCAGCGGCCCCTCCCCTAGCCCACTCTATCACTGTCCTGCCTGGTTAGTGGGGAAACGAAATTTCGAATTCATTCTATGTACATGTACATATGATTGTTTTTCGACAATAAAGCATCTATGATGATGATGAGTGCAAGCGAAGGCCGATCATCGCCGCTTGCGGCTATATTTATTTTTGTTATTTATCTTTGGGCGACAATAGCTCAGTTGGTAGCACGTCCTCTGATTCGAAGGTTGGCGGTTCGAATCCTGCTCTCGACATAAACGCCGTTGGAAGAGTGGTCAGATCCACAGACCCACAGATTGGACTCCCATAGATGCTGTCTTTGTGTCCTTGGGCAAGACACTTAACCCAAATCACCCCAAGTGTCTGTGTACACTGTGTGAATAGGTGAGTGGTTCCTTGATGCTTTGAGTGCTTTGAAGGTGAAAACGCGCAATATAAAAATGTGACCGTATCACTTGTCAATCTTCATAGAGAATGTTTTGAAGTATGGTTTAACTTTAACTTTAAATTACTAGGATAATATATGATTTTTTATTCATAAGTTTGCGGTAAAACTTATACTTATGCGCAAATACCTTCCCTACACAACCATACGTGAACACTTGACCTCACCCTGCCTGTACTTGGCTGTAGCTGGTTGCGGCTCACTGACTGTGTGGCCTGACCAGAGGTTGCAGCTGTATCATTATGTGAGCAGACATCCTCCTGACACATGCCCATTCTAAACAGGCAACATTCTGCACACCGCGCAACAATCACGGCTTTGAACGCAACCCAAAAACCCCAACACACACACACTTCGCCTGGCCCTCCAATCCTCCATCCCGGAGTGTGTGTGTTCCCCCATGAAAGCTAAATGACTAGTTTGAAGGTTGCCAAGGGAAATTCCTAAGTATGGATTTTATAAAGGAGGCAATTTTCATGTGTTGTTATCAGATGTGGGCAGAGTAGCTAGAAATCGTACACAAGTAAGAGTTCTGATACCTCAAAATAATATTATTCGAGAACCCTGTATATTTAGGCTGAGTTCAGACAGTTCAGAAGGGAAATACTCTGTTCCACCTTGTGATGTGGTAATACAAGGAGTGCTCCCCAGTGTTTTTAAACTCCATACACCTTCAGACCTGGAATTGCTGATCTCTACTGAACAAAAGCTAAAACATAGCTGTTAATCTGAAAACTACCAGTTGATGACATAAAAAAATGGAGCAAAGCATTTTGAACTTTTGAGAATTTCATCCATCCATTCATCCATTTTATTCGACTTATCCGGGGCCGGGTCACGGGGGCAACAGTCTAAGCAGGGACTCCCAGACTTCCCTCATCCTGGACACTTCCTCCAGCTCCTCCGAGGGGACCCCAAGGCGTTCCCAGGCCAGCTGGGAGACATAGTCCCTCCAGCGTGTCCTGGGTCTTCCCCGGGGCCTCCTCCCAGTGGGACGTGCCCGGTTCTCCAAAGTTCTTTTGAGAACTTTGGAGATGTAAACAGACTACAGACGCTCCTCCACATACGAACATTCGATTTGCGAACATTCGGAGTTACAAACAAAACTGTCCATAGGTCGAAAATTAAAAAAAAAAAGTTAAATGTTTGGGCAAAAGTGCTGTACATGTACGTAAGTGAGTTTTTGTATTTAGCGCCTATTCCGACTTCCGAGTAGTGCGTATTTCCGCCGCTGATGCACAGGCAGGGCGCTGCGATCGTGTGCCCAGCATCCCCCAAGCATCACACTCTCTCCTCTGCCCACTCAGTTGAAACTACCCAAGTGTTCAGACGTATCTCTTGCGGTGTTACGAACTTTGTTGTTTTATCGGTAAATAATTCTTGCATCCGTAATCCAATATGGTTGGTGAAAAGCGAAAAGCTTCTAGTGAAAGTGGAACACACACACACGTTTTCTCTCGCTGGCTGGCTCGCTCTCTCTCTCAGCTGTGTCTACTGTGTCTGCTTCTGTGTCTCTCTCTTCTTTTTTTCTCATCAGTTTTCCAAATTTTTAAAAAGCATATTGTTTTGTTACTATTTAGTGTTATTTAAATGCAGTACAAATCCATATAGATTACTTATACAAACCTTAAACATACATTCCCTTCTAAAGAATGCCCTATAACGACTTATGAACAAATTCAGCAAACGAACGGCCGTTCAAGAACGTAACTCGTTCGTAAGTTGACAAGTGTCTGTAATAATAAAAAGTTACTCCAACATGTGTGAATGAAACAAAACACAACCCCGGGTATGTTTTTGATGAGATAACAACATAACCACATGTCTTACAGCTCACAAGAATCAATTTTGTGTAATATAAGATAAAATCTCAAATAAAATGTAACTGAATACCACACACTTCTGCTTATTGTTGCTTGTATGTACACAGCAGTATGCGTAAACAGGTCGACCAAACAAGCTCATTAATCCAAGACTAAAATAAGACCTTCAAAAGACGCCGTTCCCACTGGGTCAATGTGCATTCAGGTCACCCCAATAAGAGGCCTAGAGGAGCAGAGGCCGTATGCAAATGAAATAGATGATTTAAGTTGAGGCGGGCATTCATTGCAGTTGGCATTGAATAATTTGCAAAGTTTCACATGTAAAGGAGGCTGCATTGGTATGGACGTGTGCTTTGTCTTAAAAATAATGAAGGAAAAATAAGAGTAGAGTTTGCGTCATCCACTCTGTCCATGCATGTTGAGGGAACAGGGTCAAAAGGGTGTAAACATTTCTTTTTTTCTGTAAAGTTGCACTTTTCTGATGAGGAGTCTGACACTTGTTTTCTTGGAGATTTTATTGGTTTGCCTTATCTGTGTCAATGGAGATAAACAGTTGATGCCACACGGCTAAGTTACAGGTCAGATCTTTGGAGACCAACAAACTTATTGGCTCCCTGACTCACACACTGAGCAGTTTTTGAAACTTTTTGGTTTTTGAACTCAGTTTTTAATGTTGTATCATGGGATTTTGACTAACTAAGAAGTGCAGTATGTGCAGATTAAAGGACACCCCTAAGGGACTGTTGGATTGTGTGAAATAAGCTTTTTGTTTTTCCTTTTGGAGACTGTGCAAGGACTAGCTAAGGAGCTAACCAAGCAGATAATTAAGGAGCTAGCTATATACCTCTGAGATGGAGATGGAAGCACATGTGGCATCAGTCCTTCAGGAAGAAATACTCCAAGCTTGCCAAGGAAACATTTTTCCACAGAGGAGGGATGTCTTTGGTTGCCAATGACCCTACCTGACTAGACCTCCTGTTAAACTGAGACCTTTGATTGAGACACAATGGTGATGAGAAGCACAGTCCGCTATTCTTTAACATTGTAAACAGCTGTAATTGAATAAAGCAATATGTTCATTTAATATCATACTGTGAAAACGTCTGAGCAATATCTCCACGGAGGCAATAGGAGGCATTAAGGAGGAGGCTTTAAAGCTGAAGTTGTCAAAGGACAAAGACAATTGGACAATAGGCATAAATGTTCATACACACACTCACACAAACTTTCTTATTGTGATTGCGCTTGCCTCTCCACTGATCTGACTTGGAGCTTCCTTCTTCACGGAGAGTGCTATAGAGGGAGAGGCAGATATAGGCAAGTCTCCACCAGCACTCTGACAAAAACTGAAGAAGCAGCTTGGATGAGCTGCGAAAAGTATTCGACCAAATAAACTTTTGTCCAGTTGACGAATTGAATTTCTCCTTTTGCCATAATATATTGATATATATGATGATATATTGATATATATGACATGATATATTTGAGGACTTTTTCCATTCAATAGATATTTGTTAGGGATGGGCGATACCAGTTATTTTGGTTTCAATACGATACCAATTAATAACAGGGTTAGAATCCCGATATCGATACTGATACTTTTATACATTTTTTAATACTGCAGAAAAACACTAACCTGGTACATTCTCCCTCTCTCAAACGCCTCGGCAACTGACCTCTGTCGTACTGCTGTTGCTGCTGTGCTGGAGGGAGCTGCCTGACTAGCCTCCTGTCGTCGTTTGGTCAGTAGCATTTCGTCATGCTGAGGTTTATGATTTATGATCAAGTGTTTATTTAAATTTGTGGTATTGCCACAATATCAGATCATTTTTTGGCACACACTGCACTTCGCAACATTGTCGTCCATGGTGTGGAAGTAACTCCACACCACACTTCGCTTGTGGTCTCCCATGGCACCGCTTTGACTGAAATCTCACAGCAGTGAGTCTATCGCGGGATGACGTACTACCCCACGTTTGGTGAGAACACGGAAGGAAAAGTAGTGCCTGACAACTGGCAATGGTTGAATAATGTTACCTGGCCAGCCAAATGATATCTCTCTGTATTTCCTATACAGCGCGATACCATCTGGACACCCTCGCTCCACGCTTGCTCCTCCGGTTACAAACGGACTCCGCGATTCTGATTCGTTCAATGATGGTGACGTCAGTGCACCCGCCTTTGCCCGCAAAGTCACTCTTAGGCAGCGGAAGTTCCGCCTCAGTTTTGAATCAAGATGGCGCAATCTCTGATTGGTTCACTTAGCTGTCTGTCTAAGCGCAACAGCAGCGCATTCTGTGGATCAAGCGTTACCAGACTCACTCGCTGGTACAGCGATGAGTCATGGATTCTTCCAGGCAATGAATAATGAACAAAACACATATGAATTTGAACTAAATAAACTGAAAGTTAAGTCAGTAAGAAAACATGACTTGGTATTGATAATTTAATACCAGGATCGATCCATATTAAATACCCCATCAGGATTGAAATATCGATACTTTGGTATTGATCCGCCCATCCCTAATATTTGTGTTTTGTTCTCATTTTACATCATTCTGAAACTCATAGACAGAGCTCTGCAGATATAAAGGAAAAACAACATTGGTATTCCATTATGCTAACAATAATTAAAACCCAATTCGCCATTTCCTCTTCCTTTCTTCCTCTTCAGAACAAAGCATCTGTACTTAGACCAGTCCATATTATAATTACAACCTCTTCATCCTTGACTTTAGTGATCTGGGTCATCTCTGAGTCCCTCCTTCCCCTCTCCGGTGCCCAAAAGCCTGTCTGTGAGTGCGGATGTAGCCTCTCCAAACAGCCATTACCGCTCAGATCAAATGAATAATGACATCCTGCGCGGCATTACCTTGGTGCCTCTAGCCCATGACATCAGCATGTAATCCAATAAATTACCATCCATTTACCCCGCCTGCCCATTCATCCCAATTTAATAGCCCCGGCTTTGCATGTGAATATACTCCCAATGTATCCTAAATGTATTTGACCTCAGAGGACGCCATGCTGGGGCTGAGCGCTGATCCCACCGAACCTGGATCAAGACATAGTATGTAGTGGAAGCTGGCGATTGTGACGTTGACTCTATTCCACAATGAGTTGATACTATGAATTTTAAAGCAAGCAACTGATTTTCTATTTGTCAGGGATCATGTACAAATCTTAGAAAAGACCAGTACCAGTTTTAGCTATTGCTACTTTCCGTCTGCAGTTCCACAACTCCAAGTTTAAGTTAAATAAAGTGTAAAATGTATTTAGGAATTTTCATTTAATTTGGTAAAATTTTGTGGGCTTTACAATATGTTTTCAATAATGATCTCAACTAGGGATGCACCGATAGAGCTTTTTCAGTTACGATACGGATTCCGACTATGGATTTAAGTATCTGCTGGTACTCGATATCAACCAATACCAGTGCAAAAACTAAAATCAGCATTTCTTTTCGATTCATCAGAACTGACCCAAATATATATTCAAATACTATGAGATTTCTGGGCCAAACACAATTATATATTATATCAGTTTATGTGTCCAACCAGGATACTAGCTGAATCAATATTTCGAAGCCAACATGCAATAATTTTTCAGTATGTGCTCCGATCTCCGATACCAGTGTCGGGTCAGTGCATCCCTAATCTCAAAACTGACAAATAAGTTATCTACCACAACAGCAAGTATAAAATACCAGCTGAGAAAATAAAAAATAAAAATCCATATCGTACCTTTCACCTTCACCCCATGATTCGTTTTATATCATGCAACTGGTTTTCAGTATCCTCACAGATCTCTGGGATGATGCAGGCCAAAATTTTTAATAATTCATATTTTAAATGGACAGATGACATTGTCTGGCAGGAAATGTGTCTGCCCATGGTAAACATGTTGGAGCGTTAGGATTGCCCGGTGTAATGACAGAGTAATGTAATGGGCAGTTTAATGCGTGGGGCCAAACTAAAGGTGATGGAGGAGAGCCAGTTATTAACCCCCAGGTCGGAGGAGCAGGCATTTCAAGGAACATGGCGGGAATCAAAAGTATATCCTGGGATAATTCCAGATAAGTCAAGTGAACAACCTTGAAACCTTGAAGTTTGAGTTGTGAAGCCATTTTGGAACTTTGAGCTAATTTGAACTGAATGCGAGTACTTTAACATCCCCATCGTGAGATTTATTGTCTGCATTTGACCCATTTGACTCTGGGTCTACCTGTCATGAGCAAAGGGTGTCCAAAGTGCAGTGTGTTTTCAAGATACTCATAGTCAGAATCTTCACAAGTACCAAACCGGCAGTGATGCATTACGAAGGTCGGCGGTTCAAGTCCCACCCTCAACGTAAACAGAGCGGAAATATCCACTGGCGCACAGGTTGACGGTGCAATCCCAGTCTTACAGGTGAATACTGTATTTGTGCCCTTGGCCGTGACACTTCAAAAGAAAATTTTGAGAATCAGTATTTTACATGCGATGAGGATTAGCCTTTTATGGTTGATGAATGAAAAAAGTGGACAAACAGCATTACATTTTTAAGTCTTTGCTATTGTTGATTTTTGTTAAAATTCCAAATAGTGGCAAAATATTGTATAATATAAATAAAGCATTATATAATAATAAAAAAAACATAAACCATTTATTATATTATAGTTTAAAACATTTATTGAAAGAAAGCATGTTGCTTGTTTTGTCAAATCCAAAAATTACACATTTTGCATCTATGACACAAAATCACACATCATTTTCAGCTCCTTGACATTTCCACAATTTTGCCTGAAATCTCATTAGCACGTGTCATGAAGCTTCAGACAGCTCTAGGGACTGTCAACACTACTTTCATGTAATTGGTTTGTAACATTCAATGTTCAGTGGAAATATTCATAAAATATGGAGACAAAATATGATTTCTGTCTGTAATAACGCTGTAACAAGTACAAATTATTGCAATAGTTTGGTCATCCATACTTCTAAGAGCTGAACTGTGTAACTTTCCATGGAGAGGTTATTACCTTGAATGTCCCATAGTATTTATATTTAATGTATTTGAATTTGAATTACAAACACATAAGATCTCCATGGAGACAAACTTCACCAGAAAAGTTCCATAATGCAGGTTTAATATAACTTGGCTCATGCCAGATTCATGTGTGCCACTCTGACTTGAGTTGTGCACATTATCAATCTGATACAGCTCTCACTGAAAGTGATCTGGAAAAGGCGGAATGTCATGACGACTGTTTGAATCTGATTGGTCAAAGTGCCACAACAGAGGAACAAGGTAAAAAAAATCTAACTTTCGATACATCAAGTTGGGAGAAAAGCACAGACATCTTCCCTGTCCACAAATGCACAAAGCTCTTACCTTCTGCACATTTGTACTAAACTTTATAGTCTGTATTGGTGCTAAAATAGGCTGAAGTACATCTGTTGGTGTTGCCATGTTTGTTTTGGTTTGTTTGCCTGCTTTGCCATTGGCATCGGCGCAAAACTCATTGCTGCAACGTGATTGGTCCGCCAACCAGGGGTTATGAGCATGCGAAGATGGATTCTCATGAGTTTGTGAAGTCACAAATATTGCTAGACTCCATCTTGCTGTGCAAGGTTACTTTTAATAACCCAACACAAACATTTAACTTTCATTTCAAATGTTTTCCATCTCTATTGAATGCCCTTCCCAGTCTTTGACATTGACTCCCCCACAGCCTCTTATGAAGTACCCATAATGTTTGCCTCGTGTCTATTGTCTGTTGTATTTGTCTAAGAGTTCGATCATCTCCCTGGGACTGTTATGCGGCTAATTGCCATGCATATTAATAATTTACATAACTGCATTCTCCCCGATGGCACTCATTAAAGATATGAGCATTTCCTCGTCAAGCATAGATCAGTGTGTGTGCATGTGTGTGCATGAGTGTGTGTGTGTATAAGTGTGTGTACAGTATAGCATCATGTTTAGTGTGTTCTTTTGTGTGTGTGCGTGTATGTCCTCCATTACGGTAAATGTACATTATTCATTGAGGCCTGCCAAGATGATTATCAGGAGAGCAGACGCATGGGCCGGGTTGAGGAGGGGCGGAAGTGTTCTAGATACTGTCTGTAGTCTGTGTGGTTAACCCCCAAAGCAAAGACCAAGTCCACTGATAACATTTTTATCATGGAACACTGAAAAAGATAATTGAATTGTGCTCATATGACTAAGATGTATGGCTGTGTGATATGACAAAAAGAGAGAGAAAAAAAGAAAAAAAAGAATCACATTTTTTTATCCTCATATTGATCAATCTTCAGATTTTTTTCAAAATGTTCTAGTTAAAACTAAATAGTGCTTTTTTCCCCTCATGTATTTGAGCAAAATTCATCTTGCCCCAGTACAGATATAAGCAGCTCCTAAGGTCACAATATGTCCACTGTGTACTGCCTGCATCTACGTATAAAGTGTTTTGTTATCCAATAACCAGAACTGTGTGTTATCTTAACCATCAGAGCAAAACTTTTCTCCACTAAGCTCTTAAAAACTCATCACAGTGAAAAATATCCAGGAACATCTTGATCTTGAGCTAACATCTTGGTCTGGAGTATCTAGCTGGAGGATTAGCCTATAATGCATGTAAAATTGATGGGGGACAACACTGTACCCTGGGGAAACCCAACTAGATGCAAAAAAAAAAAAAGCCCCCCCTAAATTCTGGTAATCAAATTCAAGTTTTTTTGACCACCATGCAGTATGCTATCCAATCTGTGTTGACAATTGAAGTTTGAATTTTTAAATAGACATTTTTTTTGTTTTATCCAGGAAACTTTTAATTAATTTTGTATATTTTTGTATCAGTGTCTAAAAAATGTGTAATATTTGAGTTATTTAAATAGGACAAATTTGGATCTAACTGCAGATAGCTTTTTTCTTTTTTCCTCCCACTATTATCTGATAAATTTCAAGACGTCAGTAATCCTCTTCTTTCTATAAAACACAACAGAGCACAGTTATTCATTCTATAGACAAAAGCATAATCGCACTGCCAACAGGCTCTCTTTTCATTACCGGAGCAGAGGAAGACCACAGGGACATTCAGCCAAGCAAAGAGAATTAGGCTAATCACCATATTTTAAGATACATTCAATACTTGTAATGTAAAAAGACTTCAGAGGGAAGTTTTAATCACTTTATGTACTGTGAAAATACATGATCTAACTATGTATTAATGTGTCATCATTAAAGTGTTACACATAAGACTTGTACAAAGCGTGTATATCAGAGACCTGATACATTAAAAGTGTAAGATTTTTATTTTTTTTTTAATGGGGGATTTTTCTGGTCTAAAATAAATTGTGTGCATTTTCTTTTTTTAATTAAAAGGCCTATATTTTCTGATCTATGTTATAATGTTACATACGAATCCTGCAAATTTAAGCTGAGTTTTCTCTCGAACTCTGTACTCTGTAACTACTTTGAGGTACTTTGAGGTAGAAGAAAACATGTGAATAGCCACATTTTCCCATGTATTTAGTGTATATCAGTTAATTACAAATAAAGTGATGATCTTTTTACGGTAACTCAGACACTAACAATAGAAACAAGACTTGTGCAAATGCATGTGTAATACTAATATAACACTATACGCAATGTTCATACCACAAAACATGTAACGCGTGCTAGCGTGTTACATAACAGGGATAGTCCTGGGCAGAGTCCCTTGGTTAGATAAGCCTGTACTGTCTGCATGTGTCCATTCAGAGGAGGCCAAGCTGAAGCCTGAGCCTCCAAAGAGTCCTCGCATTCCAGCCCAGCCAATACTAACACGCACCACTGTTTTCCCACACTGTTACCCCACTACGCACATCGGATACAACGCCTGCTCAGACCCCTTTAATCTGTCTCTCCTTTACGGGATCTGGATCTTGTGGAGCAGTTCATTTCCAAGAGCCATTTAAAAGACAGTTTTTTAAATGTTTTTTTATGTGATAAAAGCCAACGTGAGAACTTAAATAGTTCCCCTTGTGGATCAGTAAAGTTTGGTTAAGATCTGTTTAAAATGGTTCAAACTGAGAGTGTCTTTACCCTTTGAAATTATAATCATAATCGGAAAAAAAAAAATAAATAAATAAATAATTTAAAAGTGAACTGTTATTATTATTTTTTTCTTTTTGGGCTCTGATTCATGTTGCCTGCTTTGCTTTTGTGCCAATTCTTGTGTTGGTTCCGTGTGAATCCGTGTAAAAATGCAAACAAATTAGACAGAAAAAATATTAGTTTCTTTTAAAAAATTAGATCCAAAACTGTTCAAAAGAGTCAAATAACCAAAAGGAACTCTGCTTTCTCATATTTTCTTTCATGCCCAAAACAATATTTCGGGGGGTTGTAAAAAAGTTTTCCCTTTATTTAATGCACCAAGAAATTCTAGTTGAGAAATCTATTAAATGTTATAGTTTCAAAATGAACTTGGGAACTTGTGACTGTAGATTCCTGGCAATTTATATTTTACAAGTATATTCACACTCTCTTGCAATAGTCTCAAGTTTCTTCAACCTCCACCATAATTAAAGGTCTTGCCCAAGGACACAAAAACAAAAAACAGTATGGAATGCTTATGCGACATTTCCAGATCCAGAATACGTGTCATGTTGTCAATACTTTACATTAGATATGAGTCTGAATTTTTCAAGTTCAGATGTGACTGACAGGTGGAGTAGCCAATCAGGGACACGCGAGGTCTGTTCATATCAAAACAAATACGGCTGTTTATGAGGAAAAAGGAAAGAAAGTATGAGAAAAACCGTATCAGAGCAAAGAAACTGAGGTGAGAGAAATTCGATTTTGTTCAAAATTATGGATGACCAATGAGATCTCCAAAAACAATTCCCATAAAATAAAATCAGACACAGTAACTACAGCATACCGATGGCTGCACAGATGCCAGTTCACAACCAGGCCAACTACCTCCACCCCCCCCCCACATCTTCTCTTCCTCTTACCTGTTTAGGGTCTGCTCTGTTCCCATGGTACAGCAGTGGAATGGGCTTCTTACCCCGGGGAGTGCTCCATTTAGCCACCAGTGCGCCTCACAGCTGCCTGATCTCTGGAGAGGAGCTGGAGTGACCGGGCTGCACTATAATTGAGACATCTCCCAAACAAGCACACCATCGCTACTGCTACTGCTACCACTACTATTACGAGTTCAGAGTAAGCACAGAGCTCTGAAAACTGTGGGAGTATACTGGGTTAAATGACCAAATTAGAGAACACTGTGAAAAGATGATTTTCGTAGGGTATGGATGCTATCTTGTAACTTTATTACCTTCAGTTTGCAATAATGGCAGACATTTGGCTTGCTAATGTACATGGTAAAAGAACTTCACATTATGTCTTTAAAAGTTCTATATTGTGCAAGTATTGCCTCTTGTGAGCTTTAAGTGATATTATAATGTTGTTACCTCATCAAAAACATACCTGGTGTTTTGTTTCATTTACACATGTTTGAGTAATCCAGCATTTTTAGTCTTGTCTGCATCTCCAAACCTCAAGATGCAAAGAAAATATCCCCTCTAAATGAATAAATGCAAGATGGATAAGTTTAATGCCATACTGTGGAACATTCCAAAGCAAAACTATGCAATTTCTGTAAAGGCAATCATGTAGCAGACCATTCACCTGAAAGTTACATACAGTACACCACAGTAAGGCTGCCCATTACTCTGTCTTACCCCTTGCCCTTTATTTACATCTTTGTCTTGCCCCTCAATACGAATGTTCCCTTAAGAAATGGGACACCACTCGATTACCGTTTTCGTCATCATCCCTTGCCTCTACCTGGCTGCTACGTCTACAGAGGGGACAACAATTGACGCAAACAAACGTAAACAAATGTCGAGGATTATCGGGGACCTCAGCTCGACAAAAAAACTAGCTTGTTTATGCATGAAAGTTCGATGAAAACGATAACGTCGGTTAAACAGACATCACTACAATTAAAACCGCAACAACAGTTCACTAAAAGTAACGTAGAAAATAAGCGTCATAATTGTAAACCTGCTAAACTGTTAATCGATAATTACAACTGCTGAAAATACATTTATGAGACTCCTTGGCTGGTCGATGTGACGCTGCCATCCTGATCCCAAAACCTGCCTGAGCTTGTAGGCGTACCCCTTCATTCCAAGTCTTTTCAAGAGCTTACTTCATTTCAAGAGGTATGTAGCCCTCGGTTGTGGCCTGAGCCCTTGATCAAAATTAGAATCGAGACACCCCTTGCCCTCACATGAACGCGCAAAACCAAGGGGTAGGGGTAAGACGAAGGGGTAAGACAGAGAAATGGGACACAGCCTAAGTCTTTATCTTGGACTTCTTGAAAAGGCATATTAGCACAGGTTTAATAAAAGCTACATTTTACCTTTAGTTCAGTAGAGGTTGGCAATTCCAGGTCTGAAATCATCCAAAGTGATCCTAGTTAAGGTGTATGGAGTTTAAAAACATAATGGAGCACTCCATGTATTACAGCATGGTGGAACAGAGTGTTGGAGAGAAGAACACAGCCTAAATATGCAGGGTTTGTGTGTTAGACATGCGCAAATGAAATAAAACACAACTCCTGGTATGTTTGTGATAGACTGTTTCAAGCCTCTTTAAGATAACTATGCAAAGTGTTTGTCTTGGAATCCTTCAGGAGGCATATTAGCCCAAGTTTGATAAGTGGGCGTGAAAGGATCTCTGGAAGCTGCGTTGAGCTCTTTGAAGGAGCAGGCCAAACGAAGTAAATCAAGAGGTCTTTTTTATCTCCGAGCGTGAAATGAGGTTAGGGTCAGTCCATTACACACTTCTGCCGACGAAGGAGAGGAGCCCAC
Organism: Paratrypauchen microcephalus; assembly: GCA_036785185.1. Taxonomy (NCBI): domain Eukaryota; kingdom Metazoa; phylum Chordata; class Actinopteri; order Gobiiformes; family Gobiidae; genus Paratrypauchen; species Paratrypauchen microcephalus. The sequence continues at coordinate 2,008,926 of JAVJIX010000132.1, forward strand.
AACCGCACACTGCTAACAATATGCATGAGCGGGCTAATGCATGCTAACACATCATATTAATGTCACTGCGATGTTTTATGTAATCCTTTCTCATTATACAGCTTTTATTCAGTATTTTTTTGCAATTTGGTCAAGATGAAAAGTCAAGACAGGAAGTGAAATGATTCGTGCATAAAGTTTTCAGACGTCTTTAAGGACTAAACACACTCAAGTGGAGATAATGGGAAATTAAACTGAAAAGGTCATCTGAGTTGAAGTTTTATTACTTGGCATGATTTAGCTGATCCGTTGGGTATATGAAATGTGTTAGCAGGCATGGCTAATACTGTAATGATGTATGCATAAAGATTAACATATTCTCAGTACAATGCATTAAAGAAAAAAGATAAAAAATATGACATCAGATGTGAATTTTCTTTCATTTAAGTGGTAAATATTTATTTTTTACATCAGTTACTTGGTAGTTTGTGGATAAAACAAACAAAAAGAAGTAAACTGGACTGAAGAGACCACTTGAGCGGCGAAATGTCTTCATTATTAAACTTTTGTCCAGTTAAACATGTGCGAATGAAACACACAACTCCTGGTATAAAAAAGAAAGATATAAAAGAAAATTCATTTTGGTCAACTAACCCTTTATTATTATTCTGTGTACATCTCCAAAACTCAAATGTTCTGTTCCACCTCATGATGTCATGAAGCTGTTTAAGTTTAAGTTAACTTTAGCTCAGCCACAGTTTACTTTTAGTGCAGTAGAGACTGGAACTGAAGTCGTCCAAATGATTCTAGTGAAGGTGTATGGAATTTAAAAACACAGGAGAACTTCCTGTATTACCACCTGACATCACAAGTTGGAATAGAGTGTTTTTTTGTTTGGGAGAAGAACTAAATATGAAGGGTGTGTGTGAATGAAACAGAACACAACTCCGAGTAGGTTTTTGATGAGGAAACCGCATTATAACAGATCAGAAAATAGCGGATTATAGGCCCTTTAACTATATCTTATAATAATCTATAACTTTAACTATGACTTTTAGTGAAATTAGCAGTATAACCTGTCATATCCACTTAACATCAGTTATTTTCACTCCAGTTTATCCCTACTTTTGGAACCGCATTTCCCTTGAGACAGCCTGACTGTTTTGTGGCTGCCATTTGGCCTCTCTGACCTTCCCTAACAAACCTTGACGAAATAATACCTCCAAAAACACGGCATCAACATCTGCGAATAGAACGGGTTCATCTCAGCTCACACGGCTATCTCCGACCTCTACCACAAGTCGGTGTTTTGCCCAAGGACACAACAACAGTACGCCGTGCCCGTTCCAGTGCACTCGGCGACCTTGACTGCACGGTTTGTTCCCTTTACCAACACATAATCAAAATGGCCGACAATTACATTTTCGAGCATCTAGTCACCCAATTTCCATTTTGCTGACGTCACTGGAAGAAACAGCTCGACCTCAGCTTCCCCATCCAATACTTTATGGTCAAGTGTATTTTTTTTTTTCTTCATTTTTATCCTCAAAATTTCAATGCGAAAACCAGCCGACATTCTTGGAAAAGAATCACGTCTCATAGGGCACCTTAAAGGACCCGTAACTGATTTTTTCCCCATGCATTTGAGTACTTTATCTTTCTATTGTATAAGCAGCTCTTGAGGTCAAAATGAGTCCGATAATCCTGAAGTGCGCTGTTGGCATGCAAGCTAAAAGTACTTATAAATTCATCCTGGTGAATAATTAGGATGGTCAGAATGCACGAGATAAGTAGGGAGTAACTTGTTGAGTTTTTCCACGTTTTTAAGAGAGTAAAAAATCAGGAACTACACCTTATATATTTTCTGATCTATTTTATGATAATACCTCCAAAAACATGCATCAACATCTACACAAAATAATGAAAATCATACATGGAGTAGCATTTTGTTTCATTCACATGTTTAACTCACAAATCTTGAATATTAAAGCTGATTTCTTCTCTCAAACAGAAGCTCCACTGTGTTTTTAAACCCCACACACTACCCCTAGAATCATTTAGATAAAGGTAAGACGTAGCTGTTAACTTGAAAACTACCAGATGACATCACAAGGTGGAACAGAACATTTTGAGTTTTGGAGATGGTGAAGTGTTAATAAACCACATTTTCTCAAAAATATATATATATTTTTTTTTTAATTGACTTTATTGATCTCACACAGGAGAAATTGTCCTCTGCATTTGACCCATCCTTATTACTAGGAGGACCCATCTCCATGATCTTCTTACTTTGGTTTGGTCAGGACCTAAGCTGGAGGAATTTTACCTATGGAGCATGTTTTGGGTTAATGGGGGAAACCGGAGTGCCCGGAGGAAACCCACCCAGACACAGGGAGAACATGCAAACTCCACACAGAAAGGCCTGGGCGACCCGGGGATCGAACCTGGAACCTTCTTGCTGTGAAGTGTGAGAATGACACAAAGCACAACTCACGTTTTTCAGAAGGTAGCAACATTCCAACATGTCTTAAAGCTCACAAAGAGTCAACTGTGTGTAATATAGGACCTTTAAATTGATTTTCTCTTCATTTTCTCTTCAAAATTTCAATGCAAAAAACACCTTGAAAAGTCTCTGGACAGCCCCGAAAATAATCACTTCCTGTATGCCATCTCGACAACGGTACGCTCCCCATCTCGGCTAGCGTAAACAAGCTCTCCGTGCAAAGCTGTGGTGACAAATTTATCTGAAAAGCAACAGAAAAGAACGTATTGAACTCAAAAAACCACCTCCGTATAGTCCCCGTCCTACCCACTCTCCGCTCTGTTTTCCTGCCTGTCAAGTCAAAGAAAGCCCAGGCAAAAGGAGGTGACAGGATAATCATACAGTCAGTAGCTTTGTTCCACCGTGCGGCGATGAGTAATTATGGGAAAATGGGTAAGAAGAAGGACAAAACAACCTTGGTTTGTGGCTGTTTATAGGGGGTGGCAAAAAGTTAAAAAAAAAAGGCTGGTTGGCATAAAACGGGGAGGTTGGAGGCTCAATTTCATGTGCAAGTAGGGCAGATAAGCCTAGTTACACACACGTACGCTTTTCATATAGCGCTTTTCCACCTTCAAGGCACTCAAAGCACTTTACATCAAGGAACCACTCACCACTAAAGGCGAGGTCTTGCCCAAGGACACAACGACAGTATTCATCTGTGGAAGCTGGAATCACACGGCCAACCTGAGGATCACTGGATCTGGCCGCTCTACCTGTGATGTTTATGTCAAGAGCGGGATTCGAACCAGCAACCTTCAGACCAGAGGACGAACACTCTGAGTTACTGTCACCCTAGTGCAGGTGCAGCTCTCCACCCCCTCCAAGTAGCTTGCCAAGGGATTTCCGTAATATACATATTGCGTTAAAAAACTCACATTTGATTATTTAAATGCCTATTACCATGTGACTGTTTCCTGCTCTGGAAAAAATAAGAGACCACTGCATTTTTTTTCCTGAAATCAGCATCTCTACATGTATTACAGCCATTCCATTCCAGCGTCTGTTGAATTCCAACACAAACACAAAGCTGAGCTACTTCAGTTCTTGCACCAGGAGTGGAATAAAGTCACCCAAGAACAATGTGAAAGACTTGTGGAGAGCATGCCAATACGCATGAAAGCTGTGATTAAAAATAAGGGTTATTGCACCAAATATTGATTTCTGAACTCTTCTTAAGTGTAAACATTAGTATTATGTTGTTTTAAAATGAATTTGATCTTGTTTCTTTGCATTTGCATTGTTATTTTGACCATTTGTTATTTTCTGCAAATAAATGCTCTAAACGATAATATTTTATTTTACCTGGCCAGCCAAATGATATCTCTCTGTATTTGCTATACAGCGAGATACCATTTGGACACCCTCCATCCACCCTCGCTCCCCCGGTTAACAACGGACTCCGCGATTCTGATTCGTTCAAAGATGGTGACGTCAGTGCACCCGCCTTTGCCCGCAACGTCACTCTTAGGCAGCGGAAGTTCCTCCTCAGTTTTGAATCAAGATGGCGCATCGGAGAATTGAACGTCCCTTCCATTCAGCTGTAAAATTGATCTTAAATGACCTAAAACACATCGATTCCTTAAAACCACAGCAGCTGACAGCTCTAGAGGCCTTTCTTTTCTTTCTTTTCTTTTGTTTGATTGGTTCACGTCGCTGTCCGTTAACTGTTCTCTGATTGGTTCACTTAGCTGTCTGTCTACGCGCAACAACAGCGCATTCTGGACCAAGCATTACCAGACTCGCCGCTGGTACAGCGATGAGTCATGGATTCTTCCAGGCAATATTTTATTTGGAATTTGGGGGAAATGTCAGTCGTTTATAGACTCAAACAAAAATGTTCCTTTTGCCCAAACACATACCTATAAGTAGTAAAATCAGAAAAAAATCAGAAAAAATGATAAATTTGCAGTGGTCTCTTATTTTTATCCAGAGCTGTAGAAAGCCTACTCAATTTCTTGTGATCCCTAAAATAAGTATCTCTCTGGCATTTTCATTTTGTAAAAGTAGCTCAATGGGGGGAAAAAAGAGGTTGGAGACCTCTGCCCTGGCACAATCAAAATGAAACTGCAATTTGAATGGCCACAAATAAGTAATCATTTCTTGCACCAACAATTACCCTGTCTTATGTTTAAAACCGACTAACCCTGTAGTTTGGGCCTGAAATTCTGAAATGCTTGTGAGTCTTGTATTGCTTTTGCAGTTAATATTTCAGTCTCCTCTCAAAATTTTAAGTATGGACAGAATCCCAGATTTAAAACCTAAATCATATGTGTGGAAGACAAATCAGCTCAACTGAACCAGCTATTTCTGGTCAGATTGTGTTCAAATAAAGCTCAGATTAAAGTCTAACTTAGCTTCTAACAGAGTAGTGCCTCCAGTTAGCATCACACCCCCAGAGACTATTGATGATATGAGCTGCAAAGTATCAATACTCGTTATGAATATTGTTTTTCCATTGTTTGCATTATTCACGCAATCCAATGTAAAATCGGCCAAAGGGATTCATACGCGCAAGAGGAGTAAAATGCCTTGCACAAGAGCACTACGGCAGTATCCAAACGTTTGAAGACGATGATTCAAAAAATGAAACGGGCTGAATATCCACTTGGAAATTGAGTGTTCCTGTCTAAACTTTCAAAGTATATCGTTTCATCCATCCATTACACCTGCCAACACCTCATCACAACTTTGGTCTTATTCGCTCAAATCCTCCCGAGATTTGAACCCTGCAATTTTCACTTCTGTTTCTCATGTTTGGCTACCGTTCTGTAAATGAAACTTTTACAACCTGAAGTCGTTTTCCAGACTTTTAAAACACTCTGAACTCAATTGTGCAGTTTATGATGTGCTTGGAGCGAATTACACAACTAGATTCTCCAACTTTTAAGAGCTACTTTGGCGTTCACATATATTTTTTCTATGGATGTTTGACAGAGTTAACACGAATGAACGAAACACAGCCGAGTGACTGATAGAGAGGTAGGAGCAACCAAAGAACAAGAATATAGGGCAGGTTTAATTGGTTTGCAGATATAAAAATAAAAAAATATATAATAATATTTTTTTAAATCTAGAATATGACATCTACTCAGGTTTGTAGGATTTTGTAGGGATTTTTCAAATACATTCAATTTTGATTTGATATTTTTTTTTTAATTTGTGTTACTGCTGTTGTTTGCAGCTGATGTCGTCAATATTCCCTGAGGGTGTGATGCTAACTGGATACACTGCTCTGTCTGCAGCTCTGTTACTCAAGTTAGAATTTAATCTGGGTTTTATTTAAACACAATCTGACCACGAAGAGCTGACTTGGTTGGAAGTAGAACAGGTGAGCCGATATGTGCCGTGCTCTGTTTTTTAAGACAAACGTTTTTGTTTGTGTTTGCTAATGTATCACCATGGTAACTGCTGAACAATCCGCCAGTAGAGGTGTTGACCGTACAGATCTTCCATGTCTGAAATTATCCAAATGATTCTAGTGAAGGTGGGTGGAGTTTAAAAATACAGTGAAGCACTTCTTGTAGTACCACATGACATGACAAGAGCCGTGTTCCAATTCCCAGAGTGCACAGTTCGGAGCGTGGTTTTAAAGGGGCTCAGACTCCAGTCAAGACTGTGCATACTTGCTCAGCCCTGAGTGCAGTCCGCAGACCGCATGGGCGTCGGCGAAATGCGACAGGTTTCGCAACTACGGGAAGCAGCCGCCGACTCCATTTTCTCCCGTAGAAGAAGTAGCGCACGGTGCATGCTGGGATATATGAGTGCGCGAAGAGTGCTTTTTCATGCGCTTGGTCCACGCCCCGATTTCCATGAAAACGACTGCGGTCTTCGGACCGCGTGTTAACTGTGCATGGGACAAAAAAGAAATGGGACAGCAGTCGTCGCGCCGGATGTGAAACACATGCCCTTCAAACCACGCTCCGAACCGTGCACTCTGGGAATTGGGACACGGCTAAGGAGTGTTTTGAGAGAAGAACTCAGTCTCAGTATGAAGGGTTATGTTTGTTAAACGTATGTGAATGAAACAAAACACAACTCCGGGTATGTTTGTGATGAGGAAACAACATTATACCATAGATCATATTATATATGGCCCCTTTAAGTTACACATCCACAGACAGGCAAAACAACCCAACACAAGATTTATTGAGCGCGCTATCCCTGTACTCATGCATGTCAACATCTAATTATCCAATTTTCCTCTAACTACACTGTGAAATGCAGAGGCCTGTCAAAAATCACCACAGGATTCTCTTTTACAGCTAACTCATCCTTCCGCGCAATCTTCTCCCGAAATCCAAACGGAGACAGTGGCGAATTTGTGTGTCTAGCCAGATTAGTTTCGTTTCGATATAAAACCAAAACAAGACTGCCCCGGCCGCATGCGATGACTTTTTTTTTTCCTTTTTCAGCCTACGGTGGACTTTTTCCATTGACTTCCCAAAGCAGCTCCGTTCTCACATTTGCCATGCTTGTCGGCTCCGATCAAGTGATGAGCAGTCGCTGTTGTCTGGCAAATAGAGCAGGGAGATTCGGAAAGGGGAAAGAGGGGAGAGGGGGGAGAGGGAGATCAGAGATATGGGGCGGAACAAAAGAGGGCAAACAGTTATAGGGAATGGGCTGCGAGTGAAGAAGGCATGCATCACGTTAGCTATAAATATCCCATTATGTTTTTTGGCGTTGGCGGCAGAAGTTCTAGTGTTAGCTGCGAGGCGTTCAGGTGTTTGTGTGGCTTAATGTACAGAGGATATGAATTTATATGAAAACCTATTATGACAAAATATTGGTAAAGTCATAAAAGCACCCTTTTGCATACGTTTTTAAAAATATGATAATATGTCATAAATGAGGGAGGCAGTAGAGTGGGTAGAACGTTTGTCCACTGATCCAAAAGGTTGGCGGTTCAAATCCCGCTCTCGACATTACATTATTGGTTGAGAGGTCAGATCCACTTGTTGGCGGTACAGTTCCAGCTCCCATATTGTGTCCTTGGGCAAGACACTTAACCCCACCTCGCCCCCAGTGTCTGCGTACACTGATAACCCCCATGACAGAAGATACATCAAGGCAGGTTGCGTAAAGCGACGTGAGGCCATCCTCCCATGGACCCACCATCCGCAGGAGGATCCATGGGGGCCAGTGCATTGAGATCTGGGTGGCAGATCTGCTTGGACTGCTGCCCCCATGACCTGAAGACTCGGAAAAGCGGAAGAAAATGAATGAATGAATGAATGTAATAAATGTACCGTATTTTCCGCACTATAAGGCGCACCTTCAATGAATGGCCTATTTTAAAACTGTTTTCATATATAGGGCGCACCGCATTATAAGGCGCATAGAATAGAAGCTACATTAGTGGCTAACTACTGTAGCCATGATTAACCAATATTGATCCATATATAAGGCGCACTGTCGGCTTTTGAGAAAATTGAAGGCTTTTAGGTGCGCCTTATAGTGCGGAAAATACGGTAATATTTTTTCTTCCAGTTGGTCAATTATGATTTTTGAACTCCCTAAAACAATGAAACAGGGTTCCCATGTTAATTTCATGTACGTGGCCTAGTGTAAAAAAAATATTGTATTTTGATTTAATAAAAATTTGTTGCACAGCCCTAGCATTGGAATGAAATAATATTTTTTATACTCAAAATCGTTTTGCATTGTTTAATTCCTTTGCAAACTCCTGTGGTTGTGATGATAAGCTATCTCTATAACCACAGCTGCCTGAGGATGAACTGATGTAGACGGGCCTGCCAGTCTGCAGCAACAGCCTCTCAAACCACCACCTGTAATTTATCCACTCTACATTCATGTTTATAGGCAAGGTGAGTGAAGTCTATCTTGCTTAAGGACACAAAAACAATAAACCAGATGGTTCAGTCATATCCCATGTCATATCCCAGGGCAGCCAAAAGTAACTTATTACGAAAGAGTGTGAGGATTGAATGAATAATGCCATACGATGAATCTTAAAGACCTTTCATTTTTTTCCCAATATGGGCATAATGTGTCCTGCCCCCATAGAGATACTATATTATATTGTATGAGCAGCAGGTCAAACTGTCTGTCTGATAATCAGGAAGTGCTAGTTGTCGTTAGCTTTACTCTGTTGCAGTCTCTCAGAGTTGCGAAACGCGCTCATAAACTGATTGTGGTGAATAATTGGATGCTGCATTCAGAGCATCCTAAGGGAGGAATAACTCTGGACCACTGTGAACTGTTTAAAATTCACATTAAATATTTGTGTTTTTCATGTTTTAAGACAGTCAGAATGTGGTAGAGCGCCTTTAAGAATCTACTTCCATTTGCATGTCTATCAGCAGTCGCGACATCTCTTTCCTTCATTCCGAGTAATAGAATTCTAGAAGAACCTATTGTCTTAAGGTCATTGAGATTTCCTGCTCACTAAAACTCTACCCATGGAACGACTGAGGCAAAGTATCGAGTGACCTTCTACTTTATTGATTCTCTGTGGGGGGGGAAAAATAAAAATAAAAAATAAACTATTTTCTCTTGAAACGTCAAAGGTTAGCCACAACACAATTTGTGGAACACCTTAGAAGTCAAAGTCTGGCCCAAGGGCGTCACCGGGAACATCCATTTCAGGGAACCAGCTTCTCAAGGACTCGCGCTGAGAGGCTTAGGACTGTGGGCCGGAAAGTGTGACAAGTTGTCTAATATTATATTACAGTAAAATATTTGTATTTTATTTATATGATAATATTTAAGTTTGTTTACATCTTTTGGCTAATGCAGTATGTATCAAATATCAAAACACAAAACACACAAAATGAATCGAGGGCCAGTGGTCAACACATGGAATAATTCAAATGGGTGAATTTAGCACAGGAGTCACCAAACCTTACATTAGGCTGAGAACCTCAGTGAGGCACGCTAAATATTTTGTATTGGCTTTTTATATGGGCCAAGTCACCAGGAAGCCTAAAGGCCAACAAAAATTGGTCTGAGGGCCACATTTGAGTCCCAGGCCACAGTTTGGACATGCCTGGGCTAAAGTCAAGTCCGCCAGTCATATTTAGAAAGTTCATTTTGTCTTCTTTTTCGATACAAAGTTTCGGTCAAAATGCATTTTATTAATTTATGTGCATCTTTTAGCTTTAGTCAAGTTATTCAAAATAGTTTATAATTTTGTCTATATAATATATTCATCAACAACTTATAATATGTTTTCTGAAACCAAAACAATACATGTAGTATCTTTTTGTGCCTTAATGAGCGGTGGAAGCATTCACAAGTGAGAAACAGACTAAAAAAGAAGCTCTAGGAATGTTATCAATGAGCGTATAACATTATATCATGGTTCAGCTTATAAAGTTATGTTAAGTTTAAGTTATGTTTTGGAAGACAGGGGTGGGATTCAATAAGTTTTCTTCTTCCCACTCCTTTTCGAGCAAAAAAAAAAAAGTATTTAACTGTATATTGGTTAAATGTATTTATTTCCTTGTGTTGACCTGCTCGAAATGAATAAATAAATGAATGAAATGAAGTTTTTTTTAGCATAATGGTCTTTAAATGTCATGTATAAGACTGGTTCACGTTTCTGTTCGAATTGCTAGCTCCCTTCATGTTATCCTTTTTCTCAGTCTGATGTCACACGATTGGAGAGAAACAACGGTGGAATAGTCATAGGCATGCTTCTACATGTTTTTCATCCAACAACACACAAAATGGCTGTTACTTTAAGTTCCTGATACAATAAAATGCAAAGGTGATGAACACAATTAAGTACAGGGCATTTAAAGGTCCTATATTACACAAAACTGTGTGTATTTCAAGCCATGTTAGAATGTTTTTACATCCTATAAAAACGTGAAGTTGCGATTTGTTTCATTTATGAGTAATCCTTTGTTATCGGTCTGTCTTCATCTGCAAAGCTCAAAATGTTCGAAATGGGATTGCGTGTTAAACATGTACGAAAGAAACAAAACACAACTCCATCTATGTTTGTGATGAGGAAACAACATTATAACACAGATCAGAAAATAGCGTAATATGGGCCCTTCATGTTGTCAAAATGGCCACTTCTTTTACCACAACCTACTCTAGCTTCCCCATGTCAGTCCATCCGTCCCATTACGTCTGTTCCGATTAATTAAAATGTACGTGTTTACTCGCCTGAAGCAAAAATTCCCGCTTGCCAATCAAACCATTTTTGTTGCCCTTCATTAAGAGTTGCGCTTTCATCCCTCTCTTATCTTCTTTGACACAAACGCCTCCCTCGAGAAGTTCCGCGGTTGACAAACTGTTGAAATAATGTCATGCACGTCGCATCCAGGTATCTTCTCTTTAATATGACACAGCCAGCAATGGGAGTAGTGATTAAAATGCTAGCCGGGACCACTGCGAAGCTAGCCTAACACGCAGACGCCTGGTTTGAATGCGAACTCTCACAGGAGCTAGCAAGCTACTCGTCGGCCCTGCACCGTAGCGATCTGTCAGCCAGAAGACAAGACATTTCCATTATGGAGAGATGTAGCGTGGGTCCCTTGAGTATGAAAAAAAGAAATAAGATGCAAAAAAAACAGACTAGAGAATGGAAATGGATTTCAATTGCATCTAAATAAGTAGCCCGTAGCAAGAGATACGCATCAATCTCGCACTCGCTCCACCTTTTTGACATTTTCTTCTTGGACCTTGGAGCTAAATGTTATGAGAACAAGATGAGGAAGTAGAATTCGAGTTGACAGTATATTACAAAAAGGAAAAGAATGTATGGTGGTTTGAGAAATTAAAAAGCTCATCAAATTTGCAGGTTCTGGGTCTATAAGGCAGTACACCTTGTGGATAGTGAACAAGGGCGAGACCAAACCTGAATCAATGCTGGACCAAAAAGGCCTGAACCTGGACTAAACTAGGTGTAAACCAGATCTAACCCTCAGCAAGTCCCAAATTTAAAGCAGAAATGACTAACGGATCATATTGTAAATAATATTGTAAATAAAACTATGGACCTCCAGCTGAGACAAACATTCTGTAGGACATCTGTTGCTAAATTTTCTTTTGTTCACAAAGGTGCAGTGCTGTGGGATGATTATTTAATATCTTACTGAAACATGTTTTAGTTTAAACAAGTTTAAAATTTTGTTTAAATACTTAATATCTTGTAGACTTCAGTCATTTACCCATGTAGTACCCATGTCCTTGTGTGTAAACAGAGGCTATTATAGTTTTTATAATAGTGTGTGTGTTGATTGCCTGAGGGTGGGGAGGGGTTGTTTGTTTTGCCAATTAATTTTAATTGTTTTAAGAGGAGGGTTACTCATAAGCCTTTCCTGCACTGTTCTGTAAATTTTTTTTTATCTTTTGCATGTACTTTTTGTTCTTTTAAATGTTGGGTGCAAACACTAATAATAAAAGTAATAAAAAAATAGACAAACCAGGGCTGGACAATGAGTCGCAAAAATACTGAAGAAAATGTATATATCGCAACAACACGAAATTGTCCGCATGAAATGTACTGTTTTTGAAAGTAAAAGGCAGATTTTATTTGATCTTCCTTATTAAGTCCTTATTTACCCATATTTTGGGGTTGTTCAAGTTTTGGAGTTTTGTTACAGTTTAACTTGGCATGCATATTTTCAATTTAAAACTATGATATGTAACTTAATGGCCCAAAAATAGACTAAAAGAAACAATTTTTTTTCCATGATGGATGTTTTATTTATTCATTTATTTGGACTGGTTGGATGTTGGATAGAAAAACATGCGTCCTTACTGTGAGCAGACTGGCATCTCCATAAATAAAATGTAAATGTAAATGTAATAAAAATAAAATGTTCCTTTGGCTATTATTCCACACTACGGCACAAAACGTATCTATTTCCACGGAATTATGCACTTGATTTTCCACCTCCAGAAAGTTACATACCTCACTTCAACTTAACTTTTTGATAAAAATGTGGCTATATTAAAAGATCACATAATATAGTTCTCATATCATGGGCCTATCCTCAATTTGAACTGGTTATCTTCTGTATCGTACGTGACTTTTTTAATGAAAACAGAGAAGCCTTGCACAGTCTTCTCTTAGCAAAACAACAACACAAAAAACTACCCCACTGGTCAGAAAAGTGAACCCACACCACAACTTTTATATTCACAGCCAAACTTGAACGTTCTTCCCTGACGTGATGATTTATGGAGGAAACTTACCAACGCAACAGACAGTTTACTTGGGCAAATATTTAAACTGGAGGAAATACTTTAATGACGGCGAGAGTTAGCAGATTTGGGGAGCGTGAGGAAAAGACCTCTTGATGCGTGTTGTCAGCTGGCAGGGATAAGTGGGTGGATTGGCACAGGCAGCGGCAGAGTGGTTAGCTAATGGGAGCAGAAGATTGGGAGTGATCGGTGACATTTTCTCATCCGCGCACCAGAACAGAACAGTTAACAAAGGGGCTAATGTGTGTGGTACACTAGCAGCATTATCGTCTAAGTAGGATCAGATGAAATTGGATAACTTTTTGCAGTAAAACTAAACGGTGGACAGTCATTTATATTTAAATTGCACTCAGTTTGAGCTTTTTGAATTATTTTTGAACACCTTACCATCGTGATTAACATTTTAATAAGTAGTGAAACTGTTAAAATGTTGCTGAAACCCTGTCAGCTTCAAAATGTGAGATGTTTTTCAGATGATGCAGAAATGAACACGATGTCTGCTGAAGGTTTGTATGAACTTTAAAACGACCAATCCCTTAGACAATCACCAAATGACGTCACAAGGTGGAGGTAAGTATTTAGATTTTCAAACATGTCTCAACAAAATCAAGTTAACAGCTACCTTTTTCCTTATGTTCAGTAGAGATTGACAATTCCAGGGCTGAAATGATCCAAATAATTCTACTGCTACTCTAAGACTACGTTCACACTGCAGGGCTTAATGCTCAATTCCGATTTTTTTGTGAAATCCGATTTTTTTGTGAGGCCGTCCCAAAAGTGTCCCGCATGCGCATTGGAGGACACGATGACGTCACACGCGTGCTCAAAGTTTACGGAAGTCGCCTAAAGTTGCTTTCGTACCGGAGCCAAAACATGTACAGCTTATTTGTTTTAAGGAGGAGACGGAGAAAGAGAAGGACAAGGTTTTTGGCCACGGCGTTTTGTGGGGCAGTGGCAACAACGTCCGTAGAAATGAACGTGTTGGTGCGGAGTCGCAGTGGTGGGATTGCTATGTGCTTCGCCGCTTCACTGATACGGAGTTTATATACTATTTTCGCATGACGAGAAGAGTGTTTGTGTACATTTGTGAGCGCCTACTTGTACCACTCTCACTGGAGGAAACACGCCCAGGTCGGATGACTGAAGTCGCATGCCAAAAGATCGGACATGTATCAGATTTAGGTCCACATATCCAAGTGGCCTGGATCGCATTTGAAAAAAATCAGATTTGTGTCGTTCAGACTGTCATTAGAAGATCAGATACAGGTCGCATAGAGGCAAAAAAATCGGATTTGGGTCACTTCAGGCTGCAGTCTGAACGTAGCCTAAGGTGTAAGGAGTGGAGCACTTCCTGTATTACCAAGTGACATCACAAGGTAGAACAGGGTGTTTTTCACTTGAGAGAAGTATATGGATAAAAGCGAACCATACTACCAACTAAAAAGGAAATATTACTCATCCAAGCTAGTAATTTCAGGTCTATCTGCAAATATTCAATCGCAAAACACATAGAAACACATTTACTCCATTATAAATTGCTCACACTTCACACCCAAAACAATATTCAGTGACTTTGAAAAGTTCTCCCTGTGACTAAAGGCCTCTGTGTGCTTTGCTGTGCTGCTGACCCGTTGGATAAATTGCAGGAGATATAGCGTTAGCCGCGGAGGCACAGTCCATGCAGCAGGGCTATAAATTGTTTAGCTGACGGGCACTGGGAAGTCATTGAGCAAAAGAAGAATGGACTCAACAAACAAAGGCCAGGACAGCAATAACTTCCTTCTTGTAGCAGCAACAAAAAGGATGTTAGACTCTGGGCAGACACACCACGGCCTAGGAGACGTGCTTTTATGAAATTATAATGAATTTTCCGTCAACATTTTTCTTCATCAGAAACTCTACTTTCTGTTTTTTGCAAAATAAATGGCGTCATAACATGTATTCACGTCGTGCTATATGAAACACTTTGTCAAACGCTAATTATCCTGATGACAACACGTTACTGCTTCACTGGTATAATATTTGACGTTTTGAAATGTTTACACCATTTTGCAGCTTCTGAGGTGAGATTAGATGAAGAAACAGGGAGCCAGTGGTATAATTAGGTATAGAGAAAGAAAACACAACTCATTTGGAAATTTTCATTACGCTAACACTTGGGAATGTTGTCATGTTTTCTCCATTTAGCTTTTCTGGGTTCCAGAAAACACTCTTCTCCAAAACTTTACTCTACATCAAGGAATCACTCAGCCATTCGTACACACAATGGGCCAAGATGAGTTAAGTGTCTTGCCAAAGGTCGAGGCATTCATCTACGGGAGCTAGAATCACATATCCAACCTGTGGGTTAGGCTGCGTCCCATTTCTCTGTCTTACCCCTTCTTCTTACCCCTACCCCTTGGTTTTGCGCATTCATGTGAGGGCAAGGGATGTCCTGATTCTAATTTTGATCAAGGGCTCGGGCCACGACCAAGGGCTACATACCCCTTGAAATGAAGTAAGCTCTCGACCAGACTTGAAACGAAGGGGTACGGCTACAAGCTCAGGCAGGTTTTGTGATCAGGATGGCAGTGTCACATCGACCAGCCAAGGACTCTCATAAATGTATTTTCAGCAGTTGTATTTATCGATTAACAGTTTAGCATGGTTTACAATTATGACGCTTACTGTATGTTCTACGTTACTTTTAGTGAACTGTTGTTGCGGTTTTAATCGTAGTGATGTCTGTTTAAAGATCCCATGACATGGTACTTCTTGATGCTTATATATGACTCCTTAATGGTTCCCTAATACTGTAAATGAATCCTTCTTCAAAATCAACACTCAGTGCATGAGAAAGAGAGATAAGATGAGAAAGAGTATTTTTTCTCCCTTGGAACAGGTCATAATGGGCGTTGTTGCTTGAATGCAAATGAGGAGAAAAGAGCTGGCCAATAGTAGAGGGTGGGGGCGTGGCCAAACTCTCCGCTCTCGGCTGTCAGCTGTGCCCTCTGATCCATTTCCGTGTTTTTGCACGGGAGAGAGATTTGAAGCGTTCCATTGAAAAATAAACACATTTCCACAGAAAATAAAACTAAACCACTGCTGTTCAAAGGTCCAAAGGACTTCCGAGCCTAGAAACACTCGGACGTGCCTCCAGGCAAATAAAAAAACGCATTTCGCATTGCCTAGCGCACTCGCAGTCCAAACTCTCTGGGCGTGATTTACAGAGACGCTGAGTTCAGAGAGACGGGGGTGGAACTGCATTTGCATTTCTTTTTTCGATCTGACGTCAATAAGGTGCCTTGTTCAAACTCGCCCGTTTGAGCTCCAATTTTTTGTAACGCAGAAAAGGATCGCAAATGCTCAGTTTAGACATTTCGCAACTTTTAACCATGGGGGGGGGGGGGGGGTAAACAGGGTAGGGGAGCTCACATTAACGTTCAAAAACCTCAGAAAGTGAAAATTTCATGCCATGGGACCTTTAACCGACATTTTCATTTTCATCGAACTTTCATGCATAAACAAGCTTGTTTTTTTGTCGAGATGAGGTACCCGATAATCCTTGACATTTGTTTACGTTTGTTTGCGTCAATTGTTGTCGCCTCTGTAGATGTAGCAGTCAGGTAGAGGCAAGGGATGATGACGCAAACGGTAATCGAGTGGTGTCCCATTTCTTAGGGGAACATTCGTACCCCGAGCCCTCTCAGCTTGTTATCGAGGGGCAAGACTAAGACATAGATAAAGGGGTATCAGAAGGGCAAGGGGTAAGACAGAGTAATGGGACCCATCCGTAGTGGACTCATCCAATGATGTTTATGTCGAGAGGAGGATTCGAACCGCCAACCTTCTGATCAGAGGACAAACACGCCACCAACAGAGCTACTTTCACCCAAGATGAGAGTCTGGCCACTGATGAGTCTCCCAGAGTTCAGCTGGGTGTGATTGACAGGTGGATTAAAGCAGGGCTCTCAAGTCTCACGCATTGAGAGTGTGACACACGCAATTTGACGTGTTCACACGCTCACACGCCACACATGGCATTTCTCACGCTGATTTTTTTTTGTTTGTTTTTTTGTGCCCAGAAAATCGGTCTGTGTGGCTCAGTTTATGCAGGCACCGCGCGTTTTCAGCGAAAAAAAACTCTCCCCCTCCTCCCCGTTCCGCTCCCCGGAAAAAAATCAGCCAATCAGAAAATAGATTGTTCTGTTGTTGGGCAGACTGTAGATTGTAGTTTCAGCTGCTAAGCGCACACTGCGGTGATGATAAAACAAACTGAGAACCATCAGGTAATAACTTCATTTATATAACTCTCATTAGTTGCTTTGTAGTTTAAGTTTGCTCTTTAGACAAACATTTACAGCAGGGCTCTCAAGTCTCACGCATTGAGAGAGACAATTTGACGCGTTCACACGCTCACACGGCATTTCTCACGCAATTCAAGCCCCCCCTCCCGCTCCTCGGGAAAAATAGTTTACTCGCACCCCCACCCCCCCACCCCGCTCCTCGGCAATTACGCAGTCTCACGCACGACCCTGCTCAAAACTTGAGAGCCCTGATTAAAGAAATGCACAGACTGGACTTGCCAGGCAACCATTTTGTGTCAAACTAGGTAGCCAGGTGTAAAAAAAAAAATTAAAAGTAAATAATAAAAACACATCTGAAATAGAAATATCACCATGTTAACACTTTGCCGTTCACACTTACATAACATTGACGGTTTGAAAATTAAGACATGTTTTCACAATTTGCAACTTCTGGAGTGAGATTCGGCACAGAAACAAGCAGGCAGTGGTTTCACGTGGTAGGACAACTTGAGAATGAAAGAGACATCACAGTGGATTTAGCTTTGCTTGTAAAATCCAGCCAAGAAGCACAACTGGGGTCTATAAAAGTGGTGTTGACGTGATTCTGGAGAGGGATCACACAGACTGTGCCGAATGGTGTGAAGGAGGGCAGACGGGTGCTTCTGTGGGTTTGGATGGGGTGAAGTCCTCTGGTCCCACAGTGAAAACCAGTACAGCTGCTGGAACAGATGTAGTGGATATACAAGAGAGTGAGAGAAGATGAGATTTCAACACTTCGACTTTTGAAGTAAACATGTTTTTCAATAAATCTTCTAGTCAAGTCAAGTGAGTTCACATGTAACTTCCATGAAACAATGCAGATGACGACCAATACTACTATTTCTTCTAGCCCTACTACTATACTATTCACATACTTTTCCTTTATTTCCAGCTCTGGAAAAAATAAGAGACCACTGCAAAATTATCAGTTTTTCTGATTTTACTACTTATAGGTATGTGTTTGGGCAAAAGGAACATTTTTGTTTGAGTTTATAAACTACTGACAACATTTCCCCCTAATTCCAAATAAAATATTATCGTTTAGAGCATTTATTGATAGAAAATGACAAAAAAAGATACATGTTTTCAGACCTCAAACAATCCAAAGAAACAAGATCAAATTCATTTTAAAACAACATAATACTAATGTTTACACTTAAGAAGAGTTCAGAAATCAATATTTGGTGCAGTAACCCTTATTTTTGATCACAGCTTTCATGTGTCTTGGCATGCTCTCCACAAGTCTTTCACATTGTTCTTGAGTGACTTTATTCCACTCCTGGTGCAAGAACTGAAGTAGCTCAGCTTTGTGTTTGTGTTGGAATTCAACAGACGCTGGAATGGAATGGCTGTAATACATGTAGAGATGCTGATTTCAGAAAAAAAATGCAGTCGTCTCTTATTTTTTTTCCAGAGCTGTATGTTTTTGCCATAAAGTCTGTACACTTTATACTTTATAATTAAATGAGGACTACATAAAGTAGACTCTAAGAGCTGCTTTCACAATATATATGTACTGGGGGGAAAAGTGATTTTATTTTATTGCATGGATAAAATTGGGCAAAGTAATTTCTATCAAAGGGTGCATTGATGCCCATCCTGGTCTGAGCGCCCTGATGTAGACTTGGTTCAGTCCTTTAACTTCTGGGTTCTTATAAAAGACAATATATTGTAGTAGGAGTAGAGACAGTTCAGGAGATGGCTTGCAGCTGGCAGCCAGAACATGTCAATTATAAATTAATGTACAAAAGAAGACAAAGTGAACGTTTTTGGATTGGTTTGGTCCTGTACTGGCTCAGTCCTGGTCTTGTTCAGGTTTAGTCACAGTTCAGACCGACATTGTAACTGGGCATGCAAGTGTGAAGACAGCCTATATGAAAGAAATACATGAAATAAGCTACAGAAATTCTGAATAGGTTACGCTACAAAATTAAAGGTGTGACTGAAACGTAGGAATATTGCAGCACTTTCAGCAGCACATTCACCTCAATATTAGGTCAACTTTCACCTCAAAATCCAACCAATCACTGAAAAGTAATCCTACTTTTCACGGCGTCTCAAACAGATGGGCGTGCTGGAGTGTTCGTGGCCTTTTATGTCACATCTAACAAGTCCCCGTGTCGATAATGAACGCCGCATAAGCACTATTATTGTGAGAATGAAAATCACAACATGCCTGAGCCTGTCTACGCTATCATCACCGCATCTGCACACCGCCTGCTTCTGAGAGGTGAGACTTGTCATAATACCAACAAAAGGCTTAAACAGATGTTGGGCAAATAAAAGCGAGAGATATGGAAATGAGACTAAAAGACAAGAGAAGTGAACTGCGGTGAAGTGATTGTTGGTAGACGCAGAGATATTTTTGTACACTGTGGTTGTCAGCGCGTTTGAGTTCTAACATTGTCAATATTGTTTTTTATTGTATATTACATATTTTGAATAATGAAGTATATATACGAAAAAGGGTGTCATGACAGGTAAAGTCCTATTTAGAAAAAAATTTAAAAAAAGAGCCTCTATTATGCCAGCAATACGAAACATGGTTACATTTTATAGGCACTTAAAAGCACTTTACATTAAGGAACCACTCACACTGATAAACCAGTGTACGCAGATACTGCAGATACTGGAGCCGAGGTGGGTTTAGTGTCTTGCCCAAGGACTGCATTAAATTAATCATCTGTTGGAACTACAATCACACCGTCAACCTGTGGGTCAGTAGATCTGACCACTCCACCGATGATGTTTATGCTGAGAGTGGGATTAGAAATGCCAACCTTCGGCTCAGAAACAGGAACAAACACTCTACCAACTGAGCTACTGTCACCCCATGTTCACAGAGGTGTACTATTTCACTTTTTCGGGTGGATGGTAAAAAAAGCCATCTTATTTCATTGCTCGGAATGTACCAATGTAAATGTATGACATTAAATTTGTCTATGGTGCACAAACCATTATACTAATAACATTATATCAATACACGTTTTAGGTATTTTACACGAATAAAACACCGGTAATTAATTTTAATGTTTATTTAGTTTAAGTAGCCAAAAAAGTTAAATTAAGAATACAGTACATTTAGTTACAACCACAGCTATATCTGTCATATAATTACTATATTAACTTCCATCCATCCATCTTCTTCCACTTATCGGGGGCCGGGTCATGGGGCAGGGACTTCCATCACCCCGGACACTTCCCCCAGCTCTTCCGGGGGACCCCAAGGCGTTCCCAGGCCAGTCTGTAGACATAGTCCCTCCAGCGTGTCCTGGGTCTTCCCCGGGGCCTCCTCCCGGTGGGACATGCCCGGAACACCTCCTGAGGGAGACGTACAGGAGGCATCCGGAACAGATGCCCGAGCCACCTCAACTGCTTGTCCTTTCGGCCATTACCCAAACCTCACGACCATGACTATATCAACGTATTGTTCAATATACAGTATGGCAGCTGGAACAATATATTATGGGGCTCAATATTTATAGTGTGTATAAATTGTTGAGAGATGTGGGATATTTTTGTTGTAAATAAGCAACAAGCTTGAACTGTAAAGGGTTAAATACTAGTAAGTGACTTCTGTACCACAAAAAATACAAGTGAAGTTAGAAGTTTAAGTTTACAATCACACAATCCAAGAACGCATTATAGAACAATCTGTTTCTTGCAATAGTCATCTCTCCGTAGCACCAAAAGGCCGTAGTATTAAACGTGGAATGACATTGAGGATTCTCAGCCTGATAAAAGTGGAATCAAACTTGATGTCGCCCTGGTGTGTGCCTTGAACGCATCATAAAACCTCCAACTGTTACCGTGGCAGTTAGAGCGGCTGCCAGCCAGGACCACGAAGGTATCATTTTCCAAAAGTTATAATTGACCCCAAATGAATAATTCCACAATGCGACGCTGTGATGCTGTCTATTAGGCACAGGCCATCGAGATCAGCGCTGATGAGAAAGGACTTACTAACCAGAAGTGAAAGGTAGGGTAATGGAATAAGATGTGGGGTCGATATAATTATAGCCTTAAAATGTATTAATGCATTTGATTTTTATCTAACTTGTCTGGTCTCCGTGACGTTGCCTGGAATGTTCCACACAAGAGCATTAAAGAGAACATATTACGCTATTTTCTGATCTATGTTATCATTTTGTTTCCTCTTTACAAACATACCTGGAGTTGTGTTTTGTTTCATTCACAAATGTTTAACACACAAATCCTGTATATTTAGGCGGATTTCTTCTCTCAAACAGAAAATGCCGTGTTCCACCTTGTGATGTGATGTGGTAATACTGGAAGAGCTCCACTGTGTTTTTAAACTCCATATACCTTCACTAGAATCATTTGGATGATTAAAAAAAAAATTAAAAAAAATAATAAACACTTTAAAAACTGCCAAGAAATTACTACTGTTGCACATTTATTTTCTTTATTTTTCATTTATTTTCTTTATTTTTGCACTGCTCTTAGCTTTTTTTTGTCTTAGATAGTTTTTGTGTTGTCTTTATATTGTATTTCGTACACTGTCTTTTTTGCACTGCTTGGCCAGGGAGAAACGGAATTTTGATTCACTGTATGTCGAACACATATGGCAAATTGACAATAAAAATGATTTTGAACTTTGATTTCAGCTCTGGAATTGCCAGTCTGTACTGAACTAAAGGTAAAAGGTAGTTGTTCACTTGAAAACTACCGCTACATGACATCACAAAGTGGAACAGAGCATTTTGAGCTTTGGAGATGTAAACAGACTGATAATAAAGAGTTACTGAAACACATGTGAATGAAACAAAACGCAACTCCAGGTATGTTTTTGAGGAGGTAACGGTGTTATAACGTGGCTTAAACCTCACAAGAGTCAAATTTGTGTAATATAGAAGCTTTAAAATTTTCCGTAATAGTGACTCGGTGGAGACGGGAGAATCATTTCCTGCTCTGACTAAGTTTGTTGATGTGTCCCTAAGGAAAGACCCTTCACACACAAAGCTTAAAAGGATAGTGCGTTGTTGTTGTTGTTGTTGTTGTTGTTGTTTTTTAATGTGAATCTGTATGGCGTCCCCTTCAGCAGTGTCGTCCATTAACACTGACTTACCCCTGACAGTGTCCTCTGAGCCCAGTTCTGCCCCGGTTCTGTAGCTGACGAAAGTAGTTCCGGCAAGTTAGTGGGGACAGTTAATAAAGCTTGTTTTTCTTCTCAAAACAATATTTGTCCAAAAATTGATATATTTGCGTCACAAAAAGTCAGAAGTCTAATTCGCTTGGTGCTATTTTCTGTCGATTCGTATCACTGCGCGCCTATTGTTATTATTAGCCTGGCTAATAATAAAAAAAAGTTACCTACTTTCCTGAGCTACAGAACCGGAGCAGAACTGGGCTCAGAGGACACTGTCAGGGGTAAGTCAGTGTTAATGGACAACACTGCTGAAGGGGACGCCATACAGATTCACATAAAAAAAAAAAAAATGGACTATCCCTTTAATATATATATATATATATATATATATATATATATATATATATATATATATATATATATATGAATGTGGTGCGTGAATGTTGGCATTATTATTATTAAACTTAGCGATCTCTCATGCATTTGGTGTTTTTAAACTTAGACAAACTTTATTAATCTACAAGGGAAATTATTTAGACACAGTAGTTCACACATCACACTACATAATATAATACGTTGGTAATAATAAATTCAGATAGTATATACAGTAGGTAGCAAACATAGCAAGAGACTGGTGTTAAGGCTATATGTGGGCGTATATGTACAAGAAGATAAATAAAAATATAGCAGCAAATGCAGTAAAGATATCTCGGCTATATACAAGAGGTCATAAGGAGAAACAGTGCAAAGATTAAATAGTGATTGTCACTTTATTGCGTAACAGTGGAATTGCAGAAAATATGAAATCTCACTGTGAATGGGTTGGTCTCTCCACAGATACGACCTGTATGTTTAATGCCATACTATGGAATCTTCCAGGCAAAGCATCTCCATGGAGACAAGCAGGTAGTGTACCTGTTCGTGTGAAGTGCACCGTGAAATGTACAGCTCTGGTTGTATCCGTGTAGCGATAAACATACACAGGCGATATCGTACAGTTTTTATTTTATTTACTGATAGTCAGGTACTAAAATAAATGTATTTACTTCTAATTATTAAACTGTAAATCAATATATCTGCATAAAAATTATGTTGGTACACTACTGCTAGAACTGCTACTACTACTACTACCACTACTACTACAACTACTACAACTAGTACTACTACAACTACTACTACTACTACTACTACTACTATGACGACGATGACAACTATTACTACTACTACAATTACAACAACTACTACTACTGCCACTACCACAACTATTACTACAACTACTACTACTACTACTACTACTACTACAACTATTACTACAACTACTACTACTACTACTACTACTACTGCTACTACTGCTGCTGCTACTGCTGCAACTATTACTACTACAACTACTACTACTACTACTACTACTACTATGACGACAATGACAACTATTACTACTACTACTACTACTACTACTGTTACTACTACTGCTACTACCACAACTATTACTACAACTACTACTACTACTACTACTACAACTATTACTACAACTACTACTACTACTGCTGCTGCTACTGCTGCAACTATTACTACTACAACTACTACTACTACTACTACTACTACTACTACTATGACGACGATGACAACTATTACTATTACTACTACTACTACTACTACTACTACTACTGTTACCTCTACTGCTACTAGTGCTGCTACTAGTGCTGCTACTACTACTACTACTACTACTACTACTACTAGCCTATTTCCAATATACATTATCGTAATTTCTGATTTATGTTATAATATTGTTTCCTCATCACAAACAAACCTGGAGTTGTCTTTTGTTTTTGTTTCATTCTTCTCTCAAACAGAAAACACCCTGTTCCACCTTGTGATGTCATGTGGTAACACAGGAAGTGCTACACTGTGTTTTTAAACTCCATGCTCATATCTTCACCACAATTATTTGGATAATTTCAACCTTGGAATTGTCCATCTCTGCAGAACTAAAGGTAAAAGGAGCTGTTAACTGTTAACTTAAATAGCTGAAAACTATTGCTTCATGACCTCACAAGATGCAACAGAGTATTTTGATCTTTGGAGAAGTAAGCAGACTAATAAACCAGGTTTATTCAAACGTGTGTGAATGAAACAAAACGCAAAACTCCAGTTATGTTTTTGATGAGGTAACAACATTCTAACATGGCTTAAATCTCACAAGAGTCAAGTTTGCCTAATATAGGACCTTTAAAACAAATGTACCATGTCACGTTTTTGCCATAAAAATATGTATATTACAATAGACATTTTCAGATGCATAACATGGAAAACGCAACATAGCACATCGATTTTTCCTCTACATTCCATTTTAGCGTAGAACTGCACATTACGAGAACGCCGCGTCGCACATACATGCACCAAGTTTGTGCGTGCTGTTTATGAATTGCATCATTCACCTCTATGACATAATCTCACCCCGCATAAAAGTCCCATTAATTCTTCATCACGTTAGCATTCAGTCATCAATCATCACGCCAATGATTAACCAAACTGTCACACACGCGTACTGTCCCATTTATCAAGAATGCGCGTGGAAATTTTACATGTGCACCACAACAAAGCAACATCCACGAGTGTAGATAGTTTGCAGGGACATCAAGCTGGGGGTGTATATGTGCAATATGTATTTGTATGTGTTCATTAGTTACCATGGCGACACGTTGCACACAAAAGCAATAACCATAAAAAAAAGCATGATCTGAAAACGAATGTGTATTAAGTTTGAAAACACAGTGGATCACTTTATGACATGACATCATAAAGTGGAACAAAGCGTTTTCAGTTTGAGAGAAGCAAGGTTATAATAGTTTTGGATTTTTCATTGTAGTTTAGTTTGAGTTAGTTTTGACTTTTCAAAATTCATTTAGTTTTAGGCTACGTTTATATGATGACGGTCTGAACAGAAGACGCAAAACTGGCAGCGCGTCTTCACTTTTTATTCCGCGTTTAGACGAGCGTTTTCGGGAGGAAATCCGCGTGCATACGGTGACGCAAAAGTGTGTGGAATTCGATTGGGTATGCATGTCAGGCGGCTAGGTGGTGCTGTGATACATTATCACTATGTCCGTGCGCATGCGTAGAATCTTGGTCATAAATGGTATATGGTCACATCTTTATATAGCGCTTTTCCACCTTCAAGGCACCCAAAGCGCTTTACAACAAGGAACCAATCACCCATTCACACACACATTCACACACCAGTGTACGCAGACACTGGGGGCGAGGAGGGTTAAGTGTCTTGCCCAAGGACACAACGGCAGCATTCATCTGTGGGAGCTGGAATCGTACCAACCAACCTGTGGGTCAGTGGATCTGACCGCTCAACCACTGATGTTTCTGGGGATTTGAGCCAACCTTTGGATCAGTGGACAAACACTCTACCAACTGAGCTACTGCCGCTATCTTCCTTCTTCTCATCTGCACCGCGAAAAGCAAAACAAAACATGGCTACTGGTAGCAAAAAAAAAAGAAGTTCAACTATTGCTTCAGACCACGTTAGACTACAAAGCAACGAAGGTGCAACAAGGTGTGGACTGGGAGTCCTGCCAAGCAAAGTACACTGATATATGGACCGATGTGACGTAAACGCATACGCGACGTCAGCAGATTTGACCAGAGTTTTGCGTCTTGGGCAGCGTAGACAAAAACGCTACAGCGGAGCGTATTCAAGTTTTCCACTTTGGAGGGCGTTTTCAGTTTATTTGCGTTTTTAAACAACAAAAACACCGTCACCGTCTAAACAAAAGGCACTTCCGATAAAATATTTTGTCGTTTTTACCCGTAAGCGTTCTCGTGTAAACAGGCCCTAAATTAATTTTTAGAGTGGCTCTGATAGTTTTAGTTAGTTTTCGTTTTTTTCTAATTGCTCAGTTTTAGTTTAGGTTTTATTAGTTTTAGTTTTTGGGTTATACTTTGGGTTATTTGTCAAGTGCAGGATTCAAAAAGAACGTCTTGTGTTATCAAACTTACATCAAACAAATACAATTTTAAAACATTTATTCAGGTTTACCCCCACAACAACCAAAGCAGTCCACAAGCTGCAGCCTTAAGTGCAAAAACAAATAAAAATACACACCAAAACTTACAAATTTATCAACTCCAAAAAAGGCTTGTAAATAAATTGACAAAGACGAAAACGAAGAGCGATTTATCTATAATTTCAGTTATTTTTAGTTACTTTTGTAAACACACAATACAGTTTTAATGAATCGTTTTTTCTTTTAATTGTCGTTTTTATTTATTTCAGTTAACGGAAATATTTTTTTCAATTTTAGTTTTCGTTTTTTCATTAGTTTTCGTTAAGTGTAATAACCTTGGACGGAAGAACTCAAGAAATATGCAGGGTTTGTGTGTTAAACATGTGCAAATGAAACAAAAACAAAACTCCAGGTTTGCTTTTGATGAGGAAACAACATTATAACAGATCAGAAAATCGTGTAAGATAATGAAAAGGATAACATGGTAACTAGGTCGTCTTATTTCATTGAAACATTTTAGAATTATTTGCATCTCCACAAATAGAAAATGTAAAAAATACACACATATATATATTTAATTTAATTTTACGCATTAATAAATCCCCCACAGATCTTGAAAGCACGCCGGTACATTTTGGAGTTTATAAGACAGTTTTATCCCTGCTTCTCCATCTCTTTCCCTGACTCATTTCTGTGCTGTATGTCAGTGGGTGGTCGCTCTGGATCAATGCAAAGGGCTGGTGACTTATTGATTAAACAGAACCAAAGCTGCGCCAGTGTCAGTCTGTGGTTTTCTGAGCTCTTCATTTAGGTGTGGTGTAACAGAAAGGGAAAAAATTGACTATAGGGCTAAGTTTGTGTTGAAATGAAGCTATTTTTTTTCTAATGACAAGGCTATTCTACCACAAATTGCAATCTGTATTTTGTTCAGATGCTGAGAGCGGAGCATCTTTTTAAGTAATTGACAGTTATGCCCAAGTGGAACTAAAGTGACAAGGCCCCCAAGTCAAATTTTGCTGGATCTGAAGTTGTTATCAATCAGCTCCAAGCAATTCCTACAAATAAGCAAATCACCGATCCTGCTCTGTCAGTTCCAATACAGGTTTGGATTCGTTCTGCCAATAACCGATATCAACCGATACCAGTGTTGAGAGCGAGTACGATCTCTGCTTTGGTAAATCAAATAAAACCAACGTTCAAATAAAACCAAGGCTCAAATTGTAAAAACGTTTTTTTTACAATTTGAGCCTTATTTCGGTAATAAAACAAGTTGTTTTACTCACCCACAGCACTTTGGTGTCATATGGAGCACTTCCAGAGATGTTTTAGATTTGCGGTTAGCCTAGCGCGACTTCTAGCCATAGCTCGGGGCATATAATATATTCCCCAAGCATATAATATGCCCCGTGCGGGCTCCAAATAACACAAACTTTAGCACTTTTCAAATCATAGAAGCCCGATGTCTTAGTCTACGATTTCATTTGAAGCAAAAGTGGCCTGTAATCTGAGATTTATCCATAGTTTACAGCTTTGCGTTTCATGTTTGGGTCCCGGGAGCTGAGAGCACAGTCCGCACATGCGCACTGGCGTCATCATCTACTCGAAACTATGGCTAAATCTCGGATTACAGGCCACTTTTGACCACACGAAATCGTAGGATAAGACATCGGGCTTCTATGATTTGAAAAGTGCTAAAGTTTGTGTTATTTGGAGACCGCAAACATGTGCCCCGAGAACTCACATTATGGAGATCGCAAATCTAAAACATCTCCGGAAGTGCTCCATATGACACCAAATTGCTATGGGTGAGTAAAACAACTTGTTTTATTACCGAAATAAGGCTCAGATTGTAAAAAACGTTACTTTTCCTTTAAGGATAAACAGGACAGATTTTAAAAGAAAGGATGAAACATTATGAGACTTTCTGGGCCAACTATCACCTGCAGTATTAGACTTATTGCATCAATTTTCAACCGGTTACCTGTATTTATTTGAATCTGATTTAGGGCTGGGCGGTATACTGCTTCTGCTACTGAATTTTTTATATATCCCAATACCGGTGAGTGTGTGCGTACAAAATGTCGGGAACACAGAGCTGCGGAACGTGGCGCCGCGGGACAATGTTTGAGAGGGGGACTGTTTTGCAGTGGCGTGAGAGCGGTGGAAGCTTAGTGTGTGTTGAGCAGTGAACAACATGGACGGAGAAAATGTTACAGACACAGAGGAACTAATATCAAAACGAGGAGCAGTGTCAGTTGTGTGGAAGTACTTCAGATTTAAAAAATCTGACGATGATCAAACGACTGTATTCTGTAAATGCCGTTGGGCTAAAGTTGTAGCCGCAGGAGGTGACACGAGCGATCTGCTTCACCAGCTCCGTCACAAACATGTCCTGGAATATGAAGAACGCACAAAACTAAGATCTGCGTCCTCTTCCACGTCTGCAGGGAACATTCAAGTCAGCGCCGCGACACAAACGCCACTCAGACGTCACTCAAAGACGCGTTTGCTAAGGGGACTGCCTACGACGAGAAAAGCAAACGATGGAACGATATTACCAACTGTGTTATTTTCCACTTCGCCAAAGACATGGTACCACTTAGTACATGAAAAAAAAAATACTGTGACACCGATATAATTTTGAAAAATACCGTGATATCAATTTTTGGTCATACCGCCCAGCTCTAATCTGAAGAGTTCTAACAGCAGAACGACTTTAATTACATCCAGTTGAGAGAAAAGCACAGACATCTTCCCTGTTTACTTTCTGCACAAACTAAAAAAATCTAAAATAGACCGAAGCAAGAGATAAGTAAGCGGTTGTGTTTGTAATCAGTTTGAAAAACAAGAGAAACAGGCCACTAGGCGATAATGATGATTTGATGATTTGCGTAATTTACGAGTGCATTGTTTCAAGTGCCGTTAACTGCACAGCGTAATGTCGCCACTTGACATTGTTTGCAAATCAGTGAGCTTAATTGTTCTGAAAATAGGATAGTGGTGCTTGTTTAATGGTGCTGCTCGTTTTGGGCCATTTTGACATGCAATAGTTTACAAAGGAAAGCCATTTGTAGAGAAGACAAGTTAAGTAGTAAGACAGTAGTGTCAGTTTCTCTAACCCTAACCCTTTGAGTATCCATTAAGTGTTCATATTTTTACCATCATTTTATACATTTCAAAACACTCATGCAGTAATTATTTTGCCATCAGTTATTGCAAAATTTAATTTAAAAAAGTTGAGAATATAGTGATGTGCACCAGAGCTCCCAACCCTAACCCAAGCACGAACTGAAAAAACAAAACAAACAAACAAAAAATTCTTATGTTAGAATATGCCAGTGACTATTACTACTGAATTAATGCAGTTTTGATTCCAAATGATTTCATCAGTGGGGTTGTTGACCACAGCTTTTAAACATTTTTGTTTTCCCCTTTACAGCAATAGAAACCTTATAGTGTTATAGTATATTATAACCATATAGTATATCAAAGACAGCCCCCATGCAAACTTCCTGTTTGGAACACAGCGGCTAGCGCGTTAGCTATGTCCATTTATCTATACAGTCTATGATCACAACTGATGGAATAATTATATATTATTAACTTTTGTGATTCTTTAATCTTTAGAAATGAAGTTTCAAATGTGTGCGTGACTTGTGATCATATGTTTTGAGTTGCAGAAAGGCCAGATATCTGAGGGGAGACGTAAGCAGACAGCTCGGCTCCTCCAGTATCTAAGTCCCAGGGACATTGTTCCTGTGAAAGATGTCATATCTGGGAATTATCTTATAAGTGTGTTGGGTGTTATGATTATGTTTTGGTTTTAATGATTATGTTTTGTCGGCTGTCCTGCCACATGTTCCCCCACCCCTTATGGGCAGGACAGACCACGTGTAAACTAGGGATGTGAAAAACTGAATAAATAGCAAGCTGGGGGGACAGAGAACCAGGACGCTCAGAGCAAAATATGGGCCGAGAGCAACGTTGTAACCTGGCCGTATTTCTCTGACTGTTCTCCACTTGCAAGTGAAAAAACCTAATCTCTCTTGTCTTCCTTTCCTGTGTACAGAATATGTTGGGTTTTTACCAGCACCCATCAACAACATAATGACATAATTCCAACTGCCAGTAAGCATCCCTTCCAAACCATTGCTAACAGTTACAGCAGATAGGGCCACAGACTAAAGAAATTCCTCATTGACTAAAGACATGTCTTGTGGATCAATTAGTCAGCCAAAATGGGCACGTGGCAAAAGCTCTCAAAACTATTACGTATGTCTATGGAACAGTGACCGCCACTCCACTGTTCCGGAACTAAATTTTCCCATTCACACTGAAATAAATTAATTAATTAAAAATACATTATTATTACTATTATTATTATTATTATTATTATTATTATTATTATTAATAATAATAATAATAATAATAATAATATTATTAATAATAATAATAATCCTGTGGACCCACCACCTGCGGAAGGATTCATGGGGGCTGGTGCATTGTGTTCTGGGCAGCAGAACACTGCTTGGATTGCTGCCCCCGCGACCCAGAAAATGGAAAAGCGGAAGAAAAAAAATGAATGAATAATAATAATAATAATAATAATAATAATAATAACAATAATCTGTTTCTGAAACTTATGTATTTAAACTTATGTATGAACTTAAGTTATTTAAAAAAATGTGCAGAATCTTGCGTTTTAAGCTGCCTTTTTGAACATAAAACAACCACATTATGAATATCAGTTAGCATGTAGCTGCGTAGCCTCCGCTGTGTCTTTGAAAAGTCTATTGGGAAAATGAATGGAAAATTTACTTCCAGAACTGGAGCTTCATATGTACACTGTTGAGCTTCATATATCCAACCCACACTGCAATCACAAACTACACCTGCAGTTCATACAAAAACAACTATTTATGCAGAAAAAGTGTTAGGAAACAATGTATTTATATAAAGACAGCTTCAAGACAGCTTTTTTACATATAAATATACAAAATACCAAATCTACTACATCTAAATAGATTTGGTAACCCATCAGACCTTCATGACTATAGCTTTTGTCACCCAAAACCTTTAAAACCGCCTTCAGCCAGCGATGTGTGGGTGTGACAGGTACTCACGTCCGATGCGCAGGTTGATGGAGTCGCGCCTCTCTCCGTGGGGGTTCTGGAAGCAGCTGTACAGACCATTGTGGCTGCTGTTGACCTGGGTGAGCAGGAGCCGGGGCCCCTCCACTCTGTGCGGGGCCCTCACGTCGGTCCCATTCACCTTCCATGTGACGGACGTGCTGTTGTCCAGAGAGCCACACAGCATGGTCACATCACTGCCCATCTTCTCGTACTGGTTTCTGCCCACTGCAAAACAAACACATGGAGGAGTTAAGACTTTTTACTTTTAAATTGTAATTAATTAAAAAAAAAAAAAAAAATTGTAATATCTGTTCCCCCTTGTTTCCTTGGTATGAGATTGAAACAATTGAGTATTGATAATTTTGACGACCCATTGACCCATGAATAAAATCAACCTTGCACGGGAAGATGGATTCTTGTGATATCTGTGAATTCACAAACTCACAAGAATCCACCTTGGACTGCCCCCGCTGCTCGGTTCATCGGTCGCACAATCACAGAGCAGTATTGAAGTCTGTGTGGAAGCCAAAGGCAAAGTAGCCAAATGAACCAAAACAAACATGGTGGTGTCATCAGACATAATTCAGCCTCTTTTTGCATCGAAAAGCGATTGTGTTTGTGAAAAACATGCAGAAGATGAGCACTTAGAGAAGAGCATTAGAGAAGATGTCTGTGCTTTTCTCTCAGGTGGATACAACTAATGTTAGATTTTATTCATCCATAATTGAATAGTGTCAGATAGATAATTATGCTAAATGCCGTACTGTGCAGTATCCCAGACAAAGCATTAACATCTCCGTGAAGACAACCAAGACCTACAACCCACATGATAAATTGAGTAATACATGTTTAACTAAACATCTCTGTTAACAACATGCTAAGAACACGATTCCGCTTAAACCCATTCTAGCACACACACGCGCATACGTCTTGAGTCATGACAGCGGTGTTACCACCCCTCCTGTTCTCCGGGCCTCCCTTGGGACGAGTCTAAACGCTGTGAGCGAAAAACCCCCGATTAGCGTCTTAAACACCGCGGATCAAGCTAGCTCTAGCCCACATATCGATCGGTTTCTTAGCAAAAAAGCCTTCCATTCTGCAGGAAGAAAAGGGCCGAGAGATCAAACACTGTCGAGATCTTTGCACCTTCATTTCTTTACCCACAATGCATCACTCTCCGCCCTCTCTCCCTCTCCCTGTTAACATGGTTGATACAGATGTCGATGCTGTTTCATGTATATTTCATACGGCATAACAGAGGCATCTATATTTAATTTGACACGTTTGCTGTTCCCCATTACCGTCAAGCTGACACTGTGTGTTCAGCCAATTGCTTTTCAAGTCCTTGTCGCTCCCTATAGCGCTCTGACGCAGTTTTGTATGTTTTTACTGAAATATATTAAAGGACCTTTATTGCAGTTTTCTGATCTAGGTTATAATGTCGTGTACTCATCAAAAACATACGTGGCGTTGTGTGTTGTTTTATTCACACATGTTTAGACTGAGTTCTGTTCTCAAATTGGAAAAAAAATAAAATAAAAAAATAAAAACTCCAGCTTGTGACGTCATGTTATGACGTGATAACAGGAAGTGCTCCATTGTGTTTTTAAGCTCCATATACCTTCACTAGAATCGTCTGCATAACAAAAGGTAAAAGGAGCTGTTAACTTACAAGGTAGAACAGAGCATTTTGAGCTTTGAAGTGGACAGATTAAGAATAAACAGTAACTCAAATATGTGTGAATGAAACAAAACACAACTCCAGGTATGTTTTTGAGGATATAACAACATCTAACATGATTTAAAGCTCAAAAGGGTCAATTTTGTGTAATACATGACTTTAAATTTTAACAGTTTTAATAGTATATACTACTGTTGTCAAGCGATTAAAAAAATATCTAATTAATTACAGGATTTGTAATTATTTCATCTAATTAATCGCATTTTAAGAGTGTGAGGGAGAGAGAGGGAGAGAGAGAGAGTGAGAGATTGTGAGTGAGTGAGCGAGCGAACCCACTTTGCAATTGAGTTTGTCAGTTTTTCTGCGATCGTTTTGCTCAATTGTTTCCCAAATTCTGCAAGCATGGTTTGGTGTTTGTTGGTTTGTTGGTTTGGTGAAGCTCTATCACCGGTAACAATCGAACTTGTCCAAACACGTTTGTCGTTCAAATGATCCGTCAGGCTGGAGCAGCTTCAGTGATCGGAAAATTCTTTTTGACAAAAGCTACAAATCATGGTGTTCTTGTTGATCGTCTGTCCCGTCTTCATTCTTTTTATAAATAAACTTGCCGTTCAAAGGCCTTGGCAGCGATTTGCTCGCCGCACGCCAAATTTAAAATGAGTGTGCATTGAATTACCACTCATAATTAATTGTGTTAATTTTTATAATGTGTTAATTTGCAGTGTAATTAATTAATCTAATTAACACGTTAAACTGACAGCCCTAGTATATACTCTTCATCCAATAGATTTGTTAGTTTGCTATGGAACTAACCTGGACCACTGAGATTACACAGCTATCTTATCTTTTTTGTTCTGTTTAGTTTTGCTAAACGTCAGCATTTTCTTTTTCTCTTTTCTTTTGACCAAAAATATGATTTTATTGTACTGTATGCATGTGTGTATGTATGTACTGTATGCATGTGTGTATGTATGTACTGTATGTATGTACTGTATGTATGTGTGTATGTATGTACTGTATGTATGTATGCATGTACTGTATGTATGTATGCATGCACTGTATGTATGTATGTATGTATATATTGTATGTATGTGTGTATGTACGTATGTACTGTATGTATGTATGTATGTATGTATGCATACACTGTATGAATGTATGTATGTATGTATGCATGCACTGTATGTATGTATGTATGTACGTATGCATGCATGCACTGTATGTATGTATGTATGTATGTACTGTATGTATGTACCGTATGTATGTATGTATGTATGTATGTATGTACTGTATGTATGTACCGTATGTATGTATGTACTGTATGTATGTACCGTATGTATGTATGTATGTATGTATGTATGTATGTACTGTATGTATGTACCGTATGTATGTATGTATGTATGTATGTATGTATGTATGTACTGTATGTATGTACCGTATGTATGTACTGTATGTATGTATGTACTGTATGTATGTACTGTATGTATGTATGTATGTACTGTATGTATGTACTGTATGTATGTATGTATGTATGTATGTATGTACTGTATGTTGTACCGTATGTATGTATGTATGTACCGTATGTATGTATGTATGTATGTATTTATGTATGTGTGTATTTTTTATTTATTACTTTATTCCCATGCAAAGTCCCGTATAGTCCCACATAACTCTTTCTCATATGGATTTTAGCACTACTCTTCTTTGATGTGTCTCTCCGTCAAGTTGCGGACCATAGCATGACCTTATTTACATAAAATGTGACGAGGAGAGAGCACTTTGAAGTCCGTGTCCACCATAGGCAAAGGCTGGTGCCCTTATGCTTCCAACCAAGTGTGTAATTTAGTGTGTGTAAATGTATGGCAGAGAAATCTCAATTACTCTGAAGATCTGGGTCAATGTCAGTGGGTGATATAAGTATGAGGCCGTGACAGTCCCTATGGGAATACGAACATGCCTATTGACAATCTTAATATAAAACGTGAACAATTTTAACATTCCTTGATATGCACATGAACAATATTTAAGTATATAAAGGACATTGATCGAACAAATAACTATGTTCAGTGCTTAAAGGTTCCATATTATGTTTTTTCTGATCTATGTTATAATGTTGTTTCTTCATCACAAATATACGTGGAGTTGTGTTGTTTAATTCACACATTTAAAACACAAAGGCTGAGTTTTTCTCTCAAACAGAAAACACTCTGTTCCACATTGCGATGTCATGTGGTAATACAGGAAGTGCTTCACTGTGTTTTTAAACTCCACACACCTTCACTACACTGCAAATTCTCTGATCTGACCAAGATTTTAAAACTCCTATCAGGTTATTAATCTTGTTTTCAGATTTATTATCTACTTACTAGTTTAGAAATGGCTTAATTCTAGTGTAGAGGTAGTTTATTTTAAGATAACTTGTCAAGTAAAATTATCTTGCTGTATGGACAGATAATTTTACTACATTTTCTGATAGATTGAAGTGTTTATATTTTAAATTTTGGACAAGCTTTTTTGCAGCGTAGAATCATTTCAACCCTGAAACTGACATTTTTTACTGAACTGAAAAGATTTTACTGAACTGAAAAGGTTAACTTGAAACGGTCTCATCTG
This sequence comes from Paratrypauchen microcephalus, assembly GCA_036785185.1. Taxonomy (NCBI): domain Eukaryota; kingdom Metazoa; phylum Chordata; class Actinopteri; order Gobiiformes; family Gobiidae; genus Paratrypauchen; species Paratrypauchen microcephalus. The sequence goes on from JAVJIX010000132.1 coordinate 2,044,503, forward strand.
ACAGGCCTATTGCTCTTTGGTTGCTATACCATCTACTTTTCTTTTTGTTCTTTTATCCTGTTATATATCGTATATTATATTTGATGAGTGAGCTACCGTACCCAAAACAATTTCCCTTGTGGATCAATAAAGTTTGTCTAAGTCTAAGTCTAAGTCGTAAAGTAAAGTAGTCTAAGTAGTAAAACTACTGCCCCATGACATCACAAGGTGGAACAGAGCATTTTGAGCTTTGGAGATGTAGACAGACTAATAATAAAAGGTTACTCAAACTTGTGTGAATGAAACACAACACAAGGCATGTTGGGAAAAGTGTACTGCTCAAGGACACAATGGCACTAACAGAATACACAAACCACCAAACACTTAGAGAAGCCACCTCAATCTGTTCAGAAACTATCTTGAAATTTCTTGTACTGCTACGTTTCAGAAGACATCGTAACATTTTACAGGCCAATAATATTTCATACCGATGGGGGACAGCTCAAATTTCGCCAAGTTTTTATGTTACCTCCTCAAAAACATACCTTGGGTTGTGTTTTGTTTCATTCACACATGAGTAATCCTTTATTATAAGTCTGTCTACATCTCCAAAGCTCAAAGCTGTTCCACCTTGTGATGTCATGAAGCTGTAGTTTTCAAGTTAACAGCCACATTTTACTAACCTGGGAAATCCCAGGCTGCTTTGCACAATCGTTCCGGTCTGAAAGACAGCCTGGCAACGAGGCTAAGTGAGGGATCCTGAGCGGGGGAGCCAATCAGAGAGCGGGGAGGGGTGGAAAGATGGTGACGCGTACTACGCGACAAACGGAAGCTTGTAGTTTGTTTGGGACTGTTTACGGACCACATTGATCATGGCGGCGGGAGCAAGGAACCAAACTTTCGATCAAGCTTTAGACACTGTTCTCAATAGTTTAGAGCGAAAGTTTGTTTTAAAAGAACAGCGGTTGGCCGGTCATCGCTCTAACTACGTCATCGAGTACAACTGACATGATTGGCTATGGGCTACGTATACGCCAAATGATAGACATTTGTAACGCCCAATAAACGGCCGTTGGCAATCATAAACCACACCTCCGCTACGAGATACAGTGGTCCCTCGCTCTATCGCGGTTCACTGTTCGTGGCCTCGCTGTTTCGCGGATTTTTTTTTTTAAAAATTCAAATTTTTTTTATAGTGTAACCTTGTGTTCTGCGTCCTGATTGGCTAAGAGACTAGACCAGGACTAAACGTGGACTAAACCAGGTCTAGACCAGAATTAAACCAGGTCTAGACCAGGTCTAAACCTGGACTGGCCCTGGACTAAACCAGGACTGGACCAGCTCTAGACCTGGACTAAACCGGGACTAGACCAGGTCTAAACCAGGATTAAATCACTCTGTGCGGCTCTTGCGTTCGTATGTGCGTGTTTGGTTTGTGGCTCGGACTGAGAGGACACGGTCCGGGCGCCGGTTCGATCTCGTGCTCGCAGCCCCGGTGTACGCGCAGCATCGCGCCGGTCACGCTGCTCTGTCACGGATTTTACCACGATGAAGGGTGCACGTGTCGCGCACTTCTCCAAGGGGTTGGTGCGCGTTGCGTCCCGGGACGTGGCAGTTCTCCTCACGCGTCCAGCGGGGCCTCCGGAGCCGTATCTCCCCCCATGCGTCACTATTAATACATTTTGTTGAAAATCTATGAAAGTTTGAGTGTTTAAACTAGAGACAAATGTGAGAAAAGGTCTGAGAAAAGCGTATAATGTGTGTGGTGAGGCATTTACAGCCTTAAAACATGTAGAATAATTGTAAAATATAAAGTTGTCCTACTTCGCGGATTTCTCTTATTGCGGGTTATTTCTGGAACCTAACCCCTGCGATAAACGAGGGATTACTGTATTCAGTAGGTGGCTCCCAGACCATATCTCACTTGTGATACGGTCTGGTGTAGGCAAACATTTTACCTCTTGTTTTATAGAACTTAGCAATTCCACGGCTGAAATTATCCAAATGATTCTAGTGAAGGTGTGTGGAGTTTGTGATGAAGAAACAAAATTATAACAGATCACAAAATAATAATAAGAGAAAAAAAAAGTTTCAAGGGTTCAAAAGGTTTTTATTTTTTATTTTACCTTTTGGATATTTCAGCTGAAAATCTCTCTTTTGCCCTACATCTGAGAGCCTGTAATCATTGCTTTCTAAAATCTGAAAACCACCAATGGTCCAAAAAATGAAAAATACCTGCAGATACTTTTATATTAGTTCAATCCATTCTTATTTCGTGTTGTAACTAAGACAGACTTGTACTATCTAAACCCAAACTTACCACTTCTGCTCACCCCACTGACTTCTACTGGCAGTACCCTTTTATCAGAACAAATCTCCACTCTCGGTTCTGTTCCCTTAGGTGCTACCCTACACGAATATTTACCGTTTTTTCTGCATGACCTGGCGCTGTCTGGGGAATATATTTTGCGAAACGACCTTAGCACAACATTTTTCTAACTTTTTTTTTTTTTTTTGCACAGCCATGATTGTCTGACCTCCAAAGAGGCATCCCTCCGTTTTATTCGGTCGTTCGTCTTATCTGTGGACGTTACATCACTCTTTCGTTCTCCGTCTCTCCAGTCTAATATCCATCCTTCTCAGAGAGGTGTCGGAGTTTCATTCTTCGCCCTAAGTGAGTAATCTAAGTTCAGATTTGGCCAATTTTAAAGTCTACTTTCTAGCAGTCAGTCTTCTTTGTCTACGCTGTTTCTGTTTTTAGGGTATTAAAGGTCAGAAAGTAGCGTAATATAATACAGCTCTGGAAAAAAATAAGAGACCACTGCAGTTTTTTTCTGAAATCAACATCTCTACATGTATTACAGGCATTTCATTCCAGCATCTGTTGAATTCCAACACAAACACAATGCTGAGCTACTTTAGTTCTTGCACCAGGAGTGGAATAAAGTCACCCAAGTCATGCCAAGACGCATGAAAGCTGTGATTAAAATTAAGGGTTTTTATTTCTGAACTCTTCTTAAAGGGATAGTACTTTTTTTTTTAAATGTTAATCCTTATGGGTTTCCTTCTAAAAGTGTTGTGTGTTAACACTGGCTTACCTCTGACAGTCTCGTCTCAGCCCGGTTCTGCTCGGGTTCTGGAGCTCACGTAAGTAGGTCCGGTAAGTTCGCGGGGACACGAAATAAAGCTTGTTTTCTTTGCAAAACAACATTTGTCCAAAAAGTTATGTATATTTCCGTCACAGACAGTTGTCCGAAAAAATCCAGCTGCCTAATTCGCATTTGCATATTTTCTCTAGATTCGTATCACTCCGCCCACAGTAGCTCTATTGCCTGTTCACTCATAAGCGGATGTACAGTATATAGCAGATGTGGTATGGCGATGGCGGATGTTTACAAGTGAACAGGCTATAGGCTACGCGCACCGTGATACAACTCCGAGAGAAAAGGGAACCATGCAAATTAGGGAAAATAGGGAGCTGGATTTTTTCGGACAACTGTCTGTGACTTGCCTGGAAGAATCCATGACTCATCGCTGTACCAGCGGCGAGTCTGGTAATGCTTGGTCCAGAATGCGCTGCTGTTGCGCTTAGACAGACAGCTAAGTGAACCAATCAGAGAACAGTTAACGGACAGCGACGTGAACCAAGCCGGTAGGAAGCAATGCAAAAACATCTTTTTTGAAAAGAAAGGCCTCTAGAGCTGTCAGCTGCTGTGGATTTAAGGAATCGATGTGTTTTAGGTCATTTAAGACCAATTTTACAGCTGAATGGAAGGGACGTTGCGGGCAAAGGCGGGTGCACTGACGTTACCATCTTTGAACGAATCAGAATCGCGGAGTCCGTTGTTAACCGGAGGAGCGAGGGTGTCCAAATGGTATCGCGCTGTATAGCAAATACAGAGAGATATCATTTGGCTAGCCAGGTAAGTCTGTGACAGAAATATACATCACTTTTTGGACAAATGTTGTTTTGCGAAGAAAAACAAGCTTTAATTCCTGTCCCCGCGAACTTACCAGACCTACTTACGTGAGCTCCAGAACCCAAGTAGAACCGGGCTGAGCCGGGACTGTCAGCGGTAAGCCAGTGTTACTGCACGACACTTTTAGAAGGAAACCCATACAGATTAACATAAAAAAAAAACTCACTATCCCTTTAAGTGTAAACATTAGTATTATGTTGTTTTTAAATGAATTTGATCTTGTTTCTTTGCATTGTTTGACATCTGAAAACATGTATCTTTTTTGTTATTTTGACCATTTGTCATTTTCTGCAAATAAATGCTCTAAACGATAATAATTTTATTTGGAATTTGAGGGAAATGTTGTCAGTAGTTTACAGATTTAATGTTCCTTTTGCCCAAACACATACCTATAAGTAGTATAATCAGAAAAACTGATAACTTTGCATTGGTCTCTTATTTTTTTCCAGAGCTGTATAATATAATATACCTTATGCATTCCTAGCATAATTACTCACCACCATGGGTTTATAAGCACGTTTCACGCAAATTCCAGAGACCAGAGCAGAGTTTACTGTAACGTAAATCTAACAACAACAACATCTAGCATGCTAGCGTGTAATTCCTGATTCTCGGATCACAAAACACTTTGTAATTAGAGGCAGACACAGCTGACTTATTTTGACCTTAGTTTGCGTAAACGTCATATCTGTATTTATATCATATTTATGGGGCAGGACACATTTTTCACAGATAATTCGGATTTGCAAATTTAGATCTTTTGAGATTTTGCGAAGAGTTTAGTCCATTAAGAACAAAGATCTTTTCTTCGGTTCTAAAGATGTTTTTTCACTCGGTGGCATTTAAAGGAAAGTTCAGTTAATAAAGAGCGAGATAAAGGATATGGCGATAGGTCAAAATGAACTATTTTCAGCGGTAATATAATGAGTTAGTAGAATGGCGACGCAGTTTGGGGTGCCGGTGTTTTTTTGTTTTGTTAATTTTGTTAATTGTTAAATTTAATAGATTTCTTTTTTTGTTTGTTTCAGGGAAAAAAGAAATTAAGATATGTTGCACAAAACTTTGAATATCTGTTAAAGAAGTGATAATTCATGTGAATTTTTTTCTTTTTTTTCCACTCTACTCTTTATTTCTGATGAAAAAAATAAGGTACCGGAGATAGTTGTCATGCCCAGAGATACAAGAATATTCCAGAGTATGAACGATATAGGAAATGTATGATTTTTTATTTTATTTTATTTTTTTAAACAGGTACTTTAATACTTTTACTTAAGTAGATTATTTCTTCCTGTGATACATTTGCTTTTTACTCTTTAAGTACATTTTTAAACAGGTACTTTAATATTTTTTACTGAAGTACATTTTTTTTTCCTGTGATATTTTTACTTTTTGCTCTTTAAGCAGATTTTTAAACACGTACTTTAATATTTTTACCCAAGTAGATTTTGGTTTTTCCTGTGATACTTACTGTGATACTTACTTTTTACTCATTAAATACATTCTTAAACAGGTATTTTATACTTTAACTTTTTCTGTGATACTTTTACTCTTCAAGTACATTTTTAAACAAGTACTTTAATACTTTTTATTTAAGTAGATACTTTCACTAGAGTATTTTTATTTTTTTGCTCCAGTATCTACATTTATTTAATACAACTGAGTATTTCTTCCACCGCTGCTCTCCCCGACGCTCAACCCACATGAATAATACACTTTATGAATGGACGGAAATATGGGCAGATGTACTATTGACCCCCGCCTCCCACCACCACCACCACCACCGTCTCCCCCTCATCAACATACAGCCTGGGCGGCCATCCCATAATAACCTTAATGACATTTCGCTCAGGACCTATTGATTTCCAGCTAACAGACAAAGCATCAGACGGAGTAACACGGGGGAACGCCATTAACCCCGAGCAGACTGGGACGCCATCATTACTGTCCTTCAAAAAGCACAAACATTCAGCGCTCAATTTGGCTCATTAGCTGCGTATGATTCATGAGAGCTGGACTTCAAATGAGCTATGAAATCAACAATGCGCGGCCATGGGGATGTGAATGTGTAGAGGCATGTAGAACAACAGGAAGCTAATGCGTAGAGGAAAAAAAAAAGAAAAAAGATGTTACGTAATGGTAGTCTAACGAGACAGACAGATTATACTTTGTATTTGAAAAGAGGGAAATCCCATTTGACAGAAGTGTGACTGAAGTCCTACCAAAAGGAGTGATTCATACATTTCAAGGGTTAGAGGACAGGTGATGAGACGTTATTATCTTATTGTTTAATTGTCTATAATACACTGACACTGCTGCTTAAATGATAGTTAAATGACACTGACACTGCTGTTTAAACGACACTTAAATGACACTGACACTTCTGCTTAAATGACACTTAAATGACACTGACACAGCTGCTTAAATGACACTTAAAGACACTGACACTGCTGCTTAAATGGCACTTAAATGACACTGACACTGCTGTTTAAATGGCACTTAACTCATTCACTGCCGGCCTGTTTTCAGAATTCTATCCCCCAGAGTGCCACAGGTTTCAGTAGAATTTCACTGATTTTCCAAGACCCACAGAATACTGAGTTCTTTGACTATATAAACATGGGACACATCAAAATAAAGTGTCGACTCTCTTCTTTCACCTGGAAAAAAAATTATGTTTCTAACCTTTTCGGTTCTCAAATAACTGATAGTAGAACATAGGGAAGTTTCAGCAAAAACACTGGTTTTTGAGCAAGAAATGGAGAAAACGACCGTTTAGTTCAGGGAAGGATTTCGAGCAGATCAGTGACTTTGACATCAATATTTATTGATTTAGTGACACCTCAAACATCTAAAATAACAGAGAAAGAGATTTTTGATGACAAAGTACATTTTTTATTTACAAATATAAGAATATAAGGCTCTGTGAATTGAAAATTCGTTCAAATCAATAGTGCCAAGAGATGTTTACAGGATATAATATCTTTTCCTATAAAATAGAACTTTGTTGAGGCTTTGTCTGAGGCCCAGAGTACAGACCCATAATAAAAACTAATACACACACACACACACACACACACACACACACACACATATATATGTACATACACACAAGCCCATGCATAAACCTTTACACACACAGCTACACACGCGCACGCACACGCGCGCACGCACACACACACGCACACACGCACGCACGCACACACGCACACACACACACACACACACACACACACAACTTCATTCATTACAATTACCATACACTGCTCACTGCTCCAAGTCAGTAAACTTCTTCTTTGGAGCTGTCGTAGTTCTGAGGAGACTCCCTGGTCCGTGCAGCGCACACAGGACACGCCCCCTCCTCGGGCACAGCAGATCTCTGCTCAGACCTCGCTGCTTGATCCGGCTTGTCTCTGCGATCCTCTGATCCAGGATCCTGGGTCCCAAGAGCAATCTGATCGCTCCATAGGCGCTGATCAACAGTTGTCTGCTTTTCCGGGTTCCCTGGCCTCGCCATCTTACTACTCTGGCCAATACACCATACACACGCTGCACTCCTCCTTTCTTCCCCGGCTCTGATCGGCTAATAATGATACAACATCGCCATCTACAGGTTGAGAGATGTAAATTACACCTCAAAAGTTGCTCCAGGCCGTAACCTAGCAACCCCCGCTGAAAAAAGCAATTGACGTCTATAGACGTCACGGCACTCAACGGTTGGATTCGAGGGGACGTCAATAGACGTCTCCGGCATTGAATGAGTTAAATGACACACACAGCTGCTTAAATAGCACTTAAATGACACTGACACTGGTGCTTAAATTACACTTAAATGACACTGACACTGCTGCTTAAATGGCACTTAAATGACACTGACACTGCTGCCTAAATGGCACTTAAATGACACTGCTGCTTAAAAGGCACTTAAATTACACTGACACTGCTGCTTAAATGGCACATAAATGACACTGACACTGCTGTTTAAATGACACTTAAATGACACTGACACCGCTGCTTAAATTACACTTAAATGACACACACTTCTGCTTAAATGGCACTTAAATGACACTGACACTGCTGTTTAAATGGCACTTAAATGACACTGACACTGCTGTTTAAATGGCACTTAAATGACAATGACACTGCTGTTTAAATGACACTAAATGACAATGACACTGCTGCTTAAATTACACTTAAATTGTGTGTTTTACCTATTTGTATTATATAAAAGTTTACTGTACTTTTGCTACAGGTATAATAATAATAATAATAATAATAATAATAATAATAATAATAATAATAATAATAATAATAATAATAATACATTTTATTAGGCGCCTTTCTGAACACTCAAGGTCGCCTTACAACAAGTATAATATACATTATAGGCAGTTAAAAGTGTTAAAAGCAACAGTAAAATACAAACAGTTAAAAACAAATACTTTTAAAACAGTAAAACATTTAAAACATTTAAAAGGACAGTGTAGTTATGGCTGAAGTGAAAAGGCCAGTCTGAACAGGTGAGTTTTGAGTTTGGTTTTGAAGTTTGGTTTAGGTATATGTGATGTTTTTGTCATGGTGTTTATTGTCTTGTTTATCAGATGTTTTATGTTCACTGTGGGCCTAGGGGGCGCTGCAATTTCAAATCCTGTGCAACCTGTACATGTGGTTTTTGACAATAAAGCTGACTTTGAACTTTGATAGTTTTGACTTCTTAGTTTTGACATGTTACTAAAACACAGTCAAGATTTTTGCAAACACATTCTCACTCTTTTTTCCAAACAACCTTGTCTAGATTTTTTTTTTACCTTAAAATTTTACTTCCTGGGCTAGGGAATTCCATAACTGTTACCTTCCAAAGCTCCTCTAATGTACACAGAAATTATTATCTGACAAATGGTAAATGGTCACATTTTTATGTAACGCTCCAAGGCACTCAAAGCACTTTACATCAAGGAACCACTCACCCATTCACACTCCAGTGTACGCATACCCTAGAGGCAAGGTGGGTTAAGGACACAAGGACAGCATTTATCTGTGGGAACTGGAATAGCACCGTCAACTTGTCTTTCTTACGCGGAAACTGTGCCTTAAAATGCTGATAGAATTCCCCTTGGTTCATCAATTTGTTTTAGTGCTCTGTGCTTCCTGTAATTTTCAACATATTTTTCAACATTTCTTTACAAATTGATTCTTGATTGGTGTTATGATAGTTATAATCCCATCAAATTAAATCAAAATTAGATAATAATAATCATATTTTAAAGAAGAAATAGTGTGCCTTTTCAGGTCTATAATCTATAACAAAGATTGTTTTTGGAGCTGATTACTTTTGCACTGCGTCACACACAACAAATCATAAAGCTGGCAGACTGTTGACGGCCCAACTATGGAGAGCTACAATTCACAGTAAGAGCATGCACACACACACACGCACACGTACACACACACACAACCTAATCAAATCAACAAAAACAAAATGAATCTGAGAATGACCTTACACTAAGACGGCTCAAATGCAGTACCACTATCGTAAGAACTATTTCCTTCAGACTGATTTCTATAATATTGACCTTTGAAACCTTTTCTGCCACATTCTAATTTTTCAATTCATTATTCTTGGCCAGAGAAAAGAACCGGTTTGAGAGGGGAGTTAAAGAGGCTACTTTTGTCAAGAAAGAGAATCCTTACTTGAACAGAAATGGAGGTCTCAGACATCATTTGTCTCCCATCTATAACTCTATTCTCAAACCTAAATCAAATCAAAACAAACAAAGAAAACAATAGGGCAGCCAGGTCAGGTCCAGAGGTGTGAAAACACCCATTATGGCCCTGAACGGTTCTGCTAACAAGATCCCACACTCCACTCCCACTGCATATTTAATAGGCCCACCTAACTAACAGAAACTGAAAACAAGTAGGTGTGGTAGTTTCATAGTAATTTCATTGTAGTTAGCGCCTCCTTTCAGGTAGATATAGGCAGTGTCCACCAGCGTCTGACCAGAACTGAAGAAGCAGATTGGATGAACAAAATAAACTTTTGTCCAGTTGACAAATTGAATTTCTCCTTTTGCCAATTCATTATTCATTCATTTATTTCCTATGACTTATTTTGTCGGCACTTCTGATGCTTTGTAAGTTATTTTTGTGTTGTTATTACAATGATTTACTAACCACATTTCACTTTTTTGAACGTCTGTTCTAACTTTTTCGGTGCAAAATAACCTGCGGCCTATTAAATTATACTACTTTTGCAGCCCTCAAGGGTGTGTTCACGGCCCCATCCTGTACTCAGATCCTATTGAATCACTCATGTTTGGCACTTGAAAATAATGCCTTGAATGCATTTCAAAGCTCTACAATATTTTAAGGGATTTTCAGTGAATAGGTGAAACAAAGGCGAAAGCTTACTAAGCACTCCACCGAAATACCTGTGATCATTGTATTAGTATTTGAAATCCAATTATAATTTAGTTTTACCATACAATACAATCCGAAACAAGGAACCAAATATTTATCTAGGTCAAATATACAATCTGCAAAATCCGTCTTGTTATTATCTGCAAAAACAATGTACCATGTTTGGACCTTGGGGAGATACTGGTAGTCTACACCATTCCCTCACTCCCAGTTGGATTCCGCAGCACAACAAGGCCAGTGTGCTTCTATGATGATTTCTCAGTGCAGAGAATTAGCATAAGCAGACACATCATGCTACGCTAGGGGGTCACCGACGCAAAGACCTGCTAGCATACAGCAACACGCCAGGGTTACTGAATGAATAATAAACAGATGTCCTATGGGGAAAGGAGCATGCAGTTACTGATTGTTAATGTGAATGATGAGATCTAAATAATATCATGCCGCGACACGCAAACCTGGTATTTTTACACAGCAATATACAGCACAAATACAGTAAATAAGTCCACTGGGAGTTCATAGTTATTTGGCGAATTTTTTGCTGTTTAAAATGTGGTAAACAAAGGTGCATGCATGACTTCTTGTTTATATGAAAAACACTGGAGTCTTTATTCATTCACTCCATATTCAGTGGTGGTAGCTACGATTGATACTTTGCAGTGACATCGTGCTGGGGGTGTCTACTTGTATGTCTATGGTGGAGTTACCATGGTGACACAATGCACACATTACCAAACAAACAAACTGCCAAAACAGTTTTAAGATGAAGAATATATAGAAATTGGATTTAAACGATGGCAGTAGCTCAGTTGGTAAAGCGTTTATCCACTGACCCACAGGTTGGCGGTATGATTCCAGCTCCCACAGATGAATGACGTTGTGTCCTTGGGCAAGACACTTAACCCCACCTCACCCCCAGTGTCTGTGCTGGTAGAGAGCCCCCATGACAGGAGATACATCAAGGCCGGTTATGTCAAGCGACGTGGGGAGTCCTCCCGTGGACCCACCACCTGCAAGAGGCTCCATGGGGGCTGGTGCATTGAGATCTGGGCGCCAGATCTGTTTGGACTGCTGCCCCCGTGACCCGAACGCGGGAAGGAAAAGAACAAATTTTTAAAAAAGGATTTAAACGAGTGTTCATGGTCCTGTTTAGGTGTTTGGTTTTCGACATAAAAGGCTTGTGACTGTAATTTTATTTGAGAGTGACTTGTTACCAGCACAAACCAGCTCACCTACTAGTAGTCCAAACCAAGTCAGCCCTTTCTAGTTAGATTGTGTTAAAATAAAGATTAGATTAAAATCTAACAGACCTTCAGACAGAGCAGTGCCTTCTGTTAGCATCATACCCCCAGGGAATGTTGATAATATCAGCTGCAAAGTATCCGCTGTAGCCAAAGCTGCCCTGGGACAGACTGACAGACGCAAGGATGCCAGTGTGCACTATTCGGCCCTTTCCACTACCGCCAGTCATTCAGACTTGGCAAGGTGGGAGAAGTGTCTTGCCTAAGGACACAACGACAGAACTTTGTCCAAGAGGGAATCGATTCTCTGTCCTTTGGGTTGAGAGAACACTGCTTTAATGTTTTTGAGGGGCTAACGACATTCTAACAAGGCTTAAAGCTCACAAGAGTCAATGTTGTGTAATATAGGACCTTTAAAGAACAGTTTTGCACAATTAAAAAAGAAAATTACAACTAAATTAAAACAAACAAACATAACATTGGTGATTTCTGTGAATCTGTGACATTGTGATCCTAATGCACAGTTTATTGAAATATTATGGGAACACAACCTGTGGATTTCTTATTTAGACTTTACTATATTGCTTTTCAATTGATTTTATGATATACTCTTTTTGCACTAGACTCTTTTCCTTGGGACCCCAATAGACCCTTACTGCACCACTGGAAGATTTTACTACTACACGGGGAAAAAAAAAAAAAAAAAGTTCAATTGAGGTTAAATTTACTCAGTTGTGGAGTCAAACTCAATATTCACAAGACGGCAACCGCGCTGTTTGATCAGCTGATTCAATATTGGTCGAATTACAGACTCTGGGACACTGTTCAAACTGTCCTCATAAAATGGTTTTGTAATAGGCCCGGATTATTGGCTTGTTAAAAGTGCGCTATGTAACTTTTTGGTTGAATATTTGCCACCTGCTTGCCTCCATGGAGATTAATTTGCTTGAAATATTCCACAGTATGACATTACATTTATGTATGCTGTCTTTTTTACAATTACAGGTGTTTTTATTGCGCAAAAATGCTAAAAAAAAAAGCGGGGTTACCTCTCTACAGATCTGACTGTTAATTTGGCCTGGTTATGTCACCTACTTGTCACCGTGGAGATAGATAAGTTTAAAGGGCCCATATTACACTATTTTCTGCGATCTAGGTTGTAATGTTTCTTCATCAATAACAGACCTGGAGTTGTGTTTTGTTTCATTCACACACGTTTAACACACAAATCCTGTATATTTAGGCTGAGTTCTACAAACTGAAAACACTGAAATGCTCTGTTCCACCTTGTGATGTCATGTGGTAATACAGGAAGTGCGCCACTGGATTTTTTAACTCCACACACTTTGATCATTTGGATGATTGCTTCATGCAGGGCCGTATTACGGACCGGGCCACGGGGTACGGGAGTCAGAGGGCCCCTGGGCTATGGGGTATGGCAATAAGAGGGCCTCTGGGCTATGGGGTATGGCAGTCAGAGGACCCCTGGGCTATGGGGTATGGCAGTCAGTGGGCCCCTGGGCTACGGGGTATGGCAGTCAGAGGGCCCCTGGGCTATGGGGTACGCCAGCCAGAGGGCCCCTGGGTTATAGGGGACAGCAGTCAGAGGGCCCATGGGCTATGGGGTACAGCAGTAAGAGGTCCCCTGGGCTATGGGGGACGGCAGTCAGAGGGCCCCTGGGCTATGGGGGACGACAGTCAGAGGGCCCCTGGGCTATGAGGGACAGCAGTCAGAGGGCCCCTGGGCTGGCCCTGCTGTAGTGCCTCTCGTGAATACTCCTAAGGGAGCCCAAACGAATGAAACAAAACACAACTCCAGGTCTGTTTTTGATAAAGTAACAGCATTATTACATAACTTAAATCTCACAAGAGTCTGTTTTGTGTAATACAGGACTTTAATGTCATACTGTGGAACATTTCAGGCAAAGCAATAACATCACTATGGGGACAAGCAAGTGGCTGACCCAAACCCTCCACCAAAAAAGTTACATAGAGTAGCTTTAATACAGATCTTTGCTAAGAAAAAAAGAAAACGAAAAGAAAAAACTAAATAATTGAAGTGGGAATTGTTGCTTGATTTGAATAAAATGCATTATTCAGTCTTTTGACAATGTTTAGACACCACAGCCTTGGTCTCACTGTGTATAATGTATAATATGCAAAACATGTTATTTTATCTAAGGCCTTGTGTCTGTGCATACTAAACACCAGCAAAGGGTATATCGGGCTAAAAAGGGTCTGCTTATTGAAAAAAATCTGACTTCTGAAAAAAGAATTAGACTGGTGAAAGTGCATGGACAGCAAAAAGTAATTTCTAGATAAGTTCAAATGACTTGAATTAAGACTTATTATTTTAGTAGATATTACAAAAATATAACAAAAGCTTAGATGAGATGTGTTTTTTGTATTATTTGGAAATACCAGAATCTGGGTTTGGACATCTTATTTGATATTGTATTTTTTTTTATATTTTATTACTTATTTTTAAAATGTTTTCTGATTTGTACATATACATTTATTATATTTTTTTAATTTTTATAATTATGTCTCATTTGACACTGGTCTATTGCTCTTTGGTTGCTATTCCATCTATTTTTTGTTACCTTCTGTTTATTATTTTTGATGAGTGAGCAACTGTACCCAAACAATTTCCCTTATGGATCAATACAGTTTGTCTAAGTCTAAGTCTAAGTTATATTATGGCAGTGCTTCTCAAATAGTGGGGCGGGCCCCCCTGGGGGGGGCGTGGCGTGATGCCAGGGGGGGCGCGTATGACCCTGGGAAACATGTTTTTTTGCTGTACTGTACTAGAACTAAGTGTAATTGCACATCAACAACGGTAGTTGGCAGTGGCGTTCTCACATGCGATTTACGCACAGTCTCACCATTAACAGAACATCCTCTGTCACAGAAAAAACACGTATATTCCACTGAGTCGTGTCCTTTAGTCCGACAGACGCTGACGCATCAGTGGCACAAGGAGAGAGCATTTTTTTCAGTGCTTTTAGCTTATGCAAATGAGGTGGTTTTAAGTTTCATTTCTGTAAAACGTAAACAAATGTGCGCAAAGCTGCATTAAAAACACATTAATATTTGAGTCCTCAGTGCAGTCTTTGTTGTAAGTTTCTTTCTTTTTTTTGTTTATAATGTTAATAAAAGGATACAATGGTGTTCTAATAACAATTTTCTAGACAAATAATACTATTTAGAGTCGCGCGCAGGAAGGGGGGCGTGAAATTTTTTCTTCTTCCTAGGGGGGGCGTCACAGAAAATAATTGAGAAGCACTGTATTATGGTATTTTCTTATGTATAATGTTTCTTTATAATGTTGTTTCCTCATCAAAAACATACTTGCGTTTTGTTTCATTCTCACATCTTTAACACATAAATCCTGCATATTTAGGCCGAGTTCTTCTCTCAAACGGAAAACACTCTACTCCATCTTTACAAGAATTTGGATAATTTTAGCCCTAGAAATGCCAATCTCTACTGAACAAAAGGTAAAACAGTAGAAGCTAACTTGAAAACTACCGGTTCATGACATCACAAGGTGGAACAGGACCTTTTGAGTTGTAAATAAACAATGAGAAAATAAACTAACAAAGCTCTGCTATGCTAATAGAGCCATGTGTTCGTTCAAATTCATTTCAGTCTTAAAAACTGCATGGAAGGACTGGATTTTTACCTATGACACAACAATCCAGGCAAAATGCAAACTGAGCACTTTTGAGTGACAACTTTAATGGATCAATGAAAAACAATTGAGTGAATCAAAATACAACTCCAGGTAAGTTTTAATGAGGGGACTAAAATATAATAATATAATAGTAAAAAGTTAATTTTGCATATGTGTCCTTTCATACTTTTTCTGCCCAAACTGTCTCTAAGTACCCAATAGTAGTTGTAGTTTCTCCACATACTTTTAAATTAATCGTTATTCAAGCCATTACTTTAATAATAAAACCTTACATTTACTTGGGTACAGATGTTTACTCTCCACCCACCTCTGCCAGGAAACAGCACCACCACACAAAGCACCAAAAATAGCTCATATAAAACATTTTCTCTCAAGCTCCTCTCATCTCTCCCTATGTCAAAACACAATCTATTGCATTTGAGATTTGAGACTGAAGAGTTCATTCCCTCAGCCACAGCCACAGGGTCTGTACACCTACACTACAGGGGCGGCTGTGTGGGCCAGGGATCAAACCTGGACTAAAAAAGACATACGCACCTCCCTTATGTGTGCCCTCTCGAGACGTAATATACGAACACACCTTGGACAGTGCACAGAGCTGGGGTTAAGGGCTAGGTGGAGTGGGCATGTCCTATTACACTTCCATGTTGGTAAAGAGGAATAGATAGAGGTATGAGATGGAAGAGGAGAGCTGGTGTTTTGATACAGTATGATGTGAAAAAAATAAGAGACCACTGCAAAATGGTCAGTTTTTCTGATTTTACTACTTATAGGTATGTGTTTGGGCAAAAGGAAAATTTTTGTTTGAGTCTATAAACTATTGAGTCTATAAACTTCCGCCAAATTCCAAATAAAAATATTATACTTTAGAGCATTTATTTGCAGAAAATGACAAATGGTCAAAATAACAAAAAAGATACATGTTTTCAGACCTCAAACAATGCAAAGAAACAAGTATCAAATTCATTTTAAAACAACATAATACTAATGTTTACACTTAAAAAGAGTTCAGAAATCAATATTTGGTGCAATAATCCTTATTTTTAATCACAGCTTTCATGCGTCTTGGCGTGCTCTCCACAAGTCTTTCACATTGTTCTTGGGTGACTTTATTCCACTCCTGGTGCAAGAACTGAAGTAGCTCAGCTTTGTGTTTGTGTTGGAATTCAACAGACACTGGAATGGAATGGCTGTAATACATGTAGAGATGCTGATTTCAGAAAAAAATGCAGTGGTCTCTTTTTTTTTTTCAGAGCTATATATATGATTTCATGAATTCCACATAGGAACTAGTGATTTTTGTTTCGATCTGATACGTAATAATCTGATAAGTAATAACATGAGGATTATCGCATACAATTTTTATTACGATGTACTGAAACTCCTCCACTATAAAGAATTTTGTCATTCCCTCACCAAAACATACCTGGAGTTGTTTGAGTTTGAGTAATCTTTTATTATTCGTCTGTCTACATCAGTGTTTCCCAACCTTTTTTGATTGGTGTACCCCCTGAGCCTTTTTGTCATACCTCGAGTACCCCCTCACTTATATGTGTTGATAATTTTCCAAAAGTAGAACGTGACACACCGGATTTTTAAATGAAAAACATTTTATTTTATCTCCTTAATTTGAAAATTTAATCCTCAGGCATTTTCTCTCTTTTCTTTAACTCAAATTAGTTAAACATAAACATAAAGAATATGTTTCTTTGAAAATAATTTACTCAAATAAATCCTAAATCAAAATAATATTCCTTTGTTGTATCTAACGCTTGTAACACAACTGATTATTAAATGAAAATCTTTTTATTTCATGTCCTTAATTTGCCGCGTACCCCCTGCAATGTGCTCGCGTACCCCTAGGAGTACGAGTACCCCTGGTTGGGAAACACTGGTCTACATCTCCAAACCTCAAAATGCTCTGTTCCACCTTGTGATGTCATGAAGGAGCTATACCGTTTTGAACAAGCTTTGGTTCAGTAGAGATTGGCGACTCCAGTGGTGAAATTATCCAAATGATAATCCTGTATACTGCATGACATCACAAGGTGGAAGGAACGTTTTCCGTTTGAGAGAAGAACTCAGCCTAAATATGCAGGGTTTGTGTGTTAAACATGCGTGAATGAAACAAAGCACAACTCCAGGTGTGTTTGTGATGAGGAAACATAACATAGACCAGAAAACAGTGCAGTATAAACCCTTGAAGTAATTGATTAAAGATCCCATGACATGGTACTTCTTGATGCTTTTATATGGCTCCTTAATGGTTCCCTAATACTGTAAATGAATCCTTCTTCAAAATCAAGACTCAGTGCATGAGAAACAGAGATAAGATGAGAAAGAGTATTTTTTCTCCCTCAGAACAGGTCATAATGGGCGTTGTTGCTTGAATGCAAATGAGGAGAAAAGAGCTGGCCAATAGTAGAAGGTGGGGGCGTGGCCAAACTCTCCGCTCAGAGCTGTCAGCTGTGCCCTCTGATCCAGTTCCTTGTTTTTGCACGGGGGAGAGATTTGAAGCGTTCCATTGAAAAATAAACACATTTCCACAGAAAATAAAATTAAACCACTGCTGTTCAAAGGTCCAGAGGCTCAGATAAAGGACTTCCGAGCCTAGAAACACTCGGACGTGCCTCCAGGCAAATAAAAAAATGCATTTCGCATTGCCTAGCGCATTCGCAGTCCAAACTCTCTGGGCGTGATTTACAGAGACGCTGAGTTCAGAGAGACGGGGGTGGAACTGCATTTGCATTTCTTTTTTCGATCTGACGTCAATCAGGTGCCTTGTTCAAACTCGCCCGTTTGAGCTCCGAATTTTTGTAACGCAGAAAAGGATCGCAAATGCTCAGTTTAGACATTTCACAACTTTTAACCATGGGGGGGCTAAACAGGGTAGGGGAGCTCACATTAACGTTCAAAAACCTCAGAAAGTGAAAATTTCATGCCATGGGACCTTTAACACTGCATTCATTTCATAATACAAGGTAATTTGACAATGTTCTTTTTTTACCTATATTTACGTTGTTGTAAACAGTGTCCCTTTTTAACCAATACAAGATTGATTACTTACTTACTACATACAGTAAATAGTTCTGCAGACCAATTAGCTGATGCAAGAACACCTGCGGCGGAGTGATACTTTACAAGTGAAGAGGCTCCATAATGTGTAGAAGATGCACTAACTCTTCTCCATAGCCTAACTAGAAATGACTTTTACTTGACTTCAATGGGCTGTTTTCAAAAATGATCCTGAGAAACGTATTTATCAGTTAGAATTTGCATGTTTTGAGAACACTACATCAAACTGGTAGTTACTTTGAACCCTCCAGTGGTACTAGTAAATATTTAAAAGCTGGAAAGTGCAGCTGTAAGTACGCGTAAATACCGGTTTGGAAAGTAATTGGTTGCGCGGGGGGACATTTTTAGCCTACTTTATAATCTGTTTTCACTGGCGTATTTCTCTAGCGTCAGCATGTGGGAGCCCTGGTTAGCATGTCTGCGCCGCTAAGGTACTCCCGAGCTAAAGCTGGCCCCTGGTGATTTGTAAACCCCGCTTCCGATTAACTGCCAGCGAGACGTAATAAGTATTGGCAGTAAACTCTTGTTGACATCTTCATGGTTGTGCATACATGAGAAGGCAGCACTGTAGATAGCTGGGTACTTGCATGTGATATAAAGGCACTGCTTTGTCTGAAATGTTCCACAGTATGGTATTAAATATTTCAAGCTTCACAGAGACCAAACCGGATCAAGTTACAGGTCAGATCTGTGGAGAGGCGACCCCGCTCTCAGTCAGAATGCCTGTTTTTCTAGGTATTTTTTAGCTATAAAACCACCTGTAATTGAATAAACGTAAAGTAGAGTTGTTTAATGTCATACTGTGGAACATTCCAGGCAGAGTAATGGTAATATCCATAGACACAAGCAGGTGACGGACCCTCCACCAGAAAAGTTAGCCATTCAACATTTGTGTCAAGAGCTCAAGAAATTTGCCCCCAACTGTAGTAATCCATGAACTTATATTCAACGAATCAATTTACGATACATAAACTTCTCTATCCGTAATGACTGGTGTACAAACAAAATGCTTCTGGAACAAAAGTAGTGACATTTTTCTTGGTTTAGGTCACTAATAAAGAAAAAGTAAGTCAGAAGTGCTGATTGGCTGTAGTTTTCAAGATATAGTATTGGGTCAAAATAGGAAATTCATGCAAAATAAGGCAAAAACGATAGTTTATCAGAAGTACAGTGTGTCTACAAGCAACCAGTTCTATCTGAAAGCCTGTCTGCACATTACAATACATTCATTTTAATATGTCTAAAGTTTTAACATCAAATATGTTTTGATTTCACACAAGAGAGATGCCTCGAAATTGTGTGCACCTGATGTCTTAAGATATTTCTTGTTTATTTCTTGACGGATAAAGAAGTGCAAGTTAAATATTTTCAAAATATAAATATTATTGTTAAGCTAAAATGCCTAAATCTATTGTATAAACAGATGCAATTTTGATGTAAAACAATATCATTAAATATCTTGAATACATTAGCTAACCAGCACAGTTATCAATTGATTGTCAGTTCATCTTATCAATATAAATGAGATTTAGCCACTTTTATCTTGGAAGAAGATTGAGTGTAATTGGCCAGGAAGAACAACCAAACTGGAGTATTATGCTTTGTGTATAAGTAAAATGGAGTGCAAAACAGAACATATTGTAAAAAAAAGAAAAGAAAAAAGAAAACAGCAACAACAACAACAAAACTTTGTCCAATTGACAAATTGAACTTCTCCTTTTATCATGGATTCTACCTGGACGATTGAGGGACTCTTCACTCAACAACAACAAAAGGAAATAACTTTTGTAATGCCTTCAGAACATTCATGATGAAAAGTATTGTACAAAAAGACAGAAGCAAATGTCTGAACTTGACTAGACTGTGAACTTGACACTCTGAACTTTGATGTATTAAATATTGTGGCTACGTAATCTTCGTGCCTTGTTTTTTTCACAGTGTTGTCTGTAATGATTGTCTATTGTCTGTTGTTTGGGTGTTTTTATGGTGCACTTTGAGCTTTGTGCCCACGTGTATTTCCAGGGTGTTTTTTTTTACCGTATTTTCCGCACTATAAGGCACACCTTAAAGCCTTTAATTTTCTCAAAAGCCGACAGTGCGCCTTATACCGTGGTCCCTCGCTCTATTGCGGTTCACTGCCTCGCTGTTTCACAGATTTTTTTTTTTTAATTTATAGTGTAACATTTTTTTATAGTGTAACATTGTGTTCTGCGTCCTGATTGGCTAAGAGACTGTAGACCTTTGCCGATTGATAGATGGGGGATGCAGGGGCCCGGTCCCCCCTGCATCCCCCATCTATCAATCGGCAAACGTCTACAGACCAGGACTAGACCAGGACTAAACATGGACTAAACCAGGTCTATGCCAGGTCTAAACCAGGTCTAAACTTGGACTGGTCCTGGACTAAACCAGGACTGGACCAGGTCTAGACCTGGACTAAACCGGGGCTAGGCCAGGTCTAAACCAGGATTAAATCACCTCGTGAGGCTCTTTGCTGGTTTCGTGCGGCTCTTGCATTCGTTTGTGCGTGTTCGGTTTGTGGCTCGGGCTGCGAGGACGCGGTCCTGAGGAGGAGGCATGGTCCGGCGCCGCGGTTCGATCTCGTGCTCGCAGCCCCGGCCTTGCGCCGGTCGTGCTGCTCTGTCACGGATTTGACCACGCGCACTTCTCCAAGGGGTTGGTGCGCGTCCCAGGACTGCGGATCCAATGGATCCAGTCTCCGCTCCCCTCGCGCATCCGGCAGGGTTTCCAGCGGAGCCCCCATGCTTCACTATTAATACATTTTGCTGAAAATCTACGAAAGTTTGAGTCTATAAACGAGAGAGAAATGTGAGAAAACGTTAATTCCAGTGTTTTAAGGCGTTTACAGCCTTAAAACATGTATAATAATTGTAAAATATAAAGTTGTCCTACTTCGCGGATTTCACTCATTACGGGTTATTTCTGGAACCTAACCTCCACGATAAACGAGGGACCACTGTAATCCGATGCGCCTTATATATGGATCAATATCAGCCACTACTGAAGCTTCTATTCTATGTGCCTTATAATGCGGTGCGCCCTATATATGAAAACAGTTTTAAAATAGGTCATTCATTGAAGGTGTGCCTTATAATCCGATGTGCCTTATAGTGCGGAAAATACGGTAACTACAGATGGGCAATAAAGTGACCTAACCTAAGCTAACTCTTGTCTTGCAACAGGAAGGTTCTGAGTTCGATTCCCGACCGGTGTGACAGTTCACATGCACTTTCTTTCTTTTTTGTTCAAACTGTCTCTGCCTGGAGCTACTAGGGCAAGTAAAGTTCTCCTATGTGAGATCAAGATCAAAGTCTTATCTTATCTTATCAACCCAAAACAAGCACAATGGGTAAAATCCTCCAGCTCTAAGTTAGTCCTGACCAAGACTAGCACAACTTCTGGAGATAAATCTATAGAAATGTCCTGATTTTGATCTCTTTTTCTTTTTGCTGCCTGCCGTATGACATGACTGAGACTCTAAAATATTTAATTTGAAGTGTAACTCTTACAAAGTCCTCAGAATGTGACATTTATCTTTTCTATCTTCTTGATTTAACAGCACACAAATCTCTGAAAATACGAATCTCGACAAAGTCACACTCTTTTGGCCCACTTCCTCTACAACTTTGCTAGAATTAAGTTATCACTCTCTCTCTCTCTCTCTCTCCATCTCCCATTCCTCCCTCTCTATGTTTCTCCTATCTCTCTCCACTCTCTCTTTCTCCGTCTTTCTTTCTCTCCTCTTGTCTCTCCATCTTCTTTTCCTCTTTCTCCTCCTCTCTTGCTCCATCTCCCATTTCTCTCTCTCCCTTTCTCTCTCTCTTCATCTTCCATTCCCCTCTCTCTCTCTCTCTCTCTCTCTTTGTTTCTCCTATCTCTCTCTCCTCTCTCACTCTCTCTCCTCCTCTCTCTCTCTCTTCATCTTCTATTCCCCTCTCTCCTCTCTCCCCCTCTCTCAATCTCCCATTCCTTTCTCTCTCTCTCTCCCCCTCTCTCTTCCTGTCTCTCTCAATCCCCTACTGCCCTCTCTCTCCTTCCTCTCTCTTCCTCACTCTTTCTCTCTCTCTCTCTCCGTTTCCCATTCCTTTCTCTTCACCTTTTTGTCCTAGCTCTCTCCTCTCTTTCTCACTCTCTCTCCTCCTGTCTCTCCATCTTCCATTCCTCTTTCTCTTCCTCTCTTGCACCATCTCCCATTTCTCTCTCTCTCTTCACCTTCCACCCTCCCTCAATCTCCCATTCCTTTCTCTCTCTCCTTCCTCTCTCTTCCTGTCTCTCTCAATCTCTTCCTTCTCTCTCTCTCTTCATCTTTCATTCCCCTCCCCCCAATCTCCCATTCCTCTCTCTCTCTCTCTCTCTCTCTCTCTCTCCTTTCTCTCTCCCTCACTCTCTCTCCATCTTTCATTCCTCTTTCTCTCACTCTCTTGCCCCATCTCCCATTTCTCTCTCCCTTTCCATTTCTCTCTCTCTCTTCATCTTCCATTCCTCTCTCTCTCTCTCTCCTCCAACTCTCTTCCCGCCTCTCTCAATCTCTCCCTCCTCTCTCTCTCTTCATCTTCCATCCCCCCCCTCTCTCTCTCTCAATCTCCCATTCCTTTCTCTCTCTCCCCCTCTCTCTTCCTCTCTCTCAATCCCCTACTGTCCTCGCTCTCCTTTCTCTCGCCCTCACTCTCTCTCTCCCATTCTTTTCATTCCACCTCTTTCTCCTACATCTCTCCTCTCTCTTTCCTCTCTCACTCTCTTTCTTTCTCTCATCCTGTCTCTCTCAAGCTCCCATTCCTTTTTCTCTCTCCCCCTCTCTCTTCCTGTCTTTCTCAATCCCCTACTGCCCTCTCTCTTCTTTCTCTCTTCCTTACTCTGTCTGTCTCCCATTGCTCTTTCTCTCCACCTCTTTCTCCTATCTCTCTCTTTCCTCTCTCACTCTCTTTCTTTCTCCCCTCTTGTCTCTCCATCTTCCGTTCTTGCTACATCTCCCATTTCTCTCTCTCCCTTTCTCGCTTTCTTCATTTTCCATTCTCCTCTCTCTTCCTCTCTCTCTCAATCCCTCCTCTCTCTCTCCCATTCCTCTTTTCTCTCATTCTCTTCCCATTCCTCTCCCCATCCCTTTCTTCTCGTCTTTCAAGTGAGCCAGCTGCATCCTCGCTCGTTCAATGTGTCTGCGAGTACAAGCCCGGGTGCTCCAACAAACTCACTTCCTCTTCCTCCATCTTATCTGTACAGCCGCTCGCCCTCCACACGTGTTCTGTACATCCGAAGTCATGTGGCGGTGATAGAAGAGGCACGAGGTCTCCAAAGCGTGCGTGATGGTTTTTTCGATCTCGATGTAAGTGGAATTGCGGAAGTTAATAGGAAGTCGTATTGAACCTTACGAGAAGTTGAGGGATGGGTTAAAGAAGATATATTAAAGGTCGTGTACCAGATTTTTCCTCATATGTCCCCATATGTTCCCCATATGACCCAAAAATGTCTCACTCTAGTACAGACATATACTGTATATATAGGCAGTTCTTGAGGTCGTTGTCCGATAATCAAAGCTGTTACACTATTGGAAATCAGGTATAAGCCCATGGACCACTATGGAACCCACCTGGAATACTGAGGGATTACACAGATATAACACCACATCTTAACATAAACAAAAGAATTATTATTTAATGCTGAAAATGACATTCTATTGTCTAAATAAGGAGTGTTTTTATCATCATATCAGATCAGACAATTAAATGACAATGACATTCCTGCTTAAATGACACTGACACTGCTGCTTAAATGACAATTAAATGACACTGACACTGCTGCTTAAATGACAATTAAATGAAACTGACACTGCTGCTTAAATGACAATTAAATGACACTGACACTGCTGCTTAAATGACACTTAAATGACAGACACTGCTGTTTAAATTACACTTAAATGACACTGACACTGCTGCTTAAATGAAACTGACACTGCTGCTTAAATGACAATTAAATGACACTGACACTGCTGCTTAAATGACACTTAAATGACAGACACTGCTGTTTAAATTACACTTAAATTACACTGACACTGCTGCTTAAATGACACTGACACTGCTGCTTAAATGGCACTGACACTGCTGCTTAAATGATACCATTTGAGCTTTATTATGCTACACATTGTGTGTTTTACCAATTTGTATCATACACAAGTTTACTGTACTTTTGTTACCGGTATATGTGATGTTTTAGTCATTGTGTTTATTGTCTTGTTTATCAGATGTTTTATGTTCACTGTGGGCCTAGGGGGCGCTGCAATTTCAAATCCTGTGTGTGAAACCTGTACATATGTTGTTGTTTTTTACAATAAAGCTGACTTTGAACTTTGAAAAAAAAAAAAAAGAAGAATCGGTATCAAGACTATTCCTTATTATCGAAAATCAACTTTTCAACTTCCGAATGCAAAATATCCATGAGGAATAGGACTAGGGCTGGGTGATATAAGAAAAAAAAAGAATGAAAATGATGTTCGATTCATTTGTCTTACATCTTTTTGAAACCACAGAACAACAGAAACAACCACAGAAACAAGTGTCAGGATCACTACAGTTTTTATTCCATGTTGATGGGACCAATAATTCCGGAGAAATTCACATTCAATGTTTGGAATGACTGTTCAATATATTAAATCTAAAAGCATGCGCACGTTACGGTTAGTGGCAGAAACATGTGCGATGTCTGTTCACTGAATGAGGTCTTGTAGTTGTTTACTTTTTACAGCTTGGATTATAAAGATCACAAGCACAAGAGGAGCGAAAGAAAGAAAAGGTGAGGAGCTGGATCAGAAAGGAAGAGGGAGAGGACACAGAGGCAGATGCGTAACTGGACTTTTAGTCAAATTGTGTAGATTTAATTTGAGGAAACAGAGACGCACTGTAGCTCAGGCTGCTTTTTCCTAAACAAGAGCGTATATCCTCATCAGCACCACGCACTCTTACTGCTACAGGATTGGCTGTTGACCTGTCGATTAAACTGCGCGTGACTTATCATCGAGTTGTGACTGAGATCGCAATCTATCAATCTTTCGGTTTTTGGCACCGCCCTACTTTGGACCACTGCAAACGGTTTACAAATGAATTCTGTTTTTCACACTTTTAAGAGAGAAATCAGATACATGACATCCACAGATCATTACGTGACATATTACAAAACCCCCAATAAAGACCTAAAAAAAACCTTGCGGCATTTCTGATTCGCCAATAGCATTCACTCAGTTCTATTTTGAGGACCTATATTACGCAAAATAGATTCTTGTGAGCTTTAAATCATGTTATAATGTTATCAAAAACATACCAGGTGTTGCGTTTTGTTTCATTCACATTTGAGTGATCCTTTATTATTAGTCTATCACCATCTTAAAAGCTCTAAATGCTCTGTTCCACCTTGTGATGTCACGAAGCGGTAGTTTCCAAGTTAGCAGCTACCGTTTACCTTTAGAAGTCAGTCTAAATACAGGGTTTGCGTGTTAAACGTGTGAATGAAACAAAACACAACTTGAGGCATGTTTTTGATGAGTAAACAGCATTATAATATATTTCAGAAAACAGTGTGACTCGTGGGAGGAGGGCAAGCAGAGAAGAGCAGAGGGATGGCTGACAGGGAGCAGGGCAGTTAATATTTTACAAGTGCAGATTAGAGAGGTCGTGAAAAGAGGGATGAGAGAAGAGAAGGATCCCCGGGAGCCAGAGGAGAAGCAGTGAACGGAGGAGGAGCCAGGAGACAGCTGGATCACTCCACTTTGATCAGAAACATCCGGGGGTTTGGAAAAGGCTAAAAACAGAGATGGGAGCAGTTTGTATGGGCTAAATGAACAAACGCTTTCAGTAAAATAATGGACAAATTAAAATGTAATGATAACTATTGGGCTTTTTTATGTTTTAAATATGTTTGGTAATTCAAACAAAATGAAAATTCAGATTCCAGTGATTTTTAATTAATTTATTTTTTTGCTTTGGGACATAACACAGTTTGGTCATAGAAAGAACAGACTATAAAATATGTAGAATAATATGTGACGCACCACGGACTCTGAGCCCTCATGTCGGCATTACAGATTCTCAGAAAATGCAGTTTTTGTGGGGTTTTTTTTTCAAAATTTGTGATTTTCGTATTTTTGCAGAATGTGCTAGTTGAGATCATGAAGAAGCCTCTCCATGTTTCAGATAACAGCATTATTGACGTTAAAAACATAGATTTTGGTTTTGAAAGTGCCTTGTTTATCGAGAAAAATGTGGGTGTGTGTAAATTACCATAGTTACTACAGGCCAATCATGTGCACAAGTAGCGCTCTTTTGTTTTCCTTCTTCCGCCTATCAGCTGTGAGCTAGACGCAAAATCGTACATATGTACGCTGCGTAGCTGCATGTTATTTCACTACTGAATCAAGATGGACCAAGCTAAATGTATTGCGGATGAGCTGAATCGTGGCTGTTTCAGTGCAGAAGTATGGCAGTACTTCTGCGACAAACCGGACGGCGATTTCTCCTCTTATTCTGAAAATGACTGCACTGACGATGAAGGCGAATGTATTAGATTGGAGAATATACCAAATCTTCAGCTAGCTGTAGCCGAAGATGAAGATGAGGAAGAAGTCGGGGCCGCAGCGGAGGAGATGGATAGTAAGATATCAGCTGCTATATCTACAGCAACATATGAAGCGGATAAAGACAGTGAAATGGAGAAAATCCGAAACTTTGACTGTAAATGCTACGTAAGAAGGAAGGAGAACTCTGCGCTCGGGACGCGTTCGTGTAGCCACAAACTGTCGCCGGAGCTTATGTACAGAATGCATTTGGATTCTTTATC
Organism: Paratrypauchen microcephalus; assembly: GCA_036785185.1. NCBI lineage: Eukaryota > Metazoa > Chordata > Actinopteri > Gobiiformes > Gobiidae > Paratrypauchen > Paratrypauchen microcephalus. Next base: position 2,071,733 of record JAVJIX010000132.1, read on the forward strand.
TGCCGAAAAAGAGTGGCAGGATATGAGAATAATTGGACATCTCGAGACGTACAGTATTTACGTGAGATGACCACAGCGAGTAAAAAAGACCCCGACAAAAAGAAAGTGTCCCCGAACTACTTATTCCATTGGAGGCAATGATGTTTGCAGAAACACGTTCTATGTATCTAAATATCTAAATAAAATGGACTCATGTATTATGTTCACAATAAACTAATAATAGAAAATAAATACAGTAGCAATTATAGAGTGTTCTGAAGTGTGGTTTTAACGTTCTATTTCCATGGAATCATCGAGGCAATTTTCCACCTCCTGAAAGTATGCTGCTTGCATAAAACATAAAATAACTTTTATCGTTATATGTGACAAAATAACCTACTAGTTGAGTTATACAGAGTGCACATGTGCACATAACTCCTATAAGCCTGTGAACACGTGTGACTACAGTGTTCTTTCTAACGTCATCTCCTGTTGTACGATTCCACATGTTCACCATTATTATTCTATGTATTATTCTATGGGACTGTGTATAACGGGCAGATGTGTATGATGCTGTGTTTAGCTTGAATTGATGAGAGCATGGGGAGATGTCTGCAGTGTGCATTAAAGCTGTTTTTCCTCCGTGACCAGGGAGCTGTTAATGGATCGTCCCACTGTTTTCCCTCCTTCTGCTGGGGGAGAGTGGGCACTGCCACATCCTCAGTAACACATCATTATAAAATCCACATGTCCATGTCAAATGTGTAATGTCATAATCATACACTGTAATATTGGTTTCACTCATTTTCAACAAGGTGATAATTTCATGTGACCTGGGGCCACATCAGTATCATAGTAAATAAACTACAAGCTTTTATTAAAATGTAAAGTGCAGTTTTCATTCACACTTAAATGGCAGTCTGTAGACTACTGTGCATCCTTAGTGGCCCAGACTGACATTGTGCATGTATGCAGCTCTTTTAACCCACACGCCAAAGGTTTAAAGATCCCATGACATGGTACTTCTTGATGCTTTTATATGGCGCCTTAATAGTTCCCTAAAACTGTAAATGAATCCTCCTCCAAAATCAAGACTCAGTGCATGAGATATGACTCTGACTGTCTTCATGAGGCTAAATATGTCTCTGAAACACTTTATTCTGCGCGTGTTGCTTGAATGCAAATGAGGAGGACAGAGACAGGCCAGTGCAGCGGGTGGGGGTGTGGCCAAATACGCCGCTGTTTCCTGGATTAGCGGTGTGCTGTTCTCACTTCCGCGTTTTAAGTGAAGGAAGATATAAGACACGTACCATGAAAAAAAAAACCTGAGACACATTTCCACAGAAAATAAAATTAAGCCACTGCTGTTTCAGAGGTTCAGAGGCTCGGATAAAGGGCATCCGAGACTGGAGAGGCTCTCATGTCTCTCCAGGAAAAAAAAACAAAAAAACGCATCTCGTATCTCGTAGCTCGTTTGTGGTCCAAACTCTCTTGGCATGATTTCCAGAGACGGGGTGGACATCCAGACGGGGGATGGAAACCTTTCCCCAAGTGTGACGTTAGAAAATTTCAAACTCGCCCGTTTGGGCTGTCTTTTTTTCAAATGTGGAAAAGGATGGCAAATGCTCAGTTTACACATTTCGCAACTTTTAGCCATGGGGGGGGGGGGGGTGCCTAAACAGGGTAGGGGAGCTCACATTAACGTTCAAAAACCTCAGAAAGTGAAAATTTCATGCCATGGGACCTTTACCCAGCAAATTTCAGGTTTGTGGTTGAAAGCTTTGATGCAAGGTACTGTATGAGCTCACAGTAAATAAGGAGTTTTGCAGACATTTCATACATTCTAAATGAGCCTTTACTATATTTGTAGACACATCTGCCATGAGACAAGCACTGACAGTGACTCACTTAATCACACCACATTCATACCGAGACAATCAGGAAAACCTGAAATCAGCCATATCCAGTCACTGCAAAGACAAAACCACATCATGCCAGGGTCAACTGTTGCACAAAGCAACAAATCCCAGCGCTGGATCAGAGAGGCCATCAAGATCCACAAACCAGGTCCAAGGAGCATGAACAGAGACGAGGAGGCCTACACCTTATCACACACGGGATGTCGACAGTAGGAGGCGTAAACTTTGTCATTTTCTTTGATTCTAACACTCTTTTATTTTTGAATCTTTACTTGCCGACCAGTCTAGCATGAAATGCAATATTCATACTTTAATTAGGATTTCACCAGCCATTCTTTGCTCTGCTACTTACTGTATAATTTCTTATTTATAGAAATCATTTGCTGCTGACCCCCTCTTCAGGACACTCCGCTACATCGTGCTCCAACAACACCATTTAATTGGATTCTTCCTGGGATACAAAAATGAGGCACACCCCTGCTCCTTCTGCATTCACACATTCAAATTCTCACCCCATAACAATCCTGGCACATCCCCAAATCATATCTACAAACACTATTTTACTGAGCAGATAGTCGCATGGCCAGGAGGATGCTAACAGGTCTGCGTTCACATTGCAGAATTTGATGATGCCATATTCTTAGATGATGTTTTTTTTTTTTTTTTTGGTTTGTTTTCTTTTTTGTTCTCTTTTTGTGACAACACATCTTGCATTAAAAAGGGATTGCAGCAACAAGGTTTACAGCGTGAGAGGAAGTGTACAAGGTTGAGGTAAGAAGCTACAATAAGATAACATTAGCTGTGACTGAGATATTTTCCAACTGACAACAATTACTAGGGATGCACCGATCCAGCTTTTTCACTTCTGATACAGATATTGATATTTTGACTTTAAGCCGATATTAACCGATAATAGTGTAGGGACGGAAATGGCACTTATTTCCTTCAAACACAGTTAACTTTTTACACAAGAGATCCTATTGTGTTACGTAACTGTTATTTATCCTTCAAATCACTCCTGAACAGCTTTGTGTGTATCAAAGTTCAAACACTCGGATGTAGGCCAAAGTCAGCCTGTAAATAGTCTCATTACATCCAATAAAAACGCAACAAGAACATCGTCTTAACTTATTATGGAACCGAAACCCGATCCAAGAATTTTGTTTAGAATCGGCGCCAATATTCCATACGAGTATCAGTATCAGTGCATCACTAACATGTACACTTTTGGAGTTAACAGCACCATTTTCTAAAGATAGTGATCAGGTTTATTTATACCATGGATGTATATCTATATCTAATATCTATATAAGAAATGGATAAGACATATAAGCGAGAATGTGGCCGCTCCATAGGTACTGTAGTTCCCAGGAGCTCCAGCCCAGAAAGAATTCTCTCGTAGAACGCAGTGCATTTTTTGTGAAATCAAACTGCCTGTGTTTGGCTGACATTGACAGCTTTCATAAAGGTCAGATTTAAAATTGGCATATAATTAGAATATATATACTGGCAATAATGGCATTTTAAAAATACATAAAATCCAGTGTAATGTGTGTGTATGAAAAAGAAAAGTATGTTGTTGTGCATAAAAATGAAGCTTTCTGTTTACAATTGATTGAAATGGAATGTATTGATGAAATGTTTTATCGTCACTATTGGTGTTATTGTCTGGAAAAGGGAAGAGGGGCAGATGACATAAGATTACTCTTCTTTCTGCTCCTTTCATTCAATTCTTTGTATTGTTATTAAGGCTGTCAGTTTAATGCGTTAATTAAATTAATTATTTACAATGCAAATTAACGCAATTAACTATGAGCGGCAATTCAATGCACGCAATTTAAATTTGACGTGCGGTGAGCGAATCGCTGCCCGGGCCTTTGAACAGCAAGTTTATTTATAAAAAGAACAAAGACAGGACGATCAACAAGAACGCGGCGATTTGTAGATTTTGTCAAAAATAATTTTCCGATCACCGAAGCTGCTCCAGCCTAACAGATCATTTGAACGATAAACACGTCTGGACAAGTTCCATTGTTACTGGTGATAGAGCGGGTGTGAGCGCACTTCAACAAATCACCAAACCAACAAACCACGCTTGCAGAATCTGGGAAACAACTAAGCAAAGAGACCACAGAAAAACTGACAAACTCAATCACAATGTGGGTTCGTTCGCTCACTTGCTTACTCTCAATCTCTCTCACACACACTCTTAAAATGCGATTAATTAGATTAATTAATTACAAATCCTGTAATTTAATTAGATTAATTTTTTAATTGCCTGACAGCACTAACTGTTATCACACTGGTGATGTCTTTTTATACTTTATGAATGAAATAAACAAACAACAATAAATAAATAAATAAAAATAAAAAAATCACCAAAGCGCTTAAAAGTCAGCTTTCTACGAGTTAGTCTAGCCCCGCTCTGAGCCCTGATTGGTCAGAACTGCACGTTTATAACATCACACGGTTGCGGCATAGAGCCAGTATTCAGAACTTTTTTGGTGCATTGAAAACAATACGACGCCATCTTGGATTCATCTTCCAAACTTTATTATAGTTCTGTGATTTAAATGAACAGAAAAGATGGTGGACTTTGTGTCAGCTTCTGTTTCACGTGGACAGGCCCAGTAATTCCAGAGAAATTAACCATAAATCAGGTCAACACATCTGCAATCGGTAAAGTCAAACAGCAAATTCCACTATAGAATCTAACCTGCCCTCCAGCTCAGTGCTAAACTACAGAATGTTGTGAGGTCACGTGAAGCCGTTCTAGAAAAGCCCAAAAGAAAAAGCTTATCTTTTATATAATGAACACAAAAGATTAAAAATGTACTCTCCAAAGGTTGAGTGTATAATAAAGATAATCGCACATAAGTCAAGTCGAAAGCAACCTCAAAGCACTAATCGTATTGGTTAATAACATGGCTAACGTGGGGCTAAGCTATCCCCAGAGGCACTTAGCGAAGGTCAAAGCTAATGCTGCTAGCGCCACCCGCTTATTAAAGAAAATGAGAAAATACCAAAACAGAGGAAGGAGAAAGCCACAAAGCCAAGGACGAATGGATCAAGATATGAAGATAGAGTGGGAAAAAAAAGATGCAAAATCGTAGCCAGGGGGAGGAATGAAATTGGAGATCTGAAATAGTAAGTAGAGAGATTATTGCAGTGCAGATTTTGGAGGTGCAATTTGAGCACATTTTTAGGTACATGAGTGTTTTGAGGGGTTTAATCAGTCTGAACATTATATTATTTAGAATTAATTAATCTCATACATTAACCACACATATATACTGTAAGTGCAATTATGTAAATATGTCTATCTTGCATTTATTCAGTTTCAGATGTTTTTTGTTGCTAAAAATATATTGATTTTTTTTTTTTTTTCCTTTTAGGGTAGTCTCTCCACAGATCTGCCCCTTAACTTGGCTTAATGGCATCATCTATTTAAAGCCATACTGTGAAATTTTCCAGCTAGAAAATAAGGACAAGATTGTGGATACAAGCAGTGAAAATGAGTTTCCTCTTCATACTGACTGGGCGCTCCCTACTGACTGGGAGCTCAATCACATGGGAGGAGCTCGGAGTGGAGCCGCTGCCACTCTGTTCCAGATGCCTCCTGGACACCTCCCTGGAGAGGTGTTCTGGGCACATCTCAGCAGGAGGAGGCCCTGGGGAAGGACACTCTGGAGGGTGTATGTCTTTCTGTGGCCTGGGACCCCCCGGAAGAGCAGGAGGAAGTGTGTGAGGACAGGAAAGTCTGGGTCTCCCTGCTCAGACTGCTGCCTCCGCAACCCGGCCCCAGGAAAAGAAAAGAAAATGGATGGATGGAGACAAGCAGATGGCCTACCCTCCACCAGAAAAAAAAAAAACTCAAAAAACACAGAGCATCATTAACATGTGCATGTTTTGCACTTTATCAGATAAATATTGGTTTCGTTTCTGTTTTTATTGTGATAAATTGGAAATTGAAATTCAAATAGAGTTTTCCTACTTCCAGTATTAGCAAGTCCAAAATGACAAAATGTTGACATTTCTTACATATCAACCTTCCTATTTTAATAGTTTATTAGTTCAAAATGTGTGATTTTACACTTTAGCTTTTGCTGTAGTGAATGACTCCCATGCCATCCAACTATGTGCTTATCTTCTTGATTACAATGATAAGCAAATATATTTCTCAACAATTACAAATAAAAGTTACAGCAACATGATTTGTGAAAAATATGTAATTGCAATTTTTAACTAAGTATTTTATTTTAATGGTAGGATTCTGTTTAAAATTCACATTTCACACATGGCCAGACGAGTTGTCATAAAGACTCAATATGACTTGACCAACTAATAAAAGAATCACATTTCAGAACATTTGTTGAACATTTTGTTTGTACAGACCTAAACTGCAGGCTCAACCTTTTAATAGTCTCAGCACTGGAAGCTCATACAACAAAATACAAAATTCCTCTCTTGAGAATAGTAAAACAACATGCTTGGGGAATCCATTGCATGGAGAATTTTATGACCGAACAAGTGAAAAACAATGGAAAAATTCAGTTCTAAAAAATGTGATGTTGGAGTGATCAGGCGCAGATGGAGAGCAGAAGACATTAACGAAGGAGAGAAAATGGTCCGCTTAATTAATGGTCTGTAATATATGACGATAGCCCTGTGTTCCCCGAGGAGAGCGACTGAAATGCCTGGCTTCTTCATCAGCACATGACCTTCAAAGTCACAGAGAACTGGTAGGGAAAAATCCACTCTGACGTGAACCAAACGTCTGTGATAAAAAGTTATGATAGGTTCTGTAATGGAGGAGATAAAATGAGGACTCTACAGGCACATGCAGTGACCTCTGTGAGTATTGGCGTCTGGATACACAAAGCTGTATGTTAAAAACAACTGGTTTGAGGTATAAGATATTATTAGTGAGTTAATTGTGTAACTTTTCTGGGGAAGGGTCTGTCACCTGCCTGTTTCTATGGATAATATCACCGCTCTGTCTTGAATGTTCCGCAGTAGGACATTAAACAGCTCTACCTTACATTTATTAAGGGCCTGTTTACACGAGAAACGACAAAATATTTTATCAGAAGTGCCTTTCGTTTAGACAGTGACGGCATTTTGGGGGCTTAAAAACGCAAAAACCTGAAACTGCTCTCCAAAGTAGAAAACTTGAATACGCACCGTTTTCGTCTACACTGACCAAGACGCAAAACTCTGATCATATCTGCTGACGTCGCGTACGCGTTTACGTCACATTGGTCCATATATCAGTGTACTTTGTTTGGCAGGACTCCCAGTCCACACCTTGTTGCGCCTTCGTTGCTTTGTAGTTTAACGTGGTCTGAAGCAACAGTTGAACTTCTTCGTCTGACCACACAATTTATTTTTTTCTTTGCTTTGTAGTTTAACGTGGTCTGAAGCAACAGTTGAACTTCTTCGTCTGACCACACAATTTATTTATTTTTGTTAGCCATGTTTTGTTTTGCTTTTCGCAGCGCAGATGAGAAGAAGGAAGATTCTACGCATGCGCGCGGACATAGTGTGAATCATGTATCACAGCACCACCTAGCCGCCTGGCATGCATACCCAATCTAGTTCCACACACTTTTGCGTCACCGTATGCACGCAGATTTCCTCCTGAAAACGCTCATCTAAACGTGGAATAAAAAGTGAAGACGCAACACCACTTTTGCGTCTTCTGTTCAGACCGTCATCACATAAATGCAGCCTAAATTACAGATAATTTTAGAGCTCAAAAATACCTAGAAAAACGGGTATTCTGACGGTGAGAGGTGCCGCCTCTACTCATATTTGACCTGTAACTTGGTCTGATTTGGTCTCCATGAAGATAGAAAGGTTTAATACTGTGAAACATTGCAGACAAAGCAATAACATCTCCATGGAGAAAAGCTTTTGCCGGACCCTAAAACCAGAAAAAACGCAACTGGACTTACTTAACATTTCTTTAAGCCTCGATTTCTTTACCAACCAGATGGCTTCATCTGGGCTTGTGTAGGCGAGTGTGACTCCCACCAGATGTTGAGGGCTCCTTTGCCCTTCATTCTCTTGGGGCTCTGGATCCAACAGCAAGGTGTCACCCAACCCACCTTTACATCTAAGCGGGAGTCACAGTCACCTACACAAGCCCAGATGAAGCTCCCTGGTTGGATGTCACCTACAGTTTCACACCAGCACCTCCTGAGTGAGCAGAATAATAATAGAGACAGGGTGAAATCTCTATTTATTTTAGAATAATCCAGAAAATGTGCCTGATTTTGTTATTTTATGCAATGTATTAGTGCAAACTACTAATTACTACTGTTACTACTGTTACTACTGTTGCACATTTATTTTTTATCTTTATTTTCAATGCACATTCTATTGGATATTACTGCACATTTCACTGCTGCATCTTTCATTGCACATTTTGGATGCACACTGCACATTTTGGACATCTGTAAATAGGTATTTATTTGTTCTTTGCACTGCTTTTAAATTTTAGATTTTAGATTTTGTCATAGAGGTTTTGTATTTTCTTTATATAGTATTTTGTACACTGTCTTTTTGCACTGCTTGGCCAGAGAGAAACAAAATTTCGATTCACTGTATGTCGAACACATGGCAGAATTGACAATAAAGCTGACTTTGAACAAAGGAAAGGTATACTGCATAACCAAAGTAAGTAAAGTAATTGTGTAATTCATTTTGTGAATATATTTATGTTTGCTGAAAACCGAAGCTTGAACTCAAAAGCTTTAGTCAGGATGTACCACAAACATGCTCAAAATAACCCATAAAATCATATGAAAAGTACTTTTTACTTTTCAGTCCAGTTCAAAAATGTAGTGGAGAAGACAGTACAGATACCGGCTCTGAAATGTAAAAACTAACCACTTTAACATTTTACTTAAAAGGCACATTGAGGAACTTTCTGGTGGCTTTTTTTTTTTTAAATATCTTTCTAGCGTCATGGAGACCAAACCAGACCAAATTACAGGTTTGGAGGTTGCAGAAGCAACCCCGCTCACTCAGAATGTGTTTTTCTAGGTATTTTTGAGCTATAAAACCACCTGTAATTGAATAAATGTAAAGTAGAGCTGTTTAATGTCATACTGTGGAACATTTCAGGCAGAGCAATGACATATCCATAGAAATGAGCAGGTGACAGGCCCCCAGCCATAAAGTTACAAAGTGCACCTTTAAGTACAGTACTTTCCTACTTCTACTTTATCTTCCACCAAAGAAAACTAGTCACTTTTCCACCCCTGCAGATAAGACCTTAATGGCTCTATTTTGTGCATGTATCCAAATCTCCCAGCTTCTGCATTAGCCACAGAGCCGCTAGTATTTGCTTTGAAGCGGTGTTAGCTGCCACACATCCATCAGTCCCCCCCACACTCGGAGCACAATTGGCCCCGCTCCGGAGCCCTGTTGCCGGGGCAGCTTAATGGAGTGTGGGCACAGATCCACGGCTCTCCACGGCACTACACAGGGAGCTTCCAGTATGATTTTTATTTTTTTTTCTCATTGTAATTCGAATCAAAGACCACTACGCCGCGAGGGAGGGAGGCTCGAGAATGCCTTTTCCATGCAGTATTTTCTTTCTTTTTTTTTTTTTTTTCTTTGCTTGAGTCTATCTTGGGATTTGCACAAGGGTACGTACGTGCCCAGCAATCAATCTTGTGTGACTATAGGGAAGTGGAGCAAAATCAACTTACGGTGAGGACACCTGCTTGTTTAGTGACTCCAAAAGTGCCCCAGATAAACAGTGGAGATAGAGGTTGTGTTTTTTTTATAGGCTGGAGATATTAGTTATGGCATAAGAGATTGATTAAGTTACAAATATGAAACAAGGTTAGCAAATCGAGCCTATTGGAGATGAGGTATTGGCTGAATGGCTGTTATCTCCTCAATGGTGCACTGTGCATGGTATTAAACATACAGCTCTGGAAAAAAATAAGAGACCACTGCAAAATGATCAGTTTTTCTGATTTTACTACTTATAGGTATGTATTTGGACAAAAGGAACATTTTTGTTTGAGTCTATAAACTACTGACAACATTTCCCCCAAATTCCAAATAAAAATATTATAGTTTAGAGCATTTATTTGCAGAAAACGACAAATGGTCAAAATAACAAAAAAGATACATGTTTTCAGACCTCAAACAATGCAAAGAAACAAGATCAAATTCATTTTAAAACAACATAATACTAATGTTTACACTTAAGAAGAGTTCAGAAATCAATATTTGGTGCAATAACCCTTATTTTTAATCACAGCTTTCATGCGTCTTGACATGCTCTCCACAAGTCTTTCACATTGTTCTTGGGTGACTTTATTCCACTCCTGGTGCAAGAACTGAAGTAGCTCAGCTTTGTGTTTGTGTTGGAATTCAACAGACGCTGGAATGGAATGTCTGTAATACATGTAGAGATGCTGATTTCAGAAAAAAAAAATGCAGTGGTCTCTTATTTTTTTCCAGAGCTGTATATTGGTTGCTTTTATTCAATTATGGGTGTTATTATTGCTCAAAAATGCCTTTCAAAAACATGCATTCTTACATACAGTAAAAAAAAAAAAAGTAGTTTCAATCAAGTTACATTTCCCAAGTAACACTCAAATGGATATTATATGATGATTATAGTAATAAAAGCACAATTCCAGTAATTTTCCACAAAGCCACGTCCAAAGTGTACAAATGGTGCAAGTGACGTGAGAAGTTCAAACCAGCAATAGTGAAAATGAAGATTATTAAAGATCTACAGCTCTTTCTGATGCATTATGGATTTCTGGGGGGAGGTCAGAGAAGCAGTAAGCTAATGTTACAGGTCAAAAAGCAATTTTATCCAATGTCCATGTCTACTTGAATAAGAAATGAGAAAAAATTAATTTAACAAATAATTAAACAAAACAAACAGTGGGTAACAGCGATGATCAAAATATTTCAAATTCCAGGTTTTATTGATAAAATTTAATATGCATTTGATAATAGGAACTCCTGAACTACTGAATTCAGCCTGTTGATACGGTCTTGTTTATAGAGTATTCATATCATCCATTTATTTGTTTTTATTTTTGTTTATTTGTGTTTGTTCATTTATTTGATTATGGGTGTTTTTATTGCTCAAAACTGCCTTTAAAAATCAGGCATTCTTACATACAGTACCTCTTCACAGATCTCACATGTAAACTGGCGTCTTCTGCGTGTTACTATGGAGATTGAAAAGCTGAATGCCATACTTTGGAATATTGGTCGTAAAGCAATAACATTTCCATAGAGACAAGAAACGGTGGGCCCTTTGCCAGAAAAGTTACACAGTGCCCCTTTAAGTACTGAAAATACAAAATCCATCCAAGCATCAATTTAAAAATCTAAAACCAGAGGTGGATGAAGTACTCTCACTTTTCCTCAAGTAAAAGTATCACATAAAAAAACAACTGAAGTAAAAGTATTAAAGTACAGATTTAAGAATGTGCTTTTAGGGTAAAAAGTTAAAATATTTCACAGAGATTTTGAAATTATCCACACTGAATTGCTAGTGAAGCTGTAGTTTAAAAACACAGTGGAGCACTTGCTGTATTACCATATGAACACTCTACAAGGTGGCGTGGAGTGTTTGTGTTGGAAATGAAGAAAAGAGCTGGCCAATAGTAGAGGGTGGGGGCGTGGCCAAACGCTCCCTCTCGCTCTGAGCCCACAGCTGATCTATTTCCTTGTTTTTGCATGGGGGGAGAGATTTGAAGCGTTCCATTGAAAAATAAACACATTTCCACATAAAATAAAATTAAGCCACTGCTGTTCAAAGGTCCAGAGGCTCAGATAAAGGACTTCCGAGCCTAGAAACACTCGGACGTGCCTCCAGGCAAATAAAAAAACGCATTTCGCATTGCCTAGCGCATTCGCAGTCCAAACTCTCTGGGCGTGATTTACAGAGACGCTGAGTACAGACAGACTGGGGTGGAACTGCATTTGCATTTCTTTTTTCGATCTGACGTCAATAAGGTGCCTTGTTTAAAATCGCCCGTTTGAGCTCCGATTTTTTGTAACGCAGAAAAGGATCGCAAATGCTCAGTTTAGACATTTCGCAACTTTTAACCATGAAGGGGGGGCCTAAACAGGGTAGGGGAGCTCACATTAATGTTCAAAAACCTCAGAAAGTGAAAATTTCATGCCATGGGACCTTTAAAATAGCGATTTAAGAATGTGCTTTTAGGGTAAAAAGTTCAAATATTTCACAGAGATTTTGAAATTATCCAACTGATACTAGTGAAGCTGTAGTTTAAAAACACAGTGGAGCACTTGCTGTATTACCATATGACATCACAAGGTGGCGTGGAGTGTTTCTGTTGGAAAGAAGAACTCAGCCTACGAAATATACAGGGTTTGTGTGTTAAATGTGTGAATGACACAAAAAAAACTCAAAAACATTATAACACAGATCAGAAAATTGCATAATATGGGACCTTTAAGTTCTAAATCATGAAATGCCAAAGTAAAGGTTCTTAAAATGTTTAAAATGCAAAAACAACACAAATAATGCATAATATTTGTGCCTAAACTACAATAAAAACACCACAATATCCACGCACATCACAGTGTTTCTTCCTTTTCAAGTTTGGCACACCACACACACAGTTCGCAGGTGTAACTTGAGATAATCTCTTTATTCCAGGCCTGAACTTGGACACAAGTGTGATGTTGGCAGCCGAGGAGATTACATCCTCTGCCCCCTATCTCGTCCAGTGTGAAAAATCCTGCGCTCCAGAGAAAATAACCAAAGAGGTGCCCACTGCGCACACAAACGCATTTATTTGGACTGGCCCGGAGCTGACCGCTGCTGTTTGTGTCCTTGGAAGTCCAGTTTACTTACAGTCTCACACCAGCCCCTCCTGAGTGTGCGGAATAAAGATTTAGAAGCAGGGTGAAATCTCTATTCGCGGTTTTTACTTTTACTTTGCTCCTTTTTTTTTTTTTTTTGGCAAAATGTTAAAGAAAAGTTGTGTTTTTGAGCAAAGTACAGGCATATTATGTAAGTAGCTCTCTGCATGTAATTATAAAGTGTAATTTTCCAACAATCAGGAAGGGTGCAATTAGCATGCTAGCTGTTGTTAGCATTACTGTGATGGCAAACTCCGCCCCAGCCTCGGAGGGTTGTTAAAAGTGCTTATAAACTCATTGCGGTGAATAATTAGAATGCTCAGAACACATACGGTAATGGTAGTGGTACAAACTTTGGCATCATAGTCATGCTAACCACAAATAGCATGCTAACAGCACATCATCCTGACTTCCTGGTTTGTGAAGAGGGGAAAAAAACAACAAAAACTTTATAATTTGAGCTTGTTTTGAGGAGGGAACAGACGCTTTATCATTTTGACGCCAAGAGTTAATATTCCTATTTCTAATGCTATCAACAATTAGCATGCTAACAGTGCTACCTCCTTACTTCCTGGTTTGTGAAAATGGAAAAACAAACAAACTTTGGCATCATAGTCATGCTAACCACAAATAGCATGCTAACAGCGCACCATCCTGACTTCCTGGTTTGTGAAGAGGGGAAAAAAACAACAAAAACTTTATAATTTGAGCTTGCTTTGAGGAGGGAAAAGACGCTTTATCATTTTGATGCCAAGAGTTTACAAAATTCCCATTTCTAATGCTATCAACAACTAGCATGCTAACAGCGCTACCTCCTTACTTCCTGGTTTATGAAGAGGGAAAAAAGTTATAATTTGAGCTTGTTTTGGGGAGGGAAAAGACGCTTTATCATTTTGACACCAAAAGATTACAATATTCCTATTTCTAATGCTATCAACAACTAGCATGCTAACAGTGCTCCTTCCTTACTTCCTGGTTTGTGAAGAGGGAAAAACAAAAAAAACTAAACTAAACAAAAAAAACTTAATAATTTGAGCTTGTTTTGAGGAGGGAAAAGACGCTTTATCATTTTGACACCAAAAGATTACAATATTCCTATTTCTAATGCTACCAACAACTAGCATGTTAACAGCGCTCACTCCTTACTTCCTGGTTTGTGAAGAGGGGAAAAAAGCCTTAATAATTTGAGCTTGTTTTGAGGAGGGAAAAGACGCTTTATCATTTTGACGCCAAGAGTTTACAATATTCCTATTTCTAATGCTATCAACAACTAGCATGCTAACAGTGCTACCTCCTTACTTCCAGGCCTCAAGAGCTGCTTTTACAACATTCCTACAAGCATTTCGGACAAACCCTGGTTCAAAATGCATACCTCAAAACATATCTATCATGAAATTGCTGGACGACCAGCAAGGATTTGGCGAGGAAGGTAGCCAGAGACCAATTACGGCCAGGGATCAAAATGTATTTGATCCGTAGGGTATGTGACTTTATGTCTTATTCATTCTTACTTACGCATTCACAGTAGCTTCAAATGAAATAAAAAAGTAGTTTCATTGAAGTTACACTTCCCAAGTAACACTCAAATGGATATTATATGATTATAGTCATAAAAGCATAATTCCAGTAATTTTCCACAAAGCCATGGCCAAGTGTTCAAATGGTGCAAGTGACGTGAGAAGTTCAAACCAGCAATAGTGAAAATGAAGATTATTAAAGATCTACAGCTCTTTCTGATGCATTATAGATTTGTGGGGGAAGGGTCAGAGAAGCAATAGGCTAATGTTACAAATCAAAAAGCAATTTTGTCCAATGTCCATGTCTACTTTAATAAGAAATTAGAACAAATAAATACAAATAATTAAGCACATTATTTAACAGTGATATATTTTTCATTCCAGTTTTTATTAATCAAATTTAACGTGTATCTGATAATAGGAATTCCTGGATCCACTGAATTCAGCCTGTTGATGCGGTCTTGTTTATAGCGTATTCATATCATGCATTTATTTGTATTTGTTTATTCATCAAGTATCAGCCGTCAGAGCCTGTGTTAAATTTTCAGTTTGTTCGGTGAGAAACAATCTAATTATTTTAGTTTTGTTTATTTGTTCTCTTTGTCGAAGTCTCATCTCATCAGATCGCAGAAGCTAAGTGGGGCTGGGGCTGGTTAATAATTGGACTGTTGGGACTGTGTCGTATGTGAGTATGTAGGTGGTGTGTGAGTGTTGGTGGTGGTTTGCTTCTACAATACATACAGTTAAAAAATAACTATGTCACTGTGCTGTATAAGACTAATACTTTATTATTATTTTTACTATTAGTAGTATTGGTCCAGGTAGAATCCACGGCAAAAGGAGAAATTCAATTTGTCAACTGGACAAAAGTTAATTTGGTCGAATACGTTTCGCAGCTCATCCAAGCTGCTTCTTCAGTTCTAGTCAGACGCTGGTGGACACTGCCTATATCTACCTGAAAGGAGGAGCTAACTACAATTAAATTACTTTGAAACTACTACACCTACTAGTTTTCAGTTTCTGTTAGTTAGGTGGGCCTATTAAATATGCAGTGTGAGTGGAGTGTGGGGTCTTGTTAGCAGAACCATTCAGGACCATAATGGGTGTTTTTACACCTCTTGACCAGACCTGCTGCCCTATTGTTTTCTTTGTTTGTTTTGATTTAGGTTTGAGGATAGAGTTAGAAATGGGAGACAAATGATGTCTGAGACCTCCATTTCTGTTCAAGGAAGGATTCTCTTTCTTGACAAAAATAGTCTCTTTAACTCCCCTCTCAAACCAGTTATTTTCTCTGACCAAGATCTGTACCTCACTGTCCTCAAAGGAGTGGCTTGTGGCTTCTAGGTGGAGATGTACGGCAGACTGAGGTCCACTCTGGTTCTCTCGTCTGTGTTGGTACATCCTCTTGTGAAGTGGCTGTTTTGTTTCTCCAGTGTAGCGCTCACTGCAGTCTTCACTACACTGAATGGAGTAAACCACATTGCTTTGTTTGTGGCTCGGTGCTTTGTCCTTTGGGTGGACCAGTTTCTGTCTTAAAGTGTTTGTAGGTAGAGGTAGTAGTAGTAGTAGCATACTTTCACAGTAAATTAGTACATTCTAACATATCCTGTGAGATTATCAATCAAATATCAGAACTTAAAGAGGGACAACCGCATTACAAGTTGAGCTGCTAAACTGGGCAGTAATTGAAGGACTAAAGGGGAGTGTGAGGGCGGAGGAGGAGGTCTAGAGGTATATGGAAGGTCATTGGTCAACACATACCCAACTACAAACTCCACCCTGCAGGCAAGTGTTTGTAATCAGGAACACCAGGCTGTAATTAGGGCAGTGTGGTGTGATCAATCAATCAATCAAGCATTTATAAGGCGCTTTTCATACAAAATTGTAGCACAAAGCGCCTAATAGCTGATGTCACCAGCTACTTGAAATGGCAAGATACTGCTATTAAAACACCATATACAAATATACTATAGTTGTATTTTATCTTAGACTTAGACTTATTTGGACACAGTAGCTCACACATCACAATATATTATAATAACAAGCAACGATTAATGGTAATAATACAGTCTAAATAAGTACCAAAAATAGCAAGAGACTGGTGTCAAATAAGGCATAATTATATAAATGTATGTGTACAAGTAAATATAATATATAGAAACATAGTAATACAACTATATCTCAGTTGATGAGATATAGTTTAAGATGAAATAATGATCGACAGGACATAGGGTAATCTGCTACATAAAGGTGAGTTGTTGTACAGTTGTAGGGAGTGTTAGGGCTGGGCGGTATACTGGTTCATACCGAATGCCGGTGTTTTTTTTTTAATGATATGAATTTTTCATATATCCCAATACCGGTGAGTGTGTGCGTACAAAACGTCGGGAACACAGAGCAGTGGAATGTGGCTCCGCGGGACATTGTTTGAGAGGGGGACTGTTTTGCAGTGGCGTGAGAGCGGTGGAAGCTCAATGTGTGTTGAGCGGTGAAGAACATGGACAGATAAAATGTTACAGGAACTTATACCGAAAAGAGGAGCCGTGTCAGTCATGTGGAAGTACTTCGGCTTTAAAAAATCTGACGATGATCAAACAATCATATTCTGTAAATGTCGTCGGGCTGAAGTTGTAGCCGCAGGAGGCGACACGAGCGATCTGCTTCACCACCTCCGTCACAAACATGTCCTGGAATATGAAGAATGCACGAAACTAAGATCTGCGTCCTCTTCCACGTCTGCAGGGAACGTTCAAGTTGGCGCCGCGACACAAAACGCCACTCAGACATCACTCAAAGACGACAAGAAAAGCAAACGGTGGAACGATATTACCAACGCTGTTAATATCCACTTAGCCAAAGACATGGTACCACTTAGTACATGAAAAAAAAAATACCGTCAAATACCGTGGCACCAATATAATTTTGAAAAATACCGTGATATCAATTTTTGGTTATGCCGCCCAGCTTTAGGGAGTATTATCTGTTACATAAGGGTGAGTTGTTGTCCTGTATCTCTCGTTGTATCCAGCATCTCCAGCCATCTTCTACACATTTGCAGTGGAATATAAATAACCATTTGCAGCGTGAGCCCAGTGTGTTTGGGCCAGCCTCTCCTGCCTGTTGTATGTTAGCATATGGGTGGTTCTCAGACCATTCCTACACAAGCCAGCGGCAAAGAAAGCACAACTAAGCCATAGACATACACTACACACACGCACAGAGCAGAGGACAAAAATCATTAGGGCTGTAGGAAGGCAGGGAGCAGTGTTCGCCCGCAGGGAGAGCCTAATCCGAGCTAATGTAACGACCAGGAGCTGTCAAAGATGTGCTCTGCAAAAATGTACAAAAATGTACTATGATGAGAATTGTGATGTTATTTTGTTTTTGTCATTTTTATTTTATTCTGAAGAGTTTAATATTTTAAAATTGAGTCAGTTCAGACATGCTGACGTATTTTTTCAGATGTTCTTCCAAGGATGAAAAAAAAAGAAATCCAAAAATCGACTGGCACTTGATGCTTGATTTTTTTTTTCTTTTTTTCGATTTCAGACTTCTTGTCATATTTTTGTTTCTCCAACTGTTCATATTGCTTCATATGTCAAGCAAGATGTTCTTTCATAGGTGCCAAAAAAGAGAGAGAAACAAAAAGTTGAAATTGCTCCCAAGTTTAATACACCTAAGGCTCTACTAAAATGGTTACTAAAATAAACAAATACATAATTAGATTTTTTTTTGCCATGTGTCAAAGCATGATAGATAAAAAAAAAAACACCCAAAAACTTTAAATCTAAACTATTTTTATTTGAGTAGTTTGAGTACTTTTGACTCAAAAATTCAGGAAAATTCAGGCATTGTAAGAAATGATTTTCCATATAATTTCAGGCATCTAAACTGGTCCACATAGAAAAATATAGACAATAAAATTAAAAAAATAACAACTAATTTCCTATTCAGAAAATACACAAGATCCTACATTAAAACATCATTACATTTTCCAATATCAATGAACTCCAGTGGCAAACCCCCTCATTTATTACCTTCAAAATGACCTCGTTAATTAACATTGTGTATTGGCCACTACCTCAGGCACAGTACAGTACACAGGCAGTGGCCTCTTAAAAGAGCCAACACACAACAAAGCAACAAAAACACACAGTCAATAACAAGATACACACAACAGCCAGAATCTGACACAAGCAATCAATAGAATTCTGCTTTAATGACCCTAAAGTCACTCCCAGATTCTGTCTTTCTTTCTTCTCTTTCTACTGTTTCATTCCATACTTCCCCCCAGAGTAAATGGTCATTTTTATATTGCGCTTTTTCACCTTCAAGGCTCTCAAAGCTCTTTACATCAAGGAAACACTCACCCATTTACATACACATTCACACACCAGTGTAAGTGTCTTGCCCAAGGACACAATGACAACATTCATCAGTCAGTGGATCTGATCGCTCAACCAATGATGTTTACGTCAAGCGGGATTTGAACTGCCAACCTTCAGATCAGCTCTACAAACTGATCTAGTATTCAAAAGTATTAGATCACTTTTAAGTAGAAGTAGTAGTCAGGAATCAGATAAGTTTTGAAATCTGGTGGTCCAAGAAATTAACCAAGAGTAAAAAAAGTTTGGGTTATTTGGGAAAAGTACTACTCAAGTAAGAGTAACTGAAAGGATAACTGTCTGGTTGTAACATCTGATTTATAATTAAAGTGAATTATGTTGTAGCCAGAACATAAAATAATGCACACAATCTGACAAAAAAACAAGACAAACTAAATCATATCTGAAGGAGCGGTACAAGACCTCCTCCCGGTGGGACATGCCCGGAACACCTCCTGAGGGAGGCGTCCAGGAGGAATCCAGAACAGATTCCCGAGCCACCTCAGCTGCTCCTCTCGACGTGGAGGAGCAGCGGCTCCATTCCGAGCTCCTCCTGTGTGACTGAGCTCCTCACCCTATCTCTAAGGGAGCGCCCGGCCACTCTGCGGAGGAAACTCATTTTGGCCACTTGTATCCGCGATCTTGTTCTTTCGGTCATTATCCAGAGCTCATGACCATAGGTGAGGGTAGGAACGTAGATTGACGGTAAATCGAGAGTTTTGCCTTTTGGCTCAGCTCCCTCTTCACCACAACGGTCCGGTACAGCGACCGCATCACTGCCGACGCTGCACCGATTCACCTGTCAATCTCACGCTCCATTCTCCCCTCACTCGTGAACAAGACCCTGAGATACATGAACTCCTCCACGGATCATCCTCCTGTAACTGAGTAAATTCAACTAATTATACACAGTTCTGCTCCTCTGCTCCCTCTCAGCCCGAGCCGAAGGTGGTCTGATACTAGAAATGGGACGCAGCCAAAACAGGACGGCAGAGGTTTAAAGTTGTCCCTTGTGTATTGTTCTTAGTGGCTGAAAAAGAACAGGGGTTGGAAGATAAGACCATGCCAGCTTTGCTCGTTACCGCTAAATATTGAAATCCCATTTGTAAATGAACCTCATTAGAACCGCAATTGGCCCATTTAGCCCTTAGATGGTGATGTTGCAGTTGTATAAAAAATACACAAGAGAATGAGGAAAGATGTTGAAGTGTTGAAGTGGATTTCACGATTTTTGAATGAGTTCTGTCTCATTTTATTAAGATCAAGTTCAAGATCAAGTATTGTCTGCATTTACACAACTACTTACATGTTGAGAATTGTGGATCTGAACAGTTAGCCGAGATGTCAATTAGATAGAAATCTGTTTTTTTTTGTTGTTGTTGTTGTTGTTAAATGAAATACAGCTCTGGAAAAAAATAAAATAAGAGACCACTGCATTTTTTTTCTGAAATCAGCATCTCTACATGTATTACAGCCATTCCATTCCAGCGTCTGTTGAATTCCAACGCAACCACAAAGCTGAGCTACTTCAGTTCTTGCACCAGGAGTGGAAGTCACCCAAGAACAATGTGAAAGACTTGTGGAGAGCATGCCAAGACGCATGAAAGCTGTGATTAAAAATAAGTATTATTGCGCCAAATATTGATTTCTGAACTCTTCTTAAGTGTAAACATTAGTATTATCTTGTTTTAAAATTAATTTGATCTTGTTTCTTTGCATTGTTTGAGGTCTGAAAACTTATCTTTTTTGTTATTTTGACCATTTGTCATTTTCTGCAAATAAATGCTCTAAACGATAATATTTTTATTTGGAATTTGGGGGAAATGTTGTCAGTAGTTTACAGACTCAAACAAAAATGTTCCTTTTGCCCAAACACATACCTATAAGTAGTAAAATCAGAAAAACTGATAATTTTGCAGTGGTCTCTTATTTTTTCCAGAGTTGTATATAGCTGATTTAAAGCGACCATTCGTAGGTATATTTGATTTGTTGTTAACAGTAGATAGCAGATGGGAAACCCTTCCTTTGTCCAGGCCAAAGCTGGTACACTGTCTCGGGGTGGTGTGTGAGAATACAACAGGGGCGGGTCAGACAATCTATTTACAGATGGCAGCTTTAAAAACACTAAAGTGTTGAAAAGAATGGCAAAAAAAAAAAAAAAACATTTACATAATTCCCTCTTAATCCTTCACTGTATGTGCGCAAAAATGTTTTGAAAATGTTCATTACATAACTATTATAGCACAAAAGACTAATCTGCACATCAGTAAATCTTTTTTCTAACAATGTGGAAAATGATTACCTACAACTGAGCGATCACTGAAAACAACGTGAATCAGCAGCCAGAGCAAAATAAACACATAGCTGCATTTAATGTACAAAGACAACTGAGTCTATTGATTCTCAGGTTGTTAAAATGACAAAAAGACACTCAACTCGTACACTTGCTCAGACAGGTCGGCCATCTTTACGGCACTTTGAAACCACCCAAACGTCAAGATGTCCAAAATGGGACACATAAATGGGGGAAATTAAGAGGCTTTGTTGCAGCTTAGGAGCAATGTCAAAACACATGTTATGGATGAGGGTGTGAAGAAAGAGATAAGGAGGGAGGGAACGAGGGAAGGAGAGGAGGGAGGAGGTGACAAAGGATGATTTAGGGGAGAGTGAAAGAACTACACCCAAGAACATTTAGGGATTTATACAAAGCTAGACAGTTTAATCAGATTGTTTTTGTATTCTATTTGCAACTATAATAATGCATAAAAACTGTAATTCAATTTGATTTAGAGAACTCACTTAAGCTAAGATTTATTTAGCTTAATTAAGGGGATTTAGATTTACTAAGGGGGTTTTGCATTGTACACGGTGATCCACTTTCACCCATCAACTTTTAAAAATACAAATTATCATTATGAATTCAGATTTTTCCATTTTATTACTAATATTTGTTTCTAAATTGTTTAAAAAAAAAAAGCCCTATTTTATACATTTAAACATATTTTGTATCTATACTTGGACATTCATAGTCACACATAGCAGAGAAAATATGGTGAAGAACATTAGCCGAAGTGTCTTCTTTTGAGCACTGCAATGATCAGGTAAAAGTGTAAGAACCTCCTGACATCACTGAGTGGAACACAGAATGGATCTGCAGGATTAGCCTGCTTTAACATGTGTGAATTTTGATGGCATTATAGCACGGCTTAAAGGAAAAGTAACGTTATTTACAATCTGAGCCTTCTTTCGGTAATAAAACAAGTCGTTTGACTCACCCATAGCACGTTGGTGTCATTTGGAGCTGTTTGTTAAAAGTTATGTTGTAGCGTATCCGTTAGCCTGAGTACTCGGGGCATTACTTTGCGGTCTCCAAATAACACAAACTTTAGCACTTTTCAAATCATAGAAGCCCGATGTCTTAATCTACGATTTCGTTTGAAGCAAAAGTGGCCTGTAATCCGAGATTTAGCCATAGTTTCGAGTAGATGAGGACGCCAGTGCGCATGCGCGGACTGTGCTATCAGCTCCCGGGACCCAAACATGAAACGCAAAGCTGAAAACTATGGATAAATCTCGGATTACAGGCCACTTTTGCTTCAAACGAAATCGTAGATTAAGACATCGGGCTTCTATGATTTGAAAAGTGCTAAAGTTTGTGTTATTTGGAGATCGCAAAGTAATGCCCCGAGTACTCACGCTAACGGATACGCTACAACATAACTTTTACCAAACAGCTCCAAATGACACCAACGTGCTATGGGTGAGTCAAACGACTTGTTTTATTACCGAAAGAAGGCTCAGATTGTAAAATAACGTTACTTTTCCTTTAAAGGTGATATACATTTTGTCAAATCAACTTTTCCCTGTTCATTTCTTAGTCAGAGTTGTACTTTGATTACATCATGCATATTTGAGCAATCCTGTATTGTCCAGTATTTGAGTTTTGTGTGCATTTTTGTTTTCACTTTCCTCCTATTTCCATCCACCGCTCTGTACCAAGTTTGCAAATATTCCAAAAATTCAGACTCTGGGTCAAACATGTTAAAATGACACAAGGAAAATCTGCTGTTTGTTCTGTAGTTTTGAAAAAGAAGTCAATGCACGACATAGCTGTTTTTAATCACTTTTACAGTTTACAGTAAAACACTAAGTAACACTGTAGGTAATATCAAAACTTCAAGACTCCATGCACAGCTTCCAGGTGCTGGTAACAGCAGGAACATTCAACAATTCCAAGAAAGAGAAGGTTTACCCCACACTTGCTTGACTTTATTCTTTATTAGGCTCTTGATTCACCTCTACAGCATCATCAGGTTCGCTCAGGTACCTGATGACGCTGTAGAGGCGAAAAGCATTGTTTGCTCTAGTCTTATAAAGAATAAAGTCAAGCAAGTGTGTGGTAAACCTTCTCTTTTTTGGAACAATTCACGTAATAGTTTAACACTAAATACTCAAAAAAATATACAGCTCTGGAAAAAAATAAGAGACCACTGCATTTTTTTCAGAAATCAGCATCTCTACATGTATTACAGCCATTCCATTCCAGCGTCTGTTGAATTCCAACACAAACACAAAGCTGAGCTACTTCAGTTCTTGCACCTGAGGGGTATTCCACGAACGTCGCTAAACTTAGCCGCGACTAAGTGCTAAGTTCTCGCCTGGCTGAGACACAACTTAGACAAAAGCTTGAACCCGTTCCACTAACGCGTTTCAGCTGCGCCTAGTCAGAGCTAAGCTCAGTCTGGCCTAATCAGGCCGGGCGTGCACGGGGAAGGTAAGAAGCCCTGAACAAGCGACTGTCGAAAACGCGATCATGTCGAAGATTCGGGCCGATTATTTCAGGGCATCAGAACAGAAGTTGCATTTGGAACTCTACAACACATTTGCAATAACCAAGGCCAGAGACATGGCGTGGCAGAAGATCACCAAACGCTTAAATACGCAAGTTAAGTCCTATAACAGTGTTGGACATTGAGTTTTTTAAGTCTATTTTTCACCATTGATGTCAACGCTGATTTGTGGTGTAGGGGTAAAGTTACCGTCTGGAGTGCGGGAGATTGTGAGTTCGATTCTCATGGTTGGCAGTTGATGGCATAATTATTATATATTTGTATAGCAGTCTTGTCAGTTGTAATTTATTTTTACTGTGTAAAAGTATTTGCTCCAACTAATATGTTAAATTGTGTTATCTTGTCTTTGAGCAGGAATAATGTGAAGAGGACTGTTTTGCAGGTAAAGACAAAGCATAATAACATTTTGCAGAGTGGTAAGTAGGCTAATATTAATATTATTATTCAGTGAAATTAGTAATACTGTTGAAATGGTACCTTAATTTAATTTAAAATGAACAGTAGCTACCAAGCCACAGGAGGTGGGAGCCCCCTCAAAACCTTTCACCTGCAGAGGAGCTGGCACTGGCCCTAAACCGGGGTCACCCACTGGTGGAGGTAACTGAAGGAGGGACCCCATCAAAGATCCTTCCTGCGAGTTCTCCTGAAGAGTATATTCAAGTTACTGAAGATGGCGTACACTTGGACCCTCCTCAGCAGTCCTCCAGCAGTGCCTTGCCTGACCCTCAGCAGTCCTCCAGCAGTGCCTTGCCTGACCCTCAGCAGTCCTCCAGCAGTGGCCTCACACCAGAATGTCATACCTAATGTCTTTTATTGTTTTATGCCTATTGATGGAAATTGATAAATAGGATTTCATTAAAGAGGCTTGCACAGCATCTCTTAAGCAAATTTGTTGAATCATTGAAATGTTGCATCATGGAGTGTGCCTGTCATTTGGCTACATTTTGTTTTAAAAGTAAAGGTTTACCTGTAACTGTATTCTTTGATAGAGATGTCACATAAAATATAAAGTGTCAATGTCGTCATGTGAGAGTGATGTTAGGACTAACTGATATAAGTTATGTGATGATAACAGTAATTGTAGGTTAAATTCATTTCCATTTCTGTAATATGTTGCAAATATAAATGCGTGAAAATTTAACTGAAATTTGACGTGGGCATCAATAGGTCAATAGCGGGAATCGAACCCGGCCCGCCCATACAAGAGTCAAAGCACATAACCACTCGACTACAGCTAGTCTCTGAAACACCTCTGGAATTCTTCTATATGTTAATGTCGTAAAGACAGCGGTTGAACAGCATATAAGATAAGATAAGATATGCCTTTATTAGTCCCTCAGTGGGGATATGTTTAGATTACCGGAGAATTGTCAAGAACCGAGAACGTAAGGTAATTTGTTTTTTTGCTGATGTTGTTTTCGGACAACACAGATACTCATGCGGGAGGTGTGCGGAACGGTGTGTTTGACACTCTGTTTACGTCAGGTACGTATTCTCTGCGACACGGCCTAAGTAAGACAGAACTTTAGCCTTGCCGCGACCAGACTATCTGCTAAGACCATGTTGCCCCAGTAACTCAGCGGGAACTAAGTTTAGCGAGCGTCGTGGAACCGAACTCTCACTTAAACTAGCGCCAACTGACGAATAAAGCCGGGCTTTGCGCTTAGTAGCTTTCGTGGAATACCCCTCAGGAGTGGAATAAAGTCACCCAAGAACAATGTGAAAGACTTGTGGAGAGCATGCCAAGACGCATGAAAGCTGTGATTAAAAATAAGGGTTATTGCACCAAATATTGATTTCTGAACTCTTCTTAAGTGTAAACATTAGTATTATGTTGTTTTAAAATGAATTTGATCTTGTTTCTTTGCATTGTTTGAGGTCTGAAAACATGTATCTTTTTTTGTTATTTTGACCATTTGTCATTTTCTGCAAATAAATGCTCTAAATGATAATATTTTTATTTGGAATTTGGGGGAAATGTTGTCAGTAGTTTGTAGACTCAAAGAAAAATGTTCCTTTTGCCCAAACACATACTGTACCTATAAGTAGTAAAATCAGAAAAACTGATCATTTTGCAGTGGTCTCTTATTTTTTTCCAGAGCTGTATCTTCTTTAAATAGAGAGTTAGTTTAAGAATAATCTACATTCATTCTCGCTTCAACTACCATCCCACTACCATTTCCCGTACGCACTATTGACACACACACACACACACACAGAATTGAAAAATCCCACTCTATAAGTGACTGTCCACGCTGTGTACCGTAGCCTCCTCCAGATAGACCCTTGCTGGTGGGAATATGTCTGCAGTTCTGACTCTGGTCCAAATAGAAACCACATGCGTTCAGACAGTGCATCAACAGAGAGCCGAGAGGAGCTGGAGCTTTAATGACATCCAGGTATGTTTGCTCTTCATTTTACACGGCTCATCTCAGCTCGACAACAGACTGCCTCGTGAGCCAGTCTGCCGAGATATCCGTCACCACGTACCACGAGCTACATCTGGGCACCAGCGAGGAGGACGGAGGGAGGGAGCGAGGGAGGGAGTTTAGAGTGGAGGAGTGGCACTTACAGCTCTTCAGTGCTTTCGTGTTTGACTTGCACTGATAATATAATAGAAAGTACTACAAAATACAGCTCTGAAAAAAAAAATATATATATATAAGAGACCACTGCAAAATGATCAGTTTTTTCTGATTTTACTAGTTATAGGTACGTGTTTGGGCAAAAGGAACATTTTTGTTTGAGTCTATAAACTACTGACAACATTTCCCCCAAATTCCAAATAAAAATATTATTGTTTAGAGCATTTATTTGCAAAAAATGGTCAAAATAACAAAAAAGATCCATGTTTTCAGACCTCAAACAATGCAAAGAAACAAGATCAAATTCATTTTAAAACAAGATAATACTAATGTTTACACTTAAGAAGAGTTCAGAAATCAATATTTGGTGCAATAACCCTTATTTTTAATCACAGCTTTCATGCGTCTTGGCATGCTCTCCACAAGTCTTTCACATTGTTCTTGGGTCCTAGTTTAGACCTGGTTTAGTCTTGGTTCAGACCGGATTTAGTCCTAGTTTAGACCTGGTTTAGTCTTGGTTCAGACCGGGTTTAGTCTTAGTTAAATCCTTGTTTAATCCCTGTTTTAACCTGGTTTAGTCCTGGTTTATCCCTGGTTTACTCCTGGTTCAGATCTGGTTTAATCCTACTTTAGTCCTGTTTAGTCCCATTTTTAACCTGATTTAGTCCTGGTTTAGCCCTGGTTCAGTTGAAGTTTAGGCCTGATTTAATCCTAGTTTAGTCCTGGTTTAGTCCCCTTTTTAACCTGGTTTAGTCCTGGTTTAGCCTTGGTTCAAACCTGGTTTTAATCCTAGTTTAGACCTGCTTTAGTCTTGGTTTAGTCCCAGGCTTGTGCTCTCCACAAGTCTTTCACATTGTCCTTGGGTGACTTTATTCCACTCCTGGTGCAAGAACTGAAGTAGCTCAGCTTTGTGTTTGTGTTGGAATTCAACAGACGCTGGAATGGAATGGCTGTAATACATGTAGAGATGCTGATTTCAGAAAAAAATGCAGTGGTCTCTTTTTTTTTTTCCAGAGCTGTATATCTTGCCAAATTAAAGTTACATTGTGTAACGTTTCCGGTGTAGTTTCCGCCACCTGCTTGTCTCCATGGAGATGTTACTGCTTCGTTTGTAATGTTCCATGGTATGACATCAAGCATTTATTCATTACAAGTGTTTCTATAGCTGAAAAATCATAATTCTCTCTGTGAACAGGGGCGCCTCTCCACAGATCTGGTCTGTAATATAGCCTATAGTTGTCTCCCTTGAGATAGATGGGTTTAATTTCTACTGTGGAACATTCTAGACAAAGCAATAACAACTCCACGACGGACTCTTCACCAGAAAAGTTGCACAATGCACCTTTAAAATGATTTGAATTAAGGACATGTTTATTGATTGGACAAACATTGATTTTTTTTTTACACGTTCATAGTTTGAGCAAACACAAATAAACAAATAAAAACAGCTTGGAAAAAACATATAAATTCAGTTGTTTCTGTTGAACAAAATTCAGCAAAATCTGAGAAAGACGGCATGTTTCCAGATACACTCGTCTTTCCAAAAGTCTGGAGAAAGCGTGTGGTTTTGGCATGTTAGGTTACTCAATGATTAAAGTTCTGGTACCAAAGAAAGGAGAAAGTAACAAGTTTGCAGCTCCCACAAGCCCTTTGACACTAGTGTTCACGTGGATGCACCTTTGAGCCACGAGCACAGCGTTCAAACAGTTTTTTCAGATGGTAAAAGGAAGTAGAGTGGACGACCAAGGGACAGCCGATCACATCTCATCCCAAAGTGTCCTATAGTGACTCACGTGGGTCTTTACGTTACAAGTTTGCAATAAATACAGAGTTTTCTAAGACAGACGTAGACGGCGTGCAGTAGGGGTGGGACGAGACACAATTTTTACGAGATGAGACACAAAACGAGATCAAGTCCATGAGAAAGAGACTGATATCTGTAAATCTGTAGAAAAACACAAAGATTTTGATATAATTTGTAATAAATAAGTAGTGCAATCCATTTCACAATTTTGGCACACAATTTTATGTAATAATTTATGTAATTGTCTGTAATAATAATTGATAATGTAGTTCCAAAAAGCAATACTACAATTACCGCAATAGTAGTACAGTAATCCCTCGTTTATCGCGGGGGTTAGGTTCCAGAAATAGCCCGCAATAAGTGAAATCCGCGAAGTAGGACAACTTTATATTTTACAATTATTCTACATGTTTTAAGGCTGTAAACGCCTCACCACACACATTATAGACCTTTCTCAGACTGGTATTAACATTTTCTCACATTTCTCTCTTGTTTAAACACTCAAACTTTCGTAGATTTTCATCAAAATATATTAATAGAAGCGGGGGGTGGTGGGGGTGCGCTCGGACACGTGCACCGTCACGAAACAAGGGAAAGATTTAATCCCGGTTTAGACCTGGCCTAGTCCTGGTTTAGGCCTGGCCTAGTCCTGGTTTAGTCCTGGTCTAGTTCCAGTCTAGTCCCGGTTTTACAATTATTCCACATGTTTTAAGGTTAAAAACGCCACACACACATACACACACACACATTTTCTCACATTTTTTCTCTTGTTTAAGCACTCAAACTTTTGTAGATTTTCAACAAAATATATTAATAGACATGCGGACATGCGAGGAGCACCACCACGTCCCTGGATGCGATGCGACGCGCACCAACCCCTTGAAGAAGCTCCACACGTGCCCCCCCTCATCGTGGACAAATCCGTGATAGAGAAACGTGACCGGCGCAACGTCGCAAGCACGATAGATGGATGGCGCCTGTGACTGGCGTGGCCATGGCTAGGCTCCTGTTGTGGAGACTGTTTTTGGTCATTTTGTCGACATACATGATCATATCAGCCCGACTCGCAAATGGATGTGTCTTGGCTTTACGGACTTATGATCGCGAGTCTTTGTTCTGTATCAGAGAGGAAATGGAGGTCTTGTTTGATACTCAGGACAGGTACAAACTACAGTTCCCTCCTCCCCTCACCATTGACACCGGCTTACCTGAGTATTGGTTGGTGTCCCGGACGCCGGCTAGAGTCTGTAACAAATCGAGGAAGAGAGGCTCGCGGGCTGGAGTCCAGGTCAAGCGAAGGCGGACTGCAGCACGCCTGGGCTCAGCGAGCTTCAGCTACGGAGGACGCACTCGTTACCTTCGCTACATCCCGCTTCTCTATCCATGTGGTGGGTCGTCCACGCCACCGCGTGCTCGAATTACAACAGGTGTCCCTTCGCAGTGTTAGAGTTATGGTCATCGATTTTCATCGCCACCGTGTACTTCCGTGTTTCCCCGGTCACAAAACAGCCGCACGAAACCAGCAAAGAGTGGTTTAGACCTGGTCTAGTCCTGGTTTAGTTCTGGTCTAGTCTCTTAGCCAATCAGGATGCAGGACACAATGTTACACTGTAAAAAATGTTACACTATAAAAAAAATTGAAAAAAAAAAAATTTGGAAAAAAAAATCCGCGAAACAGCGAGGCCGCGAACGGTCAACCGTGATAGAGCAAGGGTTCACTGTACTGCTTTTTGGAACTACAACTTTTTAAATTGCGCTCACCAGCTCTTAAATCTTTTTTTTTTTTTTTGGTCTAAGGTAAAGGTAAATTCAGGAAGAAAGAATTTCACAAGATCATTTTTCTCATGTGTGCACAATTTTGTATTGCGAGATCTTGGAATTTGTCACAATTTTCTGTAGTATACAAAAAAATACACAAATGTATAAGACAAAAATTCTTGTATGATAAATGCATTTATTATTTATCTTTATTGGTTTTGCCCTATTCATTCTGCGATTACTTTATTTTAAGACCAAACTTCAACTCAATTCTTTCCTTTCTAATGCTTGATTTACTGTTTACAAATATACTGTGCATTTTCTCAAGTAGCAGTTGCAAAATGGTTCAGAGGGAGAATCACTGATGTAGATGATTTGAGTATTTTCACTAAACATGGTTTAATTATTTAATTGCATAATTTCCAGCTACATTTTCTGCTGGTGGAGCAGAACAATTGTTTTCTTAATTAAATTTCTTACTCCACTGAAGAGAAACTTAAAATTATTATGATAAAAACGATTCTGACATTGAAATAAGTCAAATTATCAGTGTGAAATAAAGGAAAATATACTGTATATCAGCCATAAGATGAGTAGTTCAGTTCTTGCTACCACTAATATATATATTTGTTTTATTTTTTCGTGGAAGAATGACCATCTAGCCCATGTAAAAAAACAAAAAAACTAGTGGAAAAAAATACTCAAACTACAATTCCTATTTTGAATTATAGTCAATGCTCGTCCAAAAAGGCTACACACAATTTTACTTAAATATGCAAAAACACGCTGATTGTTTTGTTAGCGCTCTGAAGGGAAAGTAAAAGAAAACATCAAAAGCAAAACTGAAACTATAACATTAAATTTTAATATGTTGTTTTCAGCAACTATAACATTTTCAAAACAATAAAATTGGGTATTAACTGATTGCCATCTTAATCATTTAATACCCAATAGAAATGTAGAAGAAGAAGAAGAATACCCCCTCTTTAAAAGGTGCACTGTGTAACTTTTCAGTTGGGGGTCTGTCACCTTCTTGTTTCTATGGTCATTGCTCTTCCTGGAATATTCCGCAATATGACATTAAACAGCTCTACTTTAGGGCCTGTTTACACGAGAACGCTTATGGATAAAAACAACAAAATAATTTATCAGAAGTGCCTTTTGTTTAGACGGTGACGGTGTTTTGGGGGCTTGAAAAACCTGAAACCGCCCTTCAAAGTGGAAAACTTGAATATACTCCACCGTAGCATTTTTGTCTACACTGCCCAAGACACAAAACTCTGGTCAAATCTGCTGACATCACGTACGCGTTTACGTCACATCGAACATGAAGAAGGACGATTCTACACATGCGGGCAGACATAGTGATAATGTATCACAGCGCCACCTAGCTGCCTGGCATGCATACCCAATCGAATTCCACACACTTTTGCGTCACCGTATGCACGCAGATTTCCTCCTGAAAACGCTCATCTAAACGCGGAATAAAAAGTGAAGACGAGACGCCACTTTTGCGTCTTCTGTTCAGACCGTCATCATATAAACGTAGCCTTAGATTTATTCAATTACAGGTGGTGATATAGCTCAAAAATAACTTGAAAAACAGGCATTCTGACTGTGAGCGGGGTCGCCTCTCCACAGATCTGACCTGTAACTTGGTCTGGTTTTGTCTCCATGAAGATAGAAAGGTATGCCTGCCATACTGTGAAACATTCCAGACAAATCAATAACAAGTTACACAATACACCTTTAAGCTCGTGCACATTTTGTATTTTATTTATTATGTTTTGTGATATGGTTTCCCTTCGTGTGTGTGTGTTTTTGTGTAATCAAAACTGCATTAGCGTTGTGTTGTGTATAGCAGAGCAGCAGGCTTTGGCCCACATGCACAGACAAAGCCCTCTTCCTCTGCTTGTTGACATTCCAGTAGCCCGGCCTCTCTCCTCGTCCTCTCCACCAGACTCTCGCCTCATTTAAAACAGACCACCGCTTCTGCCCATTCACAACAACACACCAAATCCACCGCTCGAGAGGCTAATTAGCCAGCGAGATACATGGTTAAATTATTGAAACATGTGTCAGTGAGTATTTGCATGGCCAGAAAAAATAAAACAAAATAAAATAAATCTGTTGTGTATAAAAGGAATCTGAGCATCACAAAAAGAAAATCATCATTTTAAAATAAATGTGGCGTTTGGAAGACAAAGAACAACTGATTTTAAAGGTGGACTTTTCTGTTGGAGGGTCCGTCAAATGCTGTTCTCCATGGAGATGTTATTGCTTCATCTGGAATGTTTCACAGTATGGCATTAAACGTTTATATTTTCACGGAGACCAAACCACAGACAGTCAGAATGCCTGTTTTTCAAGGTATTTTTGAGCTATAAAACCACCTGTAATTGAATAAATGTAAAGTAGAGCTGTTTAATACGGAAATCGACAGAGGCCATATTCATAAGCAATATTTTTTCTTCCTTGTTATCCCGAGATAATGAGATAATTAATTCGCGATATTGAGAAAACAACACAATTAATTCGTGATCTCGAGAAAACAAAACAGTTATTTCGAGATCGCAAGAAAACAACTACGTCTACGTCTACCACCACGTTGTGACAGGTTGACTTCGGGGCTATTTCTCATTCTGAATAGACGCGTTTTTGGTCATTAGAATGTCTGGAATAATAATCGATCAGCTGATAAGGCAATATTTTGATCAGGGGTTGACAAAGGAGGAGATTGCATTACGTCTTTTAATTGGGGCTATACGATACGGAATAACTCTTTGTTTTCTCAAGATCTCGAAATAACAGTTTTGTTTTCTCGAGATCACAAATTAATTGTGTGGTTTTCTCGAGATCTCGCGTTAATTTTCTCGTTATTAAGGTGTAAAATAATTATTACAAACATGGCCTCTGTCGGCTTCCGTAGTTTGATGTCATACTGTGGAACATTCCAGGCAGAGCAATGACATTTCCATAGAAACAAACAGGTGACGGATCCCAAAATAAAAAAGTTACATAGTGCACCTGTAAAATAGCTAAAAAAAACACATTCTCTTTTTAATTTTTGAAATCAGATTACTCACATTAGATGGAACAAAAATAAAATATACCATAATCTTAAACAGTTATTAGATAAAGAGAGTTAAAGAGGGTATTATGCAAAATTTGTTATTTTTGGAGGCTTCTACCATGTTATAAGATTCCCTCATTACTAACATGCCTGAAGAGGTTTTATATGTCATCCATGCATGTTTGAGTCATCTAGGGATCTCTAATCGAACCCTACTCTGATTAGCACTACGATCCTGTCCAACACTCACAAAACAAAACACTACACCTCCACAAACCAGATACGATGTGCAGAAGTCTCATTATTGTTGGCACGCAATATGATTATGTTGTGGTGGTAGTGTAATACCCTCCTCTTTAAAGATATCAATTGCATGTAAGTAAAAGGTGCAGTCACACAATAAGTAATCCTTCACCTTGCTCAACCTTTAAACTGAAAATCTCGAGTGTTTCGGTCATTCAGGTACCCAAATATTACACACTGTAGCTGTAGCTGGAAATATATTGAAGTTTCCAACGCAAGGTCCTTTTTATATAACACCTAGCTATAGCAGGGGGTTGGAATCAATATCATCGCCACGGAGGGCAGCGAGTATTAATAAAGTTGTCTGGAGGAGCTTAACTCCCTCCCAGATACTTTTCTAAGCATTGGTCAAGTTCAGGCTGTGTGCACTTCTGTACCATTATAGGAAAGAGTATAACGATTTATTTACTCAAGTTGAACAAATGCCAGTGGAGGTTGGCAGGACTGCAGCCGCTAAGGAAGTAAACTACATCAGACTAAAAACGGTAGTTGCTAAAGTAAAGTTGGTTAGCTGTGCATGAGGATCAATTGGTAAGGTGGCACAGGGGTCAGGTTTCACTATAGGAGCACTGAAGGATGGGTCAAATGCAAACAATAAAGCAAATTTTAAATCTGCATTATGCATTTTTGGTGGGGTATATTCTATAACTTCCTATGCAATTTCCCATAGGAAAATTTGGCCTCTGCATTTGACCCATCCTTCAGTGCTACCGGGGCATCTCCATGATCTTGTTGCTGGGGCAGGACCTTAGCTGGAGGATTGGTGGTGTATGCGTGAAGAGTCCCTCAGTCGTCCAGGTAGAATCCATGATAAAAGGAGAAATTCAATTTGTCAACTGGACAAAGTTTGTTTGGTCGAAAACGTTTCGCCGCTCATCCGAGAGGCTTCGTCAGCTCTGGTTCTAGTGCTGGTTAGACCCTGTTTATATCTAGCTGCAGGGAGGAGCTCCCTACACTGAAATAGCTCCGAAACTATCTCAACTAATCGGTCTCTTTTGTTTTACGAATTCCTCTGGTGTCTAGTATTAGCATATCTATTCAGCCCTAGGAGGCGCTCACTACACTGAAATAGCTCTGAAACTATCTCAACTAATCTGTCTCTTTGTTTTTCAAATTTCTCTGGCGTCTAGTTTAGCCTCCCTATTCAGGCCTAACGACCCTCTCCACCCCTCTGCCCTGGCTTGCCTGTTTCTTTGTCTGTTTTTGACTTGGTTTGAGAATCGAATTATAAATGGGAGACAAGTTATGTCTAACTCCCCCATTTCTGTTTAACGACGGATTCTCTTTTTTGACAAAAATTGCCTCTTTAAAGGGACAGTGTGTAGGATTCGTGGCGCATGGGTGAATGGTGGCATTGTAATTCCGTTTGTAGCTACGGCAGACATCGAGGATCAACATTAATAAGAACCAGTAGGTGGCGGTATGCGCAAGCAACGCGTAACCCGCCTTTTACCCGAAAGAAGAAGAGGGTCGTACACAATACTTCCTGTTTTCGTGTTTAAAGTACAGCCGCGCGACACAGCAAGATGTCTTCGACTTCCACGACAGATCATGTTAGTTTTGTGCTGTTTATTCCAAAACTTAACCACAACTAACTTTATTATAATGTTATGCTGCTAATCGTTTGCTAATACTACCCCTACAGATGGCAATTCTGTTATATATCCCGGTAATCGATAACAAAACTGCGCCTCTCTGAGCGTAATGCATGGTGAGTGTCTGCTAACAAAAACTTAGAAGCGCTAGAAGTAACAAAAGTGATGCTCACACAAGGCTAAAATAGTGTATATTGTAGCCGAAAAGTACTACAAGAAGTTAGTGATATGAAACTGGAGCCACAGACGTTTCGGACCTGACTAGCTGCTAGGTCAGAAATGTTGCTCCAGTTTCATATCCACAGACTTTCTTGTATTACATTTCGGCTATAATGTACACTTTTTTCGATTAGAGCCTCATTTGTTATTTCTAGCGTTATATGTTTTGCGGTATACATTTGTTGTGAACTTGTGATTCTGGTAATAACGAATTACCTATGCTACAAAAAGAGTCGGCGGACTTCTTCCACTTCAGATGATTCTATCACAGCACATGCAATCAGAGGACACTTTCGTGGTCGGGGACGAGGTCGGGGACGTGGTCGGGGACGAGGAAGAGGAGGTAGAGGGAGAGGACAGAGCAACCTAACGGAAGTAGTGGAACAAGGTGCGGATGCCGGCAGACCCATTCCTCCTGCACCGACAGGAAGGAGGCGAGGAAGGGCGTCTCGACAATTGGTTTTGTCAAGAGAGGACGAGGAGAGGATTGAAGAACAGCGACGTGAGAGGGAAGAGGAAATCGATGTACGTATAAGCTTTGGCTAAACAGTCGAATTTATGTTCATCATACTAGATGTATTACAATCACATTCACTGTAAGCCTACAGTGAACAAACTTTGGCTAGTTTACCTCCAGGACACATCCTGTCCAGTCTGTCACGGATGTTTTTATATCCTCCAGTAATGTGATGGCTGTCATAATGTAATATTACAATGAATGATCATGTGTGAATTTACTCGCCTTTGTCCTGTGGGCATGTATATTTACCAAGACAATTATGCTCACCCATTACCATAGCCTGTAGTACAATTGATTTAATACAGGGGCACTGCTGGTGAAACAATGTATGTAAACAAGGCCAGCTTTGCATGGTTAACAATTACATGAAATCTCTTACTTCCACTGGTAAAACCTTCAGCATATACAAAGTACATTTTTCAGTCTACATTCCAGCCTACATCTGCATGAAACCATTAACCTTTCCATTTTTTCCCCTTTTAAGCATCTTATAGAGGGCATGAGCCTGGAGGACCATGTTCAAGTCACAAGACTGATGATGACAAGACAGCCAGGTGTGCTGTTTGACATCTTGCTTGAGTTTCAACACCAGCGTGGTCATTCTCCCCCTGCCACTGCCCCTGCTGCAGCCCCGCGATGGTGCATCTGTGGCAACTGTGTACAGATGCCAACCATGTTGGAGAATAAGTGTTGTGGCCAAGTTCCTGCAAACTGCACCAGCCTGCTGACCCACTTCCGACATTTCTGCTTGGATCCAGGATATCTGCGAATCCACCGGCAGTACAGGGAGGAAATAACAGTGCTAGGCCAGCTAAGGGAACCAGGAGATGACAACAGGGAGTTCCGTTATGCCGCATACCGGCACTACATCTTCTGGCAACATGGGTCACTGGGTGCGGGAAACCGAAGGGTTATCCCAAGTTGCTGTGTTTTGAAAATCAGGGAGACATTTCCAGACCCACATGGACAATACACAGGTTACAATCCTGGACTATAATTTTCTCTGCCCCAGTTTTTCAGCATTGCCAAGATTTTTTTTATATACCAGGCTGTCAGGAGGCTGAACTCTCACCTTACCCGTCTCCCACCCCCCATACTGGCATAACCTGTATTCCATAAAAAGACATATCACTCTAGACACTTTAAAAAAAACTGCTGCTAAGGACTACTGTTTACACATTTACATTCACTATTAGAAATTTACTATTGTTGTATTGTTTTTTTACTACTGTTATTGCACTACTGGAATTGCACTAGAACTACTACTGGTTATCTTAACTTCAATGCACATTACCATCTCACTGCTGTATCTTCCATTACACATTTTTTTTGCACACTGCACATTTTGGACATCTGTATATTAGTTTTTTTTATTATGTATATAAGGTTTTTTTATTATGTTGCACTGCTTTTAGATATTAGACTTTAGTTTTTCTGTCTTAGTTTTTGTTGTGTTTTGTCTTTATATTGTATTTTGCACTACTTGGTCAGAGAGAAAAGAAATTTCGATTCACTGTATGTTGAACATATATGGCAGAATTGAAAATAAAGCTAACTTTGATCTTGATCTATATCCTTTACATTGTGTATAACAGTATAAATATTTTTATGAAAAGATCTTGAACAACACTGACTGTTCCTTGTCTTGCATTATGACACAGGCCTACTTACTGCACCTGTCTCCCCAACAAGTAACAGTCTAATTGTAAATCTTGCACAAAGTGTAATTGAAGACAAACAATTGACAGATGTATAAAGCAAATCAGATTTACTCTTATTTACACCCTATTAACAGTGTATTTACATTCACTCCACAGCCATTTTGATGGACTTTGCAGGTCCCACATTGAGCAGTGAATAGTCATCAGAGGTCTGCGTCTGTATTTCCAGCAGGTTCTGTAAAAAGTGAAGGAACAATTAGACAAGTATATATCAAATTTTTGTTCGTTCTAGTGTGCGCATATCTATGCGAATGAACAGAACAATTGGACTATTCCATATAGATGGGTGGGTCAGTGTATGATGAATGGACTAGATCTTCAAGACTAAGAAGCAGATATGGAGTGAAAGAGGATGGAAATTCAATTGACATGCTGATAGCTGTCTGCCGACAGCAACAAATTACTCATTAAAAGTCTGACTAAAGTTTTTTTTCGCGGTTTTAATTCAAAATGCCTCTTCTCTCTGCTATGGAAGCACTGGTCTAGTCAAAGCTTACATAGCTGATACATACCTAGACCTCTGCTGACTTGTGTCTGTTGGAGTTCTGATATAGATGGTGCAGGAATGGGTGGAACATGACCAAGTCTTCTCGGATCATCATCTCTCATGGTCCTTGTACGGGGCATACCACCTTCACTTGCCAGTCTTGCTGTGATTATTTTTGCCTGCAGGTCCGGAATATAGTTGTAATCCTTCGCACATTTCAATGCATGTAGACTGTATCTTCTTGCATTTTTGTTGAATTTCCGCCTGAAACTGAGGGAAATGGGGGGGGGGGGGGGGGGTAAATAAATAATAACCATTTGCAAGACAGTAATTTATGACCGTGACAAACTGCAGAACTGACATTTGTTTACTTAAAAATTGCATTTGATAGAAAATGGATGGATGCTGGCATGCTTTTCAGTGACATAAAAACGAATTCACAGTCACATGTTCATACATACATTTGATTGCCCTCTGCATTCCGCCATGAAGGTCTGTTACGATGAAAATTGTAATCCAGTGCTGCCAAGAGAACCCTTGCTTCATAAACATGATACGTAAAGGCATGACGCTTGCTGACATACATCAGGATATGGTTCTGGAATGACTCTAGGTGTGCTGTTGATCTGTGTAATGACAATGAAAAATTCGCATGAGAGAAGTCACAAAAACCACGAGGCCAATAGCTCAGTAAAACAATGCGAAAAAATGCATGTCTATATATTTTACCTGAAGCGCAGATATTTATGCACATCTTTCTGCCAGCGTTTGTTCCAGAGGATGTGATATAGGGTTTTGTGGGCATCTGAGTCTCTCTCTATCCACCTTTTCCCCTCCTGGTCTTCCAGATGACCATGTTGACAGCTCCCTGTTGTCCATGAGTGGATGTTGCAAACGTGGTGTAAAATCCCAACCCAAAGTGCCTGTACAAAATACAGTAAATTCAAAACAAGAGAATTACCTGACAGCATGTTGCATGTAACTACATGTATTAGCCAACATGTGCAACTGCAATGGGAATGTATGTCCTTACAAGGAAATGCTCAATTGTGCTGGCTGTCTTGCAACACCACCAAAAATGGTTGACGATGTCTTTCAACCAGTCCAGGAGAACAGAGTGTCCTTTTATTTTGGCTGCCTGAAAGAGATAGATAAACCACTACAAATGTATTAAATGAATAAAAAGGTTGACCAAAACATTTCTTCAGAGCTGGACAAAACGAAAACTATTGTTTGATAATTCGACGCCTAGAGATTGGTTAGACTGAGCACAATACTTACAGCGGAAATTTTTTTAGCAAGGCTTTTGGCACCATGCCACATGTCAAAGCTGTGGAATATGTCAAGGTCCTTGTATTTGCCTTTCTCAGGGTCTGTGGAGTGAAGACATAGCAAGGCATTAAATCTGTTATTATAGACATTATTACTCAACAATTCCTATTTGGTCCTTTATGTGATCAAATGACAACTTACTTAGGAGGGCTGAGATTTGAACATGAGCATCTGTGCAGATCTCAACCACCCTGACTTCTTTGGAGAGCTTGTCCACAGTTTGGATAAAAGCCTCTTTCTCCATGATGTTGGAGTTCCAAGATGTCTGGCGTTTGTCAATGGTTGCAACATGGATTATTGCTTTGCTGTCCAGGTCCATAGTGGTGTAACTGCAGTACTGTGCACTGTGTCCGGGTGAGTCGTTTCTCCCATCCCCTGTGAAACACAATGATGATACAAAACGCATGCTTGTAATAAAGGTCATAGACAATGATTATTGCCATGAAATTGTGCCTTGACACCGATATAAAAAAAATGACAAAAAAAAAAAATCAAATACCTAAAAGAACCACATCTTTTCCCTGTAGCTGACTGATGGTGTCAGACCTCCTCTCTTCCCAAAATTCTTTCACTGCCCCGACACAGTACGTGTCCTGGATTGTGAAGAATGTGTTGCGATTCACCATGCCAATGTTCATGAATTTGAAGAGGAGTGCAACCTTTGCATAGTTGTTCCCAGACAGCAAAATGTTGGTGGCAAGAAGAAAATCCCCAGCCTGCATGCCAAACCTCAACGTTGGTTGGGAACTCCAATTCCACAGACAATGTCCGTTGGGGCAGACCTAAAAGCCAGAAAAGACATTTCATATAAAAGCCACATGCGGCTGAGTTTGTCAATCACGGCACTTCTTACATGACAATCATTGGTCGATGCTTACCCATTCAACAGCGATTGCTGTGCCCTTGAAGGATATACTTGGGCGAAATGGAGCAACACTACTGCACACTTCACCAGTAGAGAGAACACCAGTGCATCTGTCCACAGGCAGGGCTAAGAACTGGACAAGCTGCTTCAGGCAATTCTCATATATCACAGCTGCCCGGACACCGATAATGTCTTTTTCACTGTCAACCTTCTCCTGACATGGCAAATCCTCCACCACAGCACTGGGCAACTGGTCATCTGGACAGTCCTTGTCATCAGGCAGGTCATGTACAGTCTCATCTAGGCCAACAATAGTGAGATGGTCGATGGAGGGAGCCCCTTTCAGTGCACCACCCAATCTATGAAGGAAGAACATTGAATGCCTTAGATTACAGTCTCTGCAATCCTACAGGGAAAATCATTTTCACATCAAACCAGCCAATCATTCCAGTATATACAGGAGCTGGAGCTGCGCCTTTTGTCTCTGCACCTGGATATAATTAGGCTTCACCCACCCGGTTTCCTCGTATCACGCCTTTCCCTCCCGCTCAACACCTTTACCCATTCACGCTATTAACTGAGAATGCCGGCTGTTAACGGAATTACAACAGCCATCTTTGTTGACATTGTGAGCACCCACATCTAGTAGCCTCAGGCAAAAGAATAAACCTACACCACCATGTGCATGATACCCCTCCTTTATCCAGCTGTACCACGACACATACAGCCCACATGTGATGTAAAACATAAAAAGAATGTCACAAACAAAAAGCAATTACATTACAGTTGCTGACTCACCGTATAGATATTGGGGGAAGATACTCATCATCTGAGCTGTCATCCCTTTCTCCGCCATCACTGTCAGGATCCTCATCTGCCCAGTCAATTCTGGATTGGGGAAAACATAATTTATTTTGGTAACCTACACTGCACTGACAATGCACAAGCATCAGTATGAACAAGTTGTTGGTGTTACTTACGTGCTGTTCATGGGGTCATTGTGGGCATCCTCATCCATCTCTGAATCTTGAAAGCTCATGGAATGCAAGCTTTAGAAAAACAAATGCATGTCATCAAAATGAAAATTTAGGTTTTGAGATATAATATAGAGAAATAAAATACAACAACTTAGAGTAAGTACTAACATGTGAATCAAGTTTTATCATTGCTTACCTTTGCTCTAGACTCGCCATTTCTTCTGCCTCAGTTATTGCAGTCAAGCGTCCATCGCTATACAATAAGTAAGGAGATATGTTTTAGTTGTCATCTTCATTTATACCAAGATATAACACAAAATGCGTCAACTGAATGCATCATGCTACAACTTACTGTTCGGCTCCACTTGAAATGCTAGACACTGGCAGATCTTCACGCACTGGGGGCTTTCCCTTCATCGGAGTTGATGAGATGGTTGCAAGACTTCTCTCGTAACTTTGAAACAATAAGAAAAACTCCTTAGCCACATTCCCGTATGTAATGATGAAATACAGTTCCCTCATCAATTGCCTACACAAGTCTTGTAAGAA
The DNA here is from genome assembly GCA_036785185.1 of Paratrypauchen microcephalus. Classification (NCBI taxonomy): domain Eukaryota; kingdom Metazoa; phylum Chordata; class Actinopteri; order Gobiiformes; family Gobiidae; genus Paratrypauchen; species Paratrypauchen microcephalus. The sequence goes on from JAVJIX010000132.1 coordinate 2,113,055, forward strand.
TTAAAAGTTGACTTTATTGGGAGTTACCACGTTTTTTTACTGCTAATTCCAGTGCTAATACGAAGTAAGCAGCTACTAGCAATTCAGCACATCACGTGGGTATAACAACAAACAGGGAATATGAAACGGGATTAAAAGCCATATATAATGGCTTTACGAAGCAAAACAAATCCGTATTTCAAAACCGTGGAAGAATGTACATCGTCCAACATAGCAAACAAGATCGAGAAGCCTGATTAGAAAAAACCTGGCTAATAATTTGTCATTGCAGCCTAGCCTAACCCATGTAAACAAGCCTATTATGCTAGACAATGGCAGATCTCTCGTAACTTTGAAACAATACGAAAAACTCCTTAGCCACATTCCCTTATGTAATGATGAAATACAGTTTCCTCATCAATTGCCTACACAACTCTTGCAAGAATTAAAAGTTGACCTGATGGGGAGTTACCACGTTTTTTTACTGCTAATTCCAGTGCTAATACGAAGTTAGCAGCTAGCAAACAAGATCGAGAAGCCTGATTAGCCAAAGCTCGCTAATAATTTGTCATTGTGGCCGTGGAAACAAGGGTATTGTGGCGTAGCACGCTGGATAAAACTGAGTCTCAAGTTTATTCTCCAACATACACAACACTATTATATTAGTATGATCATGCAATGACAATAGAATTTTAGAATTCAGACTGATATACAAATCATGTAAACTTACTTGTCCAGGAGCAGCGCCGCAAATTCGGCATGTCTTGTAACCCCCCTTTGTTGCATCAGGTATTTCCACCTTTTGAAAGAAGTCCCTATATTAATCCTGTTTTTATTACTATGTCGACTTCTCTCCGTGTTACCAGTCCGTTTTCTTTTCTTGTTACATGAAGTTGCTTGCTCCTGCGATGTACTTGCGGAGTAAGAGTGATCCGGCCACATGCTTGCGTTGTTCTAATCCAAACGCGCACTATTGAATGGGGAGACCAAAATGCATGTCCTTCTGCGGCTCTCGTATTCAAAATGGCTGCCTCTATATGGGGAAGATCCCCACTTTATGTGACTATATCTAAGTTAAAAAGAATACTTTGATTTCATGATGGAAGTGAAAAGGATTGGAAAACAATGTATTTTTGAATGGGTATCTTCATTTTTGGTAATTAACGGGTAAAAATCTTACACACTGTCCCTTTAACTCCCCTCTCAAACCAGTTATTTTCCCTGGCTAAGATCTGAATTTCACTGTCCTCAAATGAATGGCCCGTGGCTTCTAGGTGAAGATGTACGGCAGATGACGGTCCACTCTGGCACGCCCGTCTGTGTTGGTACATCCTCTTGTGAAGTGGCTGTTTGGTTTCCCCAGTGTAGCGCTCACTGCAGTCTTCACTACACTGAATGGAGTAGACCACATTGCTTTGTTTGTGGCTCGGTGTTTTGTCCTTTGGGCGGACGAGTTTTTGTCTTAAAGTGTTTGTGGGTTTGAAATAAACTGGAATTTCATATTGTTTGACGAAGCCTCTCGGATGAGCGGCGAAACGTTTTCGACCAAACAAACTTTGTCCAGTTGACAAATTGAATTTCTCCTTTTATCATTAGTGGTGTATGTTTTTTTTTTTTTATCTTTTATTATTACAAGGTACATATTTTGACATCACAATAACATTCGCAAAACACTCAGAAGACACATCGGGGGATGGGGAGTGCAGAGGACCAAAGGGTTGATGAGGAAAACATGAGTGTCCCGAAGAAACCCACGCAGACACAGGGAGAAAATGCAAACTCCACACAGTAAGGCGACGCTAGAAACCCAGAGATCGAACCCGGAACCTTCTTGCTGTAAAGTGTGAGTGCTAGCCACCGTGCTGCCATGTTTGAATTTGTATTTACACAAAGTTGTTCGTTCATTTGTTTTCTTCCACTTAATCCGTGGTCCGGGTCGTGGGGGGAACAGTCCAAACTGATCTGCTGCCCAGATCACAATGCACCAGCCCCCATGGATCCTCCTGCGGATGTTGGGTCCATGGGAGGATCCACCACCCGTCGCTCCTTCGGGCAACCAGCATTGATGTATTTCTTGTGATGGGAGCTTTCTACCAGTGTCTGCAGACACTGGGGGCGAGGTGGGCCAAGGACACAACGGCAGCACCCATCCGTCGGAGCTGGAACCCTGCCACCAACCCGTGGGCCAGTGGATCCAACCGCTCAGCCAATGATGCATGTCGAGAACCCCTGGATCAGTGCGCAAACGCTCTACCAACTGAGCTACTGCCACCCGACAAAGTTGTTTTGAGAGATAAATAACAGCTACATAACATATTTGAATTAGTCTGGTTAACACCTGACCATATCACAAGTGAGATATGGGGTCTGGAAACTCGCTTCGAAAAATCCCGTAGCGGAGGTGTGGTTAGCGATTGCCAATGGCCGTTTATTGGGCGTTATGAATGTCTATCATTGAGCGTATACGGAAAGTCCATAGCCAATCATGTCAGTTGTCAGTTCAAACTACAAGCTTCCGTTTGTCATGTAGTACGCGTCACCGTCTTTCCACCCCTCCCCCGCTCTCTGATTGGGGCCCTAAATCTGGGACTCTCGCTTGGACGAGCTGCCAGGCCGCCTTCCAGTTCGAAACGAACGGAAGCGGCCTGGGAATTCCCAGGCTATATTTGAATCAGTTCTGTCTCATTTTATTTTACTTCAAAAGAAATAAATGCTATTTTCAGCACTGCGCTGGTATCGGCTAATATCGGGTATTGGAACTGAAAAGGCTGGATTGGTGCATCCCTGTGTAATACCATACTGTGGAACATTTCAGCCATGCAATAACATCTCCATTGTTTCAAATCAGAAAAGTTACACACTCTCTTTTAACCATCCCTTATTTCGTACAATTCTTTTCATACCATCATAAAAACCATCTGAAACAACTCTTAAGCCGTGCATGTCCGAGTAGTGAACCTTATCATGACCTGGAAGAAAAATGAAGTAAAAAAAAAAATAAAAAAAAACTCAAATGGAACAAATTCCTTTTCTCTTGCCAAGTTCAGGTGTGCGACGTAGCCCGGGGAGCACGCTTGGAAGCTATCTGTCTATAAGGCTACTCCAAACAACTTATCTAAGCCAATGAAGGCAGCACACGCCTGAAGTCGCGAGGTGATGATAGCACCTTTTCGGAGTACCTGTGCCTGCATGTCCCGGTCCATTGTAGCCGAGCCAGAATTAGCCCTGATGAAAAGCTAAGGGTGAGTAATGGGCTGTCGATCCAAGAACAACACGGAAAAATGAAACTTCCAAAAACACCTGACACAAAAGTATGGAGCGGAGCGCGGATCGGTTTCAGACCCTTGGCACCATGACAACGCACCTGGCAAGGGCGCATGCGGCATGCTGTTATCATAAAAGAATGTGAGGTGTAACATTTTATGACGGATGAGATAAAATGTTTGAGCTGCTAAATGTACAGTCAGTATAAACCAAAGAGTATACTGAGATAATCCAGTCCATCAGATTTTTATTTTTTCCGTGTGCATTAAAGTGCACAAAAGTAGGGATGATCTGATATGTTTTCTTCTTTTTTGGCTAATAGTGGATACGGCTTTTAAAATAAGCTTGTAAAATGGGCCAAATTTATGTTAAAGAGTCTACATTACACTATCTCTGTTATGATGTTGTTTCGTTGTGTTGTGTTTTGTTGTTGTCACACATATTTAGCACGAAAATCCTGCATATTTCTCTCAAATGGAAATCGCTTCCACTTCCATACAGGAAGCGCTGTGTTTCTAAACTCCATACACCTTCACTAGAATCATTTGGATTATTTCAACCCTGGAATTCCTTATCTATTGAACAAAAGGTAAAAGGAGCTGTTAACTTGAAAACTACTACTACATGACATCACAAGGTGGAACAGAGAAGCTCCGAGAGTAATAATAAAGGCTTACTCACCGATCAGCGAATGAAACAAAACACAACGGGTTTTGATGAGGTAACAACATTATAACGTTGCTTAAACTCAGTCAATTTTGCATAATACAGGCTCTTTAAATTACAGTGTAGTTTACAAATTAACTTTTCACCAAATATATGTATGTGTATATGTGCAATAGATAATACTCCCCACAACTGTATATAGCTGGGATTGTACATCTTATCTGATATTGTATTTTATATTTTATTACTACTTTCTATTTAATTCTGATTTATACATATACATTTATTATCATTCTCTTTATTTTTATAATTATGTCTCATCTGGCACCGGTCTTTTTGCTATTCCATCTGTTTTTTTACCCTCTGTTATATATTATATTGTGATGAGTGAGCTACTGTACCCAAACAATTTCCCTTGTGGATCAATAAAGTTTGTCCAAGTCTAAGTCTAAGTCCCATATCTGTAAAAAATGCTCTGATATCATCATTACTTCTGAAAACCAATAAACCATCCCTACACGAAAGACATCTGATCATCAAAAACACATGAAAGTTAATCTGTGGATTTTTAAGGCATAATCTTGCAGTTTTCTGTATAGATATCTAATTCTTTTGCGGTGGACAGTTATAGCATTGTGCCATTCTTATTAATTACATAATCCATGCAAAAATGTGGTATTTTGAGTGAGAAAATTCACTGGACAGCTATAGCGAAAACAATGGATAATAATTCAAACGTAAAAAAACAAGATAAATGCATCTATTTAAATACAACACTTTTGAAGGTACGGATTAAAGCAACAGTTTTGACATGCTAAAGCAAGAGCGGACTGGCAATTTGTACTTTCTGGAAAAGTCCAGAATGGCCATCTGGTCTTATTTCAATATTGTTTTGTTGAAATTACTCATTAGTAATTATTTATATTATCCCCCCCACATAATAGGCATATTTGTAGGGGAAAAGTCCAGGGCTGTTTTTTAGTCCCAATCCGTTCTTGTGCTAAAGAATAAAAGTTGAACGCTATCTTTACACCAACTTTTTCATTGTTCTTTCCGAGTCTGAACCTGTAACCTTGCTGTAATCATCTATTTGCAGTGTAGCACATTTTAAAAATAACTTATAATTTCTCACAAGCTTGACCTTTGCGAGCGCTGTATTTTTCTCATTTTCCAATGAATTGCTACCGTCCAATGATCAGAGAAATTACACATTACCACCATCCAAACACACAACTCTATTATTATGCTTTGTTTGAATCGGAATCTAAATAGTTTACAAAAGTAATAGACTCAATTTGTTCGAGTCGAGACAAAGAAAATAGCTATTTCCCATAGACTATAATAACGAATGGTGGAAGTAGATACGGATGTTCGAGAATGAAGGTGACCCAACCATACAAAAACTTTTCACTTTTAAATGTCAACTTTGCAGCTGCTTCTATTTCTAACTTAAATTTATACTTTGCTGTGATGTGATGCTAAGTTCCAGATCTCGGAATGACGTAATCTCCGAGGTAAGCTTCAGATGTCCGTTCTTGTTGTCAAATCGGAAACACCAGTAAAAATTCAATAAAAAAACAGTAGCTAAGTTGTTAAAGCATTTGTCCACTAATCCAAAGGTTTGCAGGTTTGAAATCCACTCTTGGAAGTTGGAACTCAAAAAATAAGCATTGTTTTGTTGAAATTACTCATTAGTAATTATTTAAACAATCAAAATCACCCCTATTATAGGACTATTGGTGGGGTTTTGGTTTTGGTCCCAAAATGTATAATTTCTTACAAGCTTGACCTTTGCAAGCACTGGTTTGAAACCCACTCTTGGAAGCTGGAACTCAAAAAATCCGATCTCCAAGGACGACTGGAAAACACCATCAGTAAACTATGTTATGTTATGATTGCAGCTAGCATAAGGGATGTTCCGAGTATTAAGCCAGTCCAAATATATCATAACACTTCACTTTTAAATGTCAACCTACAGTAGCATTACACTGCTCTTGTTTTTATTTGGAACCCTCTAGTGTAAATTTGTAACCCGCTTGTTCAAGTTGAAACAAAAGAAGGAAGCTATTTTAAGTAAACTACAATAACACATGGTGGATAATTGGTGAGAGAGATTTTAGGAAATCACGTTATCGCAACCGTATCAAAACATTGACGTCAACATAGTGTTACTCTGCACTTTCTTTTATCTCTAACCCGTCATGTAAGTTTGTATTGTGCTTGTTCAAGTTGAGACAAAAGCAAGAAGCTATTATGAGTAAAATATAATGACGCACGATGGGCTGTTAGCATCAAGGAAGTTCGAGAATAAAAATGTAAAACTAGTAGTGCTGTCAGGTGATTAAAAAAATTGATCTAATTAATTACAGGATTTGTAATTAATTAGTCTAATTAATTGCATTTGAAGAGTGTGTGAGAGAGTGTGTGAGAGATTGTGAGTGAGTGAGCGAGCGAACAAACGAACCAACTTTGCGATTGAGTTTGTCAGTTTTAAAGTGTTCGCTTTGCTCATTCGTTTCCCAAATTCTGTGAATGTGGTTTGGTGGTTTGGTGGTTTGGTGAAGTGCGCTCACGCTCGCTCTATCACCGGTAACAATGGAACTTGTCCGGGTGTGTTTATCGTACAAATGATCCGTCAGGCTGGAGCAGCTTCGGTGATCGGAAAATTATTTTTGACAAAAGCTCCAAATCACCGCGTTCTTGTTGATCGTCCCGTCTTCGTTCTTTTTATAAATAAACTTGCCGTTCAAAGGCCCTGGCAGCGATTTGCTCACCACACGCCAAATTAAAATACGCGCACATTGAACTGCCACTCATAATTAACTGCGTTAATTTTTATAACATGTTAATTTGTAGTCTAATTAATTAATCTAATTAACACGTTAAACTGACAGCCCTAAAAACTAGTGTTAAAAACTCCACTGACACAAAAACAAGAAGCTATTTTGAGTAAGGTATATTGATGTGTGATTGACAGGGGGCGCTGGGGAAGTTAGAAAATACATCTAACCCAACCATATCAAAATTCTTTGCTTTCAAATGTCACCCTATCATTACATTGCTCTTGCTTTTATTCCCTACCCACTTTTATAAGATCATATTGTGCTTCAGGTGAAAGAGATTGTGGGTAAAAAGTCATGGATTAAACCAAGCACCAGATTCCCCAGAGAACTCAATGACCTTCTCAAAGAAATGAATATAATGTATTGGAGTAAAAGAAGAGTGTAGAACTAGGAGCAAAGGGTGAAGCGGGCTGTAGCGAAATGTCAATTTTAAAGCAGAGCTAACAGCGCTGGAATCAAACACATTGATATTGTGTTTGTGCAAATGGCCAATAAGTGGAATTTCAAGTGGAACGGAATCCATTCAACCAAAAGCACTAAGGTAACCCATAGAACACATATTATGCATTCTTGTGGCTTTAATTCCCCTTTAAACATGTGCTCCACTGTGTTTTTAAACTCCATACACCTGCTAGACTGTGTTTTTAAACCCCATACACCTGCACTAGAATCATTTGGATGATTTCAGATCTGGAATTGCCGATCTCTACTGAACTGAAGGTAGAAGGTAGCGGTTAATTTAAAAACTAGGTGGAACAGAGCGTTTGGAGCTTTGCAGATGCAGATAGACAAATAAAGGATTACTCAAACATGTGAATAAAACAAAACACAGCTCCACAACTTTTTTTTTTTATGAATGAAGAAAATTCCAACTTTAGGTATGATTTTGTTGATGTAACATGGTAAAAAAGTAAAAACAAAAAACAAACAAAAAACAAAAAACAATTTTGCTTGTGTACCTAAATACCAGGTGAGTAAATTTAATAAAAAAATATTCCTGAAAATACACTGGCAACAGTATGCACAATCTAGACCAGTGGTTTGGTAATGGTTTTGTAAACTGTAATGCATTTTTAATTAAATTTCAGTTATTCAGTAAGATCATCTACACCAAGAGGTACCACCATTTGCGAATGCCAATTTTTCAGTATGTTATCTGTTCTTGGAAATTAAGCAGGGTTGCATGTGCAGTAGTGGGGAAGCTCTGCATACAGTTGTTGTGTCCTCTATCTGAATAACAGGAGATATTATATAAAGCTCTGGAAAAAAAGAAGAGACCACTGCATTTTTTTCTGAAATCAGCATCTCTACATGTATTACAGCCATTCCATTCCAGCGTCTGTTGAATTCCAATACAAACACAAAGCTGAGCTACTTCAGTTCTTGCACCAGGAGTGGAATAAAGTCACTCAAGAACAATGTGAAAGACTTGTGGAGAGCATGCCAAGACGCATGAAAGCTGTGATTAAAAATAAGGGTTATTGCACCAAATATTGATTTCTGAACTCTTCTTAAGTGTAAACATTAGTATTATGTTGCTTTAAAATGAATTTGATCTTGTTTCTTTGCATTGTTTGAGGTCTGAAAACATGTATCTTTTTTAAGACTTGTGGAGAGCATGCCAAGACGCATGAAACCTGTGATTGAAAATAAGGGCTCTTCTTAAGTGTAAATTCAATTCAATTCAATTTCTCTTTATTGTCACATATGCCTATACATACAAGAATATATAGCCCAGATGAAATTGCTGTCCTCTCCCACCTCAGTGCAAACAATCAAGTAAAACATTCAAGTAAAAAAACGAAATGTAAAGACATACAGGGGGTCCTCGGGTTACGACGTAGATCCGTTCTTAAGACGCGTCGTAACCCGAATTTCGTCGTAAACCGGATTTTGCCTTTGATCTTCCAATCAAAGCACCAATAACCTTTCCATCTCAATAATTAGACCACTACGCTGCTTGGTTATCACTGCCGCTTTCATAGGAGCAGATCAGAGCCCACATCAGGTACTTCCGCCCACATTGGGCACGCACATGAGGCTGTCTACTTCTCCCTACAACCACAACAGAGCGTATTCTTGCGCCGTGCGCCGCGCGCCGTTCGCGTTTGTTTACATCTCTTACCACGCTAAACCGCGTAAGACGGAATGACGCGTAATATATACATTTTTTTTTTTAATGGGGGCGCGTTCGTAACCACGGAACGTCGTAACCCGAGACCGTCGTAACCCGAGGACCCCCTGTATTGGACTAGACAATAAAAAAAACAATATATGTGCAAAAAACGTGCAAACAAGACAAAAAATGTGCAAATGTGTGTAAACATTAGTATTATGTTGTTTTAAAATGAATTTGATCTTGTTTCTTAACACATACTTCATACTTCCACCAATTACCCTTGGCTATATACAAGTCAGTACATCTTAACTTTACAGATAGCTCTTCCATCCCTCCACAATCCCATTGAAACAAATGAACTTGTAGACGAACAACATCAAACCCCAGGCACATTGACACAGAGACGAGATCGATATGAAGTAGCTCGAGTACATTGGCTTTATTATTGTTGGTCCATGTTGAGCCATGGCTGCAGAAAGCGTCCATCTCAGGCAATAACACCCACACATGTCCGACATGCCCATCATTACAGTGATAAGACACAATAGCATGTTCAAGAAGAGCTTAGCGGCAAACGCGGTGCTATAGTAACAATGATAGAAGATGGCAGTGCCGTTAAAGTGATGGTGTGAGGAAAGGCAGGAGAGGGATACTTGTGGCTCGAGTAGGAGTAGAAAGTCGAAGGGGCTGTGTCCGATTTTTTTCCCCATGTAACTGAACAGAATGTGTTTTTTGCCTTGACGCAGATGTATTGTATAAGCAGCTCTTAAGGTCAAACTGAGAATGGTATGTGCTGTCTGCATCTAATTTGAAGCGTTTTATTGTCTGAGATCCAGGAAGTAACACTGGCATTATCAAGAATTACCGTGACAGGTATCATTGCCTGATTTAGAACCTAACCCCGGGCTCAGAGTATTTTTAGTGGTAGTATAATTGCAAGTAACAAGAGGAGCTCACAATAAGGACGGGCCCACACTGAGCTGCAGCTGGACCGGGTGCAGTCTGAGCGAGGCGTTACTTGATTTGGCACCGTATTTTTTAACTGTCCATATACTGTCCAATACTACATACTACATAAATGCTTTGCCCATACTTTGGACCAATCTCATTGGTTTGATCAAATTCACTATAGGAATGTGAACTTTATAATGACTCAAAAAAGTTGAAAAGAGTTAAATAAGTAAAGATGCCAAATCAGACTGGGTGCCAAATCGGGTAATGAGCCTGGCCTTTGAAAGTTGTGAAAAGCACTTAGAAATTCATTGCAGTGAATAATGACGATGCTTGGAATGTGGTAGGAAATTCAGAAATAAGTGAGGAATATGTCTAGGAGAAAATATGGCTTTCATTTCATTACCATTGTCTGTTTTAGTCCGTGCATATTTAAAATGAGATGTGCCTCAGTGAATAGGCACACAAAGCTAGATATTTGACAAAAAAAACAGAAGGCTGGGGATGGAAAGCTTAGTCAGTTTGCCTTCTAAATTCAGTTTGAATCCAGAAAGGTCTGGAACTGGACCACAGAGCGTGAAAAAACAAATTTTAGATGCTCCAACGTGTCCCTCAAATGTGTAAGAGATACTCCATACAACTGTACAACAACTCACCCTTATGTATGTAATACTCCCTACAACTGTATACAGCTGGTACTGAACATCATATCTGATACTGTATTTTGTATTTGACTACTACTTTTCTATTTAAATCTGATTGTACATATATATTTATTACCATTATCTTATGTATATAATTGCGTCTCATCTGACACAGGTCTATTGCTCTTTGGTTGCTATTCTATCTATTTTTCTTTTTGTTCTTTTACCCTGTTTTATATTGTATATTATATTTGATGAGTGAGCTACTGTATCCAAAATAATTTCCCTTGTGGATCAATAAAGTTTGTCTAAGTCTAAGTCTAAGAGATCTCCTCTTGAAGTCTCTTGAATATTCAGAACAAAATATATAACTTTTTCTATAACTTTTTTTAATAGCTTTTTTTTTTCCTTTTTATGTGTAAGCAGTCATGTTTCTTTTTAACATGAACTTTCTGATTGGTTAATCCGCCTGTCAATCACGCCCTCTGAAATCAGTGAGACATGATACGGCTCCAGAGGTACAGATCTTAGCCAGGGAAAAGAACTGATTTGAGACGGGAGCTAGAGGCTATTTTTGTCAAGAAAGAGAATCCTTCCTTGAACAGAAATGTGGACTTCAGACATCATTTGTCTCCCATCTATAACTCTATCCTCAAATCTAAAACAAAACAAAGAAAACAATAGGGCAGCAGGTCAGGTCCAGAGGTGTGAAAACACCCATTATGGTCCTGAATGGTTCTGCTAACAAGACCCCACACTCCACTCCCACTGCATATTTAAAAGGCCCACCTAACTAACAGAAACTGAAAACAAGTAGGCGTGGTAGTCTCAGAGTAATTTCATTGTAGTTAGCTTCTCCCTTCAGGCAGATATAGGCAGTGTCCACCAGCGTCTGACCAGAACTGAAGAAGCAGCTTGAATGAACTACGAAACGTATTCGACCAAATCATTTAACTTTTGTCCAGTTGACAAATTGAATTTCTCCTTTTTCCATGAATCCTACTTGGATGACTGAGAGATTCTTCACACGGCTCCAGATCCACTCGTCTTTGTACGGTTTTGTCAAAGCACGTGCCTCTGGCTGGCCATGTCTGCAGCATCAAAAGAAAAATTTACAATAAATCTCCACTATCACTAAACTCGCAACTCTTGTCTACATCATCTCTGTGGAATATCAAACACAACCCTCTATTTTGCCATGTTTTTGTATGGGATTACACCTAACCTTTAACAGCATCCATCTTCTGAGCCGTACCAAAGAAAAGTGAATTAAACACATTGTAAGTCTAGCGTAATACACGGCTTTAAGCTACTGACTGGCTTTTCATGTTAGCAAACGGGACACGCATTCACAACATCAGTAATCCACCTGTACACTGTGTATGAGGGATGGAATAACATGGGCCCTATCCATCAATGTAAGCTACATCTCAGCCGCCCAGACCGGATTATAGTGCAGTGTGCAAAGGCTGAAATGACAAATGTGGTCGGTTATGGCGCTGGCACGGCAGTTCATGTTGTAAACAGGTAAAGAATGTACGCAACATAAGAAAACGCGAAACACGGAGCTAGTATTGTCAAGGTACTACAATTTTAAGCTCAATTTCGATACTGAGGAATAGACTCAGTATTTAATATAGATTCAGATACCACAATTATAATAACACAATCTTTATTTAAACAATAGAAACATTAAATCATAGTACTTTCTTTTGTATTACCATGTGGTCTTATATCTGTGTACCTCAGTGGTCCAGGTAGGTTCCATAGTGGTCCAGGGGCGTATAGTCGTCTATGTGCTCTAATACTTAAAGATCCCATGACATGGTACTTCTTGATGCTTTTATATGGCGCCTTAATGGTTCCGTAATACTGTAAATAAATCCTTCTTCAAAATCAAGCCTCAGTGCATGAGATATGACTCTGAATGCCTTCATGACGCTAAATATGTCTCTGAAATGCTTTATTCTGGGCGTAATTGCTTGAATGCAAATGAGGAGGACAGAGACAGGCCAGTGCAGCAGGTGGATTGTGGCCAAATACGTCGCTGTTTTCTGGATTAGCGGTGCGATGTGCGCTGTCACCCACTTCTGCATTTTAAGAGCGGAGGAAGATATGAGACGCTTTCCATTAAAAAAAAAAACACATTTCCACAGAAAATAAAATTAAACCACTGCTGTTTCAGAGGTTCGGAGGCTCGGATAAAGGACATCCGAGCCTGGAAACACTCTAACGTGTCTCCAGGCAAATTAAAAAAATGCATCTCGCATTTCGTAGCTCGTTTGCGGTCCAAACTCTCTGGGCGTGATTTCCAGAGACGGTGGGTAGACATCCAGATGGGGGGTGGAAACCTTTGCACGAGTGTGACGTCAGAAAGTTCCCTTGTTTTTTCAAACACGGAAAAGGATCGCAATTGCTCAGTTTACACATTTCGCAACTTTTAGCCATGGGAAGGGGAGCTCACATTAACGTTCAAAAACCTCAGAAAGTGAAAATTTCATGCCATGGGACATTTAAGATCATTTAAAAACTATTCAGGAAAAGGAAAACCTGCTCAAATGAATATCTAGTGTTGATACTAGTTTTATAATCAAATTTTCTTACTTTCTGACAACCCTACAGGGAACTATGGTGTCCATCCATCCATCCATTTTCTTGGTCTTATCCGGGGCCGGGTCGCAGGGGCAACAGTCTAACCAGGGACTCCCAGACTTCCTACACCCCGGACACTTCCTCCAGCTCCTCCAGGGGGACCCCAAGGTGTTCCCAGGCCAGCCGGGAGACATAGTCCCTCCAGCATATCCTAGGTCTTCCCCGGGGCCTCCTCCCGGAGGGACATGCCTGGAACACCTCCCGAGGGAGGCATACAGGAGGCATCCGGAACAGATGCCTGAGCCACCTCAGCTGCTCCTCTCAACATGAGGAACTGTGGTGTACAGTATGTAATGCAGAACTACTAATACTAAGATTCAGGACTACTACTACTACTACTACTGCTACTACTACTACTACTACCATTACTACAACTATTACCCCCATTCAAACTATCTGTACCTAAAGGCCATTAAGTACACCGTATCTTAACAGTATTCCATTGTGGTTTACTTTCACATTTATTTTCACCTCCCTAAATTAACATTGCACTCCGACCCTGCTGTACCAACCTTGGACCTTGGCACCACTTTGCTCAATGATTCATACCACATTATTGGGAGCCCGGATCACCTGGTTTCCTGTAGCCCAAATGAGGAGTCCCTTCTGGGCCTCAGGCTGGTCATTGGGGCCTGTGGGGACTTATAGTGTTGATAATGGCCTGGTTTAGTCCTGGAGGATTGTACAGGATTGTATGGGCGTTGGAACGCTGTCTGGCACTGATGGAGAAGAGAGGGATTCTGGGTCACGCTTAGGGCTATTGTGGTTGGTTGAAATACAAAAAAATAGGGCAATAAAGGCATAAACTATCAAGGGGTTTTCTATAGCAAGGGGAGATGTATAGGAAAGTCATAGCAAACTTTTTAGGTAAAGAATTGACTCACACAAACAGCGCCACTACTTTTTCTTCAGTTGCATTTCGATGGGTTTTTTGCAAGTTTTTTAAGCATTAAAGGTTCATTGCGTAGCTTTTTTGGTAGAAGGTCCACCATCTGCTTGACTCCATGTGGACGTTTTTTTTTTTTTTCATGGAATGTTCTACAGTATGGCATTTTATTTAACTAAGGAGACAAGCAGGTCACATCACCTCGCCAAGTTACAGGTCAGATCTGGAGAGAAGTGGGCCCACTCGTGGTAATTATATATGTTTTTGCAGTAGTTAAATATCGTTTTAATGCCGTACTGTGGAACAACCCTGCCAATAACATGACCATGGAGATAAGCAGATGGCGGACCCTTGACCAGAAAAGTTACACAGTGCAACAGACTTTTTTTTTTTTTTTACTTCTGTGCTTAGAAAAATTGGTCTTTTTCTCTCAATGTTAACGCTAATGCCAATTTTGAGAGCCTATATTTTAGACTTCTGTAGTCACAGGTTGAAATTTTAAAGATTTTTACTGGTTTTGAAAGTGGGCCATGTATTTTTGTTCAGGTTATTTTGGTTTGTGTTGACTCTTACAGGGACTACATTATGCATATTGACTTTTTGAGCTTTTAACATTCTATTTGTGTTCATTGTGCCACAAAACAGTTCCCAAAGAATCAATTCTTTCAGGGGGAGGGAGATTTCACAGAGTCTGTACACAACCTTGACGACCGCACGGTGAAGAAAATGTGAGAAAGCGTGCGTTCGGTTGCGACAATGACTGCTTTATTAAATGCCCAATCGGATAAACGAAGCAATGCCCGACCTGGTTAGTACTTGGATGGGAGACAGCTGGGAATACCAGGAAAGGAGGAGGATGGGTCAAATGTAGTAGATCCAGACGATAAATTAAACCCTAATAACAAATCAAATCAAACTTACTTCTATGGCTTATAACTGAATCGCTAAAAATGCACAATGAGAGAAGATATACATTTTAGACTTTTATTAAAAATGTTGAACTGTGGCTGAGTGGTTATCTGGGTGCATGGTTCCGAAACATACAAAGAAAATAAAAATATAAATTATAACATACTATTTAAGCACGTAGCATTTTAAGATTCCAATAAGATAAGATACTAATTGGCCCTTAATTAGACTTAAACTTAGGATTTAGACAAACTTTATTGATCCACAAGGGAAATTATTTGGATACAGTCGCTCACAGATCACAATATAATATAATAACAGAGAGTAACAAAAATAATTGTATAGACAGGTGTCAAATAAGACAATTATATAAATAAACGTATATGTACAAGTGAAAATAAAATAGAAAAATAAGTAATAAAACATAAAATAAAATATAAAATCACAGCTACATACTGAAGACAAGAACAGCAGGGCAATAATGTCCTGATTGACAGAGCATAAGGTTATCTGTTACTTAAGATTGAGTTGTTGTACAGTTGTAGGGAGTATTATCTGTTACATAAGGGTGAGTTGTTGAATGGAGTATGGTATAAATGTAATCCTGCATCTCTCACTCTTAATATATCACTCTCTCTTAATGGTGCATTGCGTAACTTTTCTGGTGGAGGGTCCGTCATCTGCTTGTTTCAGTGGGTATGCCATTGATCTGCGCAGAATGTTCCACAGACATTACCCAGCTCTACCTTATACTTACACAACTACAGATGATTTTATAGCTCAAAAATAGCAACAGGACAAATTCAATTTGTCAACTGTACAAAAGTTTATTTATATCTGCCTGAAGGGAGAAGCTAACTACAATGAAATTACTCTGACACTATCACAGTTTCACTATTACAGTTTTTGTTAGTTAGGTAGGCCTATTAAATATGCAGTGGGAGTGGAGCGTGGAGTCATGTTTGCATAGCTATTCAGGGCTATAATGGGTGTTTTCACACCTCTGGACCTGACCTGCTGCCCTACTGTTTTCTTTGTTTGTTTTGATTTAGGTTTGAGGATAGGGTTATAAATGGGAGACAAATGAGGTCTATATTATTTCTGTTCAAGGAAGGATTCTCTTTCTTGACAAAAATAGTTTCTTTAACTCCCCTCTCAAGATCTGTACCTCACTGTCCTCAAAGGAGTGGCTTGTGGCTTCTAGGTGGAGATGTACGGCAGACTGAGGACCACTCTGGCTCTCCCGTCTGTGTTGGTACATCCTCTTGTGAAGTGGCTGTTTTGTTTCTCCAGTGTCGCGCTCACTGCAGTCTTCACTACTCTGAATGGAGTAGACCACATTGCTTTGTTTGTGGCTCGGTGTTTTGTCCTTTAGGTCAAAAATACCTTTCCATTCTGACTGTGAGCGGGGTTTGCTCTCCACAGATCTAACCTGTAACTTGGTAACAAAACATGGAGAAAAGCATATGACGGATCCTGCACCCGAAAGGTTACCCAATGCACCTTTAAACATGCATTTTCCACAATCTGTACTTCAAAACACTCAGCAAACGTTTTGGTAAATGTGTGTACCTTTTTTTTAAAAAAACCTTTACTCACTCTTTTTGTTATGAGATTGCAATTCCTAAGCTCAGCACGACGCAATGAAAACATCTGACAACCAAACTTTAAAACAGTATCAAACCTTCTGGCAGAAATGGATCACGTACTTCGTTACAGGCCCTATTTCAACTACAACTCTATTTCTTACATTCTGTAGTCACAATCACATCTGCAAACCTTCCATTTTCTTTCCAGGTGCCCTCGGTATTTTGTCGAATAGGTCTGAAACTTTTGTCCCGCACTTCAGCTCAGATGGAGAAGTGTCCTTGCACCAAGTCGCAACGCAATAAACACCCAAGCAGCCAGTGTCATCAAGTCTTCTCTTTTGTGGCTGTCTTTCCACAAGGACAACCCACTCTTTCGCATTCAGATTTGTTTTTCTGTTTCTTTTCAAATTTCTCCCACCAATGTCTCCTCCTCAACTTCAGAAATACTGGTTTGGCACATACCTCACAATTTGCTTTTCACAAACTTTACACAAAACTTACACAAACTTATGACAAAGAAAGAGAGAAATTAAATATGATAAACTTTTGCAAAGATTGAGACAGTTAAAGGCCCTGTGTTCTATTCTATTCTATTTTCTAATCTATGTTATAACGTTGTTTCCACATCAAAAACATACATGTACCTGGAGTTGTGTTTTGTTTCATTCACACATGTTTCATACACAAACCCTGCAGATTTATTTATTTTGAGCTTTGGAGATGTAGACAGACTAATAAAGGATTACTCAAACATGTGTGAATGAAACAAAACGCAACTTCAGGTATGTTTTTGAGGACGTAAGAGGGTCCTTCCAGAATTGGACGATATTTTACATTCCACCCATCAAATATTAAATAATCCACATACAAAATACTAACTCATACATCTGAGTGAATTTACTTGTCCTGAGACCAAATCTAAAAAAAACTAAAAGAAAAGAATGCTTGAAAATAGTTTTAAAAATACCAAATAAGTCTGGAGTACCCCCAAAATGCCATTTTCCTCTTGTCCCACCCCTCTAATGACCATCTCAAATAAAACAGTTAAAATTAAATTTAAATTTCTTTTTTCTGTATTATTTGTTTCAATGCCATCTCTTGTAACTGTGGGAACATTTGTTTTAATAGACATAATATATACCTAATTACAGTGTAATATCCTGTGGTGCAATACTTAACACAGTGCTATAGCTTGTAGACAACATTTAATACAGTACAAGATGCTAAACTGAGTTCTGTGTAACATCTCCCTCTACAATGTAGAGATTCTCTAGTGTGTGTATAGGTTGTTGTAGGTCTTTCTCATATATTGCAGTAGGGGTGTGTGTCACCCCTACTGCAATATATGAGCAAGACCTGCAACAACCTGTAACTAATGCGTAGTACAAGACTTTTTTTTTTCTTTAATTTTTTTTGCACTTTTTTCTTTCTTCTATACTGTGTTGTAAATATCCAGCTGTGTTGTAAATATCCTACTTAAATGTCTGTACTGAAGTGAGATGCTTTCAGTCTCATTGTGAGTATGTATGATGCAAATTGTAGATATGAATAGTGATAATAAAAGGCATTCTATTATATTCTATATTTCAAATAATAATTATTATTCATGGAACATGTGTCCCACAGCATGCACGCAACCCTGTTACCATAACATTTTTAGCCTGGTAGAAGAAGAAAGCAGAACCACATGACCCTGGACTTGACATCATCAAACAGTGTTCCAAAAGAATAGGTAGAGCAAAGGTTTGTCTTCTCTTCTATTTTTCATATTTTTTATAACATAGTTAGCCTTGATTGAATGTCTCACTCTACCTCATGCAACCCTGTTATGCAAATGATCAGAATAAGACAATTTTTTTTCCTTTACTTATTTGCCTAAATAAGTTTTTCCTCTTGATGAGCAGTAACAGCTAAACAGCTAGCTTCTACTCCTGATATTTTAAAGCTAATTTTAGTGCGGTTTTGCAACCGTTACCTGCAACCCTGTTACTGTGGTTAGAGTAAATGAATAAATAAACCAAATAAATCATGTAATAAAAATTGTACCATTGATCCGTAAGCTGAGCTAATCAAGCATTTGATAGTTTATTACCTATTATTGAATATGTAGCAGAAAATCAGAAAAGTGAAGGTTTATTTTTCAAGAATTTTAAAGCCCAAATGTCCTCCAAGTCTGGAATGACCCAACAACATTCTAACATGGGATAAGGCTCACATTGCATAATATAGGACCTTTAAGTAGCGTCAGATTCAATTAAAGCATGCTTCAGTCTTTTCAATCCTGTTTGCAGCCTGCCTCTTTCCACTGCACAGACAGCCATCTAGCTTCACAATAAATCAAAATAATAGAATATATTGAGAATTATTAGCCCGCTGAGAAACCTTTTAAGGCTCCCAGTCATTCAGTTTCAATGTCTTGGAACAAAATTTTATTGCAAAGTAGCATTAGCCTAAACCGGACTTGGAATTGCATTACATCCCCGTCTAATGCTAGCATATGGAACATTCTAGGGGAGACTGGTTGGCCTTGGCGGTTTTGACCAAACACAACTTGAGATTTAATGGGTTAGAACAAACAAAACTGCCGAGATGCAGGTAATCTATCTTACAAATGGTCAGTCAGTTCAATAGAGGAACGTGCAATGTCTTTTTTTATGGTGGAAATAAATGGAGTTGGTCCAGCTGGATTCTTTGTATGACTGCAGGGGGTTCTAGCATCAGCAACTATTATCCCAATGTAGTTTTAGAAATAAATTGTGCACACAAGGCAAGCAGTTTAAAGTTGGAGAAGAAGTACAGTGAGATGTTATATTTCTTGCTATAGTCTGAATGGAGGTTGGCCAAGGTTTAAGGAGTTATCTGAATGCTAAAATAGTAAGAACATCTAAGTTGATTGATACTTTGCAGCAGCTGTCATCAATATTCTCTGGGATTTTGATACTAACTGGAGGGAGTGGTCTGTCTGCGGCTCTGTTACTCGGGTTAGACTTTAATCTGAGCTTTATTTTAACACAAGATGACCAGAAAGAACTGATTTAGGCTATGTTCAGACTAAATCAGACGCAGCCTGAAGTAACCCAAATCAGATTTTTTTTTTGCCTCTATGTGACCTGTATCTGATCTTTTAATGACAGTCTGAACGACAGATCTGATTTTTTGAAATGTGACCCAGGCCACTTGGATACGTGGTCCTAAAACCGATACATATCCGATCTTTTGACATGCGACTTCAGTCTGAACGGCCAGGTCGCATTCATCCGACCTACAGTACATGTCATCAACAAGCGAGAGTGGTACAAGTATGCGCTCACAAATGTACACAAACGTTCTTCTCATCATATGAAAATTGTGTATGAAGTCCATGTCAGTGAAGCAGCAAAGCACATAGCAATCCCACCATTCTCAGCACCAACACGTTCCTTTCTACGAACGTTGCTGCCACTGCCCCACAAAACGCCAAGGCCAAAAACCTTCTCCTTCTCAATCTCATCCTTTAAAAAAATAAGTTGTACATGTTCTGGCTCTGGTACAACAGCAACTTTAAAATCTCCAGGCGCTCAATTTTAGTGTCCATGTTTAGGCGACTTCCGTAAACACTGAGCACGCTCGCTGCAGGTGACCTCGTCGTGTCCTCCAAGGTGCACGCGGGACACTTTTGAGGCGTTTAAAGTTCACACTGGAGATCACGTACAAGTCGCATTTAATTGGAAACGTGAACGACCTCGCAAAAAAAAAATCGGATTTCACAAAAAAATCCGAACTGAGCTTTAAGCCCTGCAGTCTGAACGTAGCCTTAGCTGGAACTACAACAGGTGAGCTGATTTGTGCTGTTAAACAAGTCCCTCTCAGATAACATTACAGTCACATTACTCAACAGTTCTTACGTTAGTCACTCTCACCTTTTTTGTTGAAAATCAAATTCCTAAACAGGACCTGTCTCACAAATGTTCATTCAGTTCAATAGAAGAACCTGAAATGTCTTTTTTTAGAGCAGAAATGAATGAGCTGGATTCTTTTTATGACTGTGGAGGGCTCTTGTCCCTGCTATTATTCCAATGTAGTTTTAGAAATAAATAGTGGACACAAGGCAAGCAGTATAAAGTTGGAGTAAGAAGATAAAATAAGATAAGATAAGATATGCCTTTATTAGTCCCACAGTGGGGAAATTCCAGTGTTGCAACGCACAGATCAAAAACAGCAGGAAAATGTAGCATGCAATAAAACAAGATAATAAATAATGTCTTAAAATAATTAAAAAATAGACCTAAAAATAGACTCTCGAGTATAGCTGAATATTGTAGTGTAGATAAAGTTGAATGACATGTTAACAGTGTTCATTGTACAAGAAAGCACAATTATGAGCAGTATGGCTTGCAATAGTGCGAATGGAGGTCGTTCAAGGTTTGCCGCACATTGAAACGAGATTGTATTGAAATAATTCAACGATGTAAAAGGCATCAATGATACTCATGCACAATGGTAGATAGAAAATTAAAATCAACATTATTTATTGGGAATTGTAATTTTGAAAACTGGAAAACAGGAGCCATCCTCCTGTGGACTGACTACCCGCGGGAGGATTCATGGGGGCTGGTTCATCGTGTTCTAGGCAGCAGATCTGCTTGGACTGCTGCCCCCGCGACCCGGAAAATGGAAAAGCGGAAGAAGATGAATGAATGAACTGTAATTTTATAAACTGGGTTAACACATGTATAGGAAACAAGTGGAGAATCAGGTAAACGTAAAGTAAGCTACTGTTTTTTTTTGTCTGTTTGTTTGTTTGTTTTTTTAGGGATGCATCAATCCAGCTTTCCGATACTGATATTGATACTTTGCACTTATTTCCTTAAACACTAAGACTTAGGCTTAGACAAACTTTATTGATCCACAAGGGAAATATAAATGGTAATAATAATTCAAAATTAAAGCCGCAAGCGGCGTTGGTCGGGACCTCGCACCTGCGTTTGTTCGTCTTACTGAGACGCACAGCCATACCAAATTTCGTGTGCCTGGGACAATTATCTCACTTCCTGTTGGGCGTGGCCATGACATTGTAGATACCCTGTCAGAACAGACCCTGTCAGACCCTGTCAGACCCTGTCAGACCCTGTCAGACTCTGTTAGACCCTGTCAGACCCTGCATGTGGCCTACATGCTGAGGCCTACATGAACCTTCGATGCTTGTCCCCACATTGCTGCTTGCAGCTATATCAGATCAAAGGTACAAAGATCAAAGACCTTTGATCAGGGCGTTGCCTAGCAACAAATACCTCCCATTCATAACTCATCACTCCCATTCAATAAATACCTAATTTTATCGATCCGCCGTATCGTCATATTACCGCCTATTTGAAAATCCTTCGCAATTTAACATCTCCAACGTCTTAAGATTATGTTCACCAAAATTTAAGCCTATCTGAGGTACGGTGTAGGAGAAGTGTTTCAAATTCCATACCTAACTTTATCGATCCGCCGTATCGTCATATTACCGCCTATTTGAAAATCCTTCGCAATTTAACATCTCCAACGTCTTAAGATTATGTTCACCAAAATTTAAGCCCATCTGAGGTACGGTGTAGGAGAAGTGTTTCAAATTCCATTCTATGTCCAATACCCAAAAATCACACAAAAGCCCAATTATCTCACTTCCTGTAGGGCGTGGCCATGACATTGCAGTGAGGCATTTGTTCGTCTTATTGAGATACACGTCCCTACCGAATTTCGTGCGCCTATCTTAAACGGTATGCCAGCCCCGAAAGACAACGCGCTAGGGGGCGCTATCGAGCTCCTGGGGGTCACTGGGGGACGAGACTTTGTGTGGTCGTACTGGCAGCACTTTGTGATGCCCGTGCAAAGTTTCGTTTGTTTTGAAGCATGGGAACATGCTCAAGATTGCCCCAGCGTGTATGAACAAGAATAATAATAATAATTAAAGCCGCAAGCGGCGTTGGTCGGGACCTCGCACCTGCGTTTGTTCGTCTTACTGAGACGCACACCCATACCAAATTTCGTGTGCCTGGCACAATTATCTCACTTCCTGTTGGGCGTGGCCAAAGACATTGTAGATACCCTGTCAGAACAGACCCTGTCAGACCCTGTCAGACCCTGTCAGACTCTGTTAGACCCTGTCAGACCCTGCATGTGGCCTACATGCTGAGGCCTACATGAACCTTCGATGCTTGTCCCCACATTGCTGCTTGCAGCTATATCAGATCAAAGGTACAAAGATCAAAGACCTTTGATCAGGGCGTTGCCTAGCAACAAATACCTCCCATTCATAACTCATCACTCCCATTCAATAAATACCTAACTTTATCGATCCGCCGTATTGTCATATTACCGCCTATTTGAAAATCCTTCGCAATTTAACATCTCCAACATCTTAAGATTATGTTCACCAAAATTTAAGCCTATCTGAGGTACGGTGTAGGAGAAGTGTTTCAAATTCCATTCTAAGTCAAATACCCCAAAATCACACAAAAGGCCAATTATCTCACTTCCTGTTGGGCGTGGCCATGACATTGCAGTGAGGCATTTGTTCGTCTTATTGAGATACACGTCCCTACCGAATTTCGTGCGCCTATCTTAAACGGTATGCCAGCCCCGAAAGACAACGCGCTAGGGGGCGCTATCGAGCTCCTGGGGGTCACCGGGGGACGAGACTTTGTGTGGTCGTACTGGCAGCACTTTGTGATGCCCGTGCAAAGTTTCGTTCGTTTTGAAGCATGGGAACATGCTCAAAATTGCCCCAGCGTGTATGAACAAGAATAATAATAATAATAATAATAATAATACGGAAACAAAGCAACAACAATAGGGACCTTCGTCCCCCTTCGGGCTCGGTCCCTAATAATACGGAAACAAAGCAACAACAATAGGGACCTTCGTCCCCCTTCGGGCTCGGTCCCTAATAAGTAGCAAAAATATAAGAGACTGATGTCAAATAAGGCCTAATTACATAATTGTACATGTAAAAATAAAAAAATTAAAAAATTAAAATATAGAAATTAAGTACTACAACTATATCTCAACAATGTACAAGAGGTTGTAAGGAAAAACAGTGCAAAGATGAACTAATAATTTACAGGACATAGGGTTATCTGTAACATAAGGGTGAGTTGTTGTACAGTTGTTGGGAGTATTATCTATTGCATAAATGTGAGTTGTTATCCGAACGCAGCAGCTCGGCTCCTCACTGCTTTTAATATCAACACATCACCCCTGTTCTGGCTGCCTGTGTGTTTTAGAAAAGGTTTTAAGATTTTACTTTTACTGATCACGTTTTGTTGTTTAGGTTTTGCACCAAGTTACATGTCAGAACTTTTCACCCCGTGCGAGCCCTCCCACAGCCGTAGATCCTCAGGCAGGTCCCTGTGGCTGTTCCAAAAGTCCAGGCTCCGGTCCAAAGGTGATGGAGCATTTTCAGTCCGGGAACCTTGACTTTGGAATGACCTGCCTGAGGAAATAAAGCTTGCGCCATCAGTATTAACTTTTAAATCACTTCTTAAAACTCATTTTTATTGGTCGGCCTTCCTTTAGTTGGTTTTAGCTAGATATTATTCCTTATTTATTTTTATTCTCTTTCATTAACTTATTTATACAGTGATACCTCACCTTACGAAAGACCCACATAACGAATAATCCAAGTTACGAAACGCCTTTATGTAAAATTTTCGTCTCTGAATACGAAAGAAAATTCAAGTTACGAAACGCGAAATCTCAAAAATTCAAATAATGCGCGCTCGGCTTCGCAGCCGCCCGAATCCCCCGAAACGTAAATACACTTGTAAATACACTCTCCAACAGGGTTTAGGGGGGTATTGGGGGCCTTGGAACAAATCAGGCCTTTTACATTGCGACTCTACTTACGAAAAAATCACGTTACGAAACCACTTCTGGAACGAATTAATTTCGTAAGGTGACAATTAATTGAATCGCTTGCTTCACTGCCTGATTTTGTATGCTTTCTGTATGCTATTTTTATTGTTCTTTGCTGCTTGTAGAGCACTTTGTAAACCTTGTTTTTAAAAAAAGATGTATTATTATTTTATTATTAGTTTTATGGTATATGGTATGAATATACTCCTGTATCTGTCACTGTTTGAGCGGAGCTGTAGCAGCCTGTTGGAGAATGAGCTCCTCTGTCTCTCTATGGTCTGGTGCAGTGGGTGAGCAGGAGTGTCCATGATGGAGAGCAGTTTGTCCAATGTCCTCCTGTCCCTCACTGTGACAAAATGTCTCCAGCTCACAGCCGATCACAGTTAACTTAAAAGAAAATTAACGTTTTTTTTTACAATCTGAGCCTTCTTTCGGCAATAAAACAAGTAGTTTTACTCACCCATAGCAGTTTGGTGTCAATTGGAGCAGTATCGCAGAACTTATGTTGAGCCGTTCTGTTCTACTAATGATCCCGTATCCGTTAACATGGTGCTCGGGGCATTACTTTGCGGTGTCCAAATAACACAAACTTTAGCACTTTTCAAATCACAGAAGATCGCTGTGTCAGGGTAGACTTTTAGCGGATTCCAAAACGGCCTGAAACCCGATATCCAGCTATAGTTTCATTTGATGACGTCATCAGAGAGGACAGTGCGCATGCGTGAACTCAGCTGTTTTGTAAACACGGCTAGTCCGAAAGAAGCTAACACCGCTCTGAACTTTACTTTTCTGTTGCGATATCGGGTTTCAGGCCGTTTTGGAATCTACTAAAAGTCTACCCTGACTAAAAGTCTAATCACACAAATCTGTGATTTGAAAAGTGCTAAAGTTTGTGTTATTTTTCCTTTAATACACAAGAGATCCATTGCCATATGCAACTGTTATCTATTTTTCTTAGTCTTATCACATCCAGTTATGGGGTATCATCTTAACCAATATCTTGAAACCGATCCAGCACATTTTTTCAGTATCGGTGCATCCCTACAGTCATATTAGGAGAATTTATTCACAATGTGTACATCATTTGTTAAATATAATGCAGGTTTTGGAAAGTAAAATTAAACTTTGTCCTCCAGAAACTTCAATTCAGTAAATGTGCTTTTCCTAACATGCATGAACACAGACAGTGGCTCCCTCTTTTCTGCATCAACTGAGGAAAAACCCAAAACTAAAACAACACTACCCACTCCAGTCCATCTTTCCCACAATCAGGGAATAATTTAGCTCCATAAAATTCAGATTTTTTTGAGAATCTGCATATGTGGAGCAAAAAAATAGAATATCTAATGAGCCAAGGGAAAAGTAATAAAAAGCTAAGAAAAAAAAAAAATCTGGTAAAAAAATCTATTATTTATTGTAATTTGCTATTTAGTTAGTGTGTGTATTGCCTTTGAGCTTTTGCTACACATTTTTTATACTTATATTTAGAAAGTAAAATTGAAAAATAATAAAAATAACATTATGCAAATACAGAATAGTTAGTTGTACTACATTGTCCATTATCACTGTGGAATTATCCTGAATGTTTATGTATTCTAATGCTATTAAGTCACAATCCTCCAAAATCTCCCCAAATATTTCCTCCACATTGCTTCAAATTGGCCTCCTTTGTATCCACAAGATAATGTGGTTAAGAGCGAGCGGAGCCCTCCCATTGGCTGATATGTGGCTAGGAGCGAGCGTCCCCTTCCCATTGGCTGACGGTCGGGCAGAGGAAAGTTAATTATGGCATTAGGAGGGTCGCCTGGAAAAGGTCACTGCTGCAGTCACAATGGCACTATGCTCATTTAACATCATTTAGATGAATGTTCACCTCAAAAATAGCTTCTTAAAGTGGGTATTTTAGGCGATCATACATCTGAGCCATAGTGATTTTACATTTTCACCTCAAAGACAAACATTAAGTTATCATTATTATGTATTTTATTTTATTTTTTACACATTTAAGTAATTTTGGTGGAGGACAACATAAAGCAAATATGAGTTAGCACTGCAACATGTTGAAGTCAATGTCAATAGATGTCAAAATGTGAGTGTCACCCAATCCAAGGGCAGAGAAAAGACTATGGCTATGGTGTGATTTCAATGATAAAATATGAATATAAAAATTCAAAAAAAAAAAAGCAAAAACCGATAAGTGCCATTTTAAAAAGTCATTAGAGCCTTGTATTTTACTCTTTATAGCAATGTTTTCAAAAGCCAAATGTATGTAATGTAATGTTCCCTGATCAATTACAGGTGATTGTATTGCTCAGAAAAACTTTTAAAAGCATGTAGGGGTTAGTGGGCTTCCTCTCCACAGATCTTACCTATATCTTGACCCGGTGGTGTCGCATATTTGTCTTTATGGGGATGCATACGTTTAAAGGGATAGTGCGTTTAAAAAAAAAAAAAAAAGTTAATCTGTATGGGTTTCCTTCTAAAAGTGTCGTGCGGAAAGACTGGCTTACCTCTGACAGTCTCGTCTCAGCCCGGTTCTGCTCGGGTTCTGGAGTTCACGCATTCGCATATTTTCTCTAGATTCGTACCACTCCGCCCATGGTAGCTCTATTGCCTGTTCACTTGTAAGCAGATGTATAGAGCAGATGCGGTATGGCGATGGCGGATGTTTACAAGTGAACAGGCTATAGGCTAGGCTACGTGCGCAGTGATACAACTCCGAGAGAAAAGGGAACCATGCGAATTAGGGAAAATATGCTGCTGGATTTTTTCAGACAACTGTCTGTGATGGAAATATATATCACTTTTTGGACAAATTCTTGTTTTTCTTCTCAAAACAAAACATTTGTCGAAAGGTGATATATTTGTGTCCCAAACAGTTGTCCACGAAAAATCCAGCAGCATATTTCGCATTAGCATATTTTCTCTCTAGATTCGTATCAGTGTGCCCACGTTAGCTCTATTGCCTGTTCACTTGTAAACATTCGTTTACGGGGGATGTCGCCATTCTGCATCCGCCGTACACTTCCGCTAAAGGTTAACAGGCTAATACAGCTAATATGCGCGTAGTGATACGAATCGAGACGAAATACACGAATGCGAAATACGCTGCTGGATTTTTCGTGGACAACTGTTTGGGATGCAAATATATCACCTTTCCAACAAATGTTTTGTTTTGAGAAGAAAAACAAGCTTTATTTCCTGTCCCCGCGAACTTATCGGACCTACTTACGTGAGCTCCAGAACTCGAGTAGAACCGGGCTGAGACAAGACTGTCAACGGTAAGCCAGTGTTAATGCACAACACTTTTAGAAGGGAACCCATGCAAATTAATTTAAAAAAAAAAATTAAAAAAAAAAAATAATAATAATAATAATAATAATAATAATAATAAAAATGTACTATCCCTTTAATACTATACTGTGGAATATTTTGATGAAAACAAGCAGATGATGGATGTTTTGGGTAATTCATCCAGGTCTGAATAATAGAGTTTTCAGAGCTAGATTTGGTCCAGAATGCTATGGAAATGTTCAAAGTTCAAGTTCAAAGTCAGCTTTATTGTAAAAACTATATGTACAGGATTTGAAATTGCAGATGTCCTCTACTCTAGAAGCCATAAATGTTCTATATAAAGCAGACAAATCTTGATCATAAAATATAGAATATTTTTAAAGCTATAAAACATGATAAAAATTACTATACAATCTATGGAATCTACATTTCAAGCGATGCCACAACAAAGATGAATGTGATTTGTACTATTTGATTCTAAGACAACAAATCAAAGACTGATGCTCAAAATGGAGTGGGAAGAAGTTAGACTTATTTTTAACCCACTCCAGTGTCAGAAGAGACATTTGAATGTGCACTTCGTTATCTGCTAACCCAGAAACAGAACGCCTAGATCTGCACGTACTCACCGCTAACCCACCCGCTCCACGAGAGACCTCACAAAACAAAGTAGCCGAGCAGAACAAGGCAGCCTGACAAATTCCTGATGGGATTATGAGGAGTTAGGCGCGACAGCCATTTAACAGGAGGGAAACAGAGCCACACTGACATGGGACCTCCCGCTGGCCCCACATTAGGCTTAAGAATGATCCCCCCATACCCCGTCTCTCCACTGGCACACAGGCCGGGCGCAGAGGCAGGGTGCAGGTGCGGCTGGAGGTGTGATCCGACAATGGTATGGGTGATAAAAGAGGTAAAAGTGCTATTACGCAACTTCCTTCCTCCTAACACTTGGAAATGGCTAGTAACTTAAGACTCTGGTTTGGATTTGGTTGTTTTGGGGTAACAGGGTAATTATTGGAACGCTAACATAGTAAGAGCTGAGGGCCTGTTTACACGAGAACGCTTACGGGTAAAAACGACAAAATATTTTATCGGAAGTGCCTTTCGTTTAGACGGTGACGGCGTTTTGGGGGCTTAAAAACACAAAAAACTGAAACAGCCCTCCAAAGTGGAAAACTTGAATACGCTCCGCCGTAGCGTTTTCGTCTGCACTGCCCTAGACGAAAAACTCTGGTCAAATCGTGTACGCATTTACGTCACATCGGTCCATATATCAGTGTTCACACCTTGTTGCGCCTTCGTTGCTTTGTAGTCTAACGTGGTCTGAAGCAATCATTGAACTTCTTCGTCTGACCACTTTTTTTTTTTTTTGCCATGTTTTGTTTTGCTTTTCGCTTCGCAGATGAGAAGAACGAAGATTCTACATATGTGCGCGGACATAGTGATAATATATCACAGCGCCACCTAGCCGTCTGACATGCATACCCAATCGAATTCCACACACTTTTGCGTCACCGTATGCACGCAGATTTCCTCCCGAAAACGCGTGTCTAAACGCGGAATAAAAAGTGAAGACGCAACGCCACTTTTTCGTCTTCTGTTCAGACCGTCATCTTATAAACGTAGCCTAAGTTAATTGATACATTGCAGCTGATGTCATCAATATTCCCTGGTGGTGTGGTGCTAAAAGCGTTACTACTTAGCACTACTAAATGTTAAATGACTGCCCTGTAATACCTGGTTGACAGAATGTTGTACTTTAAAGATACAATAAGAAAACATTTATTTGTCCTGCAATGGTGTAATTTCAGTGTTGCAATACCAGGGTATATTTAAAGAGCCCATATGGCACCATTTTCTGATCTATGTTATAATGTTTCCTCATCACAAACAGACCTGGAGTTGTGTTTTGTTTCACCCACACATGTTTAACACACAAACCCTGAGTTCTCTCAAACAGAAACACTCAAACTGTTCCACCTTGTGATGTCATGTGGTAATACAGAAAGTGCTTCATGATGTTTCTCAACTTCAAGCACTTTCACAAGAATCATCTGGATGATTTCAGTCCTGGAATCTCTTCTGAACTAAAGGTGAAAGTTATCGGTTAACCCGAAAATGGCCTCTTCATGACATCACAAGGTGGAACAGATCAAGCTATGGAGATGTAGACAGAGTAATAATAAAAGATGAATAATAATAAAAGACTGTGAATGAAACAAAACTCAACTCCAGGTATGTTTTGATGAGACAACAACATTATAACATGGCTTAAAGCTGCACAAGAGTCAATTTTGTGTATTATAGGACCTTTAAAGGAAAAGTAAAGTTTTTTACAATTTGAGCCTTATTTCGGTAATAAAACAGGTTGTTTTACTCACCCATAGTACGTTGCTGTCATATGGATCACTTCCGGAGATGTTTTAGATTAGCGTTAGGCTAACGCCGTTAGCCTAGCGCGACTTATAGCCATAGCTCGGGGCATTCCCCGAGCATGTAATATGCCCCGTGCGGACTCCAAATAACACAAATTTTAGCACTTTTCAAATCATAGAAGCTCGATGTCTTACTCTACGATTTCGTTTGAATCAAAAGTGGCCTGTAATCCGAGATTTATCCATAGTTTACAGCTTTGCGTTCCATGTTTGGGTCCCGGGAGCTGAGAGCACACTCCGCGCATGCGCAGTGGCGTCCTCATCTACTCGAAACTAAGGCTAAATCTCGGATTACAGGACACTTTTGACCAAACGAAATCATAGACTAAAGACATCGAGCTTCTATGATTTGAAAAGTGCTAAAATTTGTGTTATTTGGAGCCCGCACGGGGCATATTACATGCTCGGGGAATGCCCCGAGCTATGGCTATAAGTCGCGCTAGGCTAACGGCGTTAGCCAAACGCTAATCTAAAACATCTCCGTAAATGCTCCATATGACACCAAAGTGCTATGGGTGAGTAAAACAACTTGTTTTATTACCAAAATAAGGCTCAAATTGTAAAAAACGTTACTTTTCCTTTAAAGCAACACACTTTAATTAAACACTGAGAACAATTATATTATGTAATTGCAGTTTTCCCCAATCACCTATAACAAAGCACTTTTCCTTGTAGTCTATTTCAAGAACACAAACAAACAAACAAACAAACAATAATGCCACATCTGATGCGGGTTACGAAAATATCACAAGCTGTTCTCCGAAATGTTCCCTTCTTCTCAGACTTGAATCCTCCACTTGACAGCAAAAAAAAACACAAGTGCGAAACAAAGAAATGTGTTTAGTGTTTGGTTCCTTCTAATTCCACTCTCTTTGTGCAGTAATTATGCATACAGTAGGCTGTGATTGACAGGTGGGGTGGGCCCAGCTGTCACCACTACGCTGTGCGACTGACATCTCCCTTCCTGTTCCGTCTCTTCCAGGGGCTTCCATTTTGTTGCATAAATGATTGTTTGTGATGAGTGACACGCGGCTCTGTAGCTTTGGCTCGGCTGTCGTTCAATTGTTTCGCCAAGTTTACTTCAGGACTGGGAAAATATTGGAGGAGTTTGTGTACCATATTTCAAAAGGAGCAAAATGATCTGTGGGTTCTTTCATAAGAGTCTCGTATAATAGACTGGAAGATTAGAATGAATAATAGCAATGTGTTGCGATGTTATGAAAGTTGGAATCAGTAAGTGTGCGCAAAAAGGCAATAAACCGGGATGTGGGGACATACTTGCTGTCTTGCACCATTTCCAGAAGAGATAAATAATGTACCTATATACTGTATAAGCAGCTCTTGAGGTCAAAATAGGTCCACTGCAGTGACGTGCGGTGAGGGTCGTGGCTGGTGAGGCACTGACGTCGTCACAATCAGATTTACAAATATGTAAACCAGGGCCAGTTTCTCTCCCTGTAAGTGACTGGAGCTCGTAATATTTTTGATGTGAAGCTGAAAATGAATTATTATGGTTCAGTTCATTTTCCTGAGCGCACCGAGTAGCGTCATAAATTAAAATAGCGATGTTTTTAGCGCGATCTGGCCCGGAATGTGAGAGGTGGACCGCTCATGTTCAACGAGGCTTCTTTGCAAATTTTTCAGGTCACAATATCCAACTGAGTCCAGACATTGTCACAGCAGGTTGAGAGAAGAAGGAAAAGCAGAAAAGACTATTTCTTACCACGCTGTTTGAAAAGAGCGAGTCTTTTGTCCTGTAGTCCGGAGCAAACCTTTTAGCTCCGGCGTTGGTCCTTTAATTATAACCTCCTGCTCAACTCTAAATTGTATCTTGTGTCAGTTATTCTGCTGCCCCAGGAGTTGCAGAAGAATCCCTGGGCTCACAAGTGCCTCTACCATGAGGTCAGGTAACTACGAGCCTCACCCGACGCCTTTTCACCGCCGCTTTAGCGCAGAATCTGTCACTGCTGAGCTACACCACAGTCAGTCCATGTGAGGCACCAACAGCCGGTGCCTCTCGACACGTCCTTTCTCAGTGTTTGAACGGTAAAAGTGAAAATTCAGCAATTTTGAATAAAAAAATAATTAAAATGGTGAAGTTAAATAGAAAATAACTTATAGTACAAATCATGGGATAAATATAACAATTTATTTTTTCATTTTACTTGTTTTTTCTCTGTGATGCCTCGTCACTGGTCCACTGTGTACTGTAAACGTTTTATTGTCAGATAGTCAGGAAGTACATGTTATCATGCCAGCTGTTAGCTTTACCATCACAGCAAACCTTACATTGGTTTCTGAGAGTTGTAAAAATCATTTCCAAAATTATAAAGGTGAATAATAAGGATGCTTGGCATGCATATGGTACTGTAAATGAGGGAAAACTTTGGACCACTTCCGTTTTTTATGTTTTTAAGACAGTAAAAATCCCGTACAGCACCTCAAAACCAACCTGACTTCCACATGAGAAAAAAATCGTAGTTTCAAACACGCAACAAGTTGTTATGGAAATGCCCTTTTCACATCAAATTAAGGAAATGTTTCTTAGGATAAATTTTTGGTGAGTTCAGCATTTAAATTATAATCCACTTTTAACTTATATATTATTTTCATTCACTTTTTTTTCCCCCCGCTTGGGTTTAAACCATTCATGACACGTGTTAAATATAATACTGTATATGTGTCTTGTTTGTGGTTAAAGTTGATCATCGCTCAATATAACTGTAAAATTACTATGTACAACTTTTTTTCCCCTGCCCCCAGAAGCTCCTGTAGCCGTGGTTCTGTGTTCCTGGTTGTCCTTAAACTGTTCAGAGCTGACGTTCACTAGGAGCCTGAGTGCATTTGCTGAGCTGTGAGTTTGCTGATGCATTTCATCTGTGTGTCCTTGTCATCCGGCAACTCTTTCATCTAAAGTTTATGAGACAAGAAATTAATAAACAAATACGCATCTGAGTGAAACGTTCAAATGTGTAAAATGAAATGAATGTAATGTGCAAAGTGAGGAAGTAGTGTGTGGGAGGCCCATAATGTTTGAAATCAATTCTACCATGGACTAGGGTTAGAATTTGAGAAAAAAAAAAAAAAGATCTAACAAAATTTGTAGTGGCCTTTCATAACGTCTACATACAAAACGTATTAAGTACTCATATACTCATACAAGAACATAAAGTACAAGTACAAAAGTAGCAGCATTAGCGTAATGAAGCCAATCAAGAGACAAATTTTAAAAAAGCCTTTTTTTTTCTTTTTTTTTTTTCAAATTTTAGTGTCATTGTAGGTGTATTACAGATACCAGTATTAAAATTCGCATGCGTAATTCTGCACATAGGTTTTGTTCTTGAAAATAGGGCTATTATGTTTGTTTATGATTCAAACATTCAAGGTTGTTTGGTACAGTAATGCTAACTACAGCTAGCATGCTAACTGCACTTCCTGATTCTGACAGTAAAACACTTATTAATGCATTAATTAGATGCAGACAGTACACAACTTATACTGAGATATAATATATATATTATATAATATACTGATAACACTGGTCTACTGGTCTGTCTGGGACTGCAGATGCAAATTAGCATTGTGCTAATCCAGCATATTTACGTCGGTTTGTGTGATCTTATACAAATTGTGCATTCATTAATATGCATTGTCCCTTCCAAATAAACACATAAATAAATAATAATAACAAGCAAAATACTTCAAAAGTAGTGAAATTTTTCTTGGTTTAGGTCACTAATAAAGAAAAAGTAAGTCAGAAGTGCTGATTGGCTGTAGTTTCCAAGATATAGTATTGGGTCAAAATTTATGCAAAATAAGGCAGGTATAATAAGGTAACGGTAGTTTATCAGAAGGTACAGTGTGTCTACAAGCAACAGTTCTATCTGAAAGCCTGTCTGCACATTACATTCATTTTAATATGTCTAGAGTTTTAACATATATATTATTATTATATCATTACATATCTTGAATACATTAACTAACCATCACAGTTATCAATTGATTTTCAGTTCATCTTATCAATATAAATGAGATTTAGCCACTTTTATCTCGGAAGAAGATCAAGTCCAAAAATGTTGTAATTTTTTCTTAAATACATGGAGAAACATCGGGTACAGGTCTTTTAATAAGCTGTTAGAACACAAAAAACAAACACCCGCTAAAATGTTTTTTGTTTTCCTGGAAGCTGCGAGTAATTACTTAAAAAGCGACCAAACTGTTATTTACGTAGACTAATCAAGGCTTCGTGGGAGCTCTTCTTAAAGATTCATGAGATTTTGGCTGCACACACACGCACACATCCACAACATGAATGTAGGCAAACTCCAGACAGTGTGATGTGAGATAGTTTGTATCTGAACATAAAGTCCTGTCTTTGGATGGAAATGGCCCATTAGCAGACAGATGCTATCAGAGAGTCGGGAACGCCACTAACAATGGACCAATTACAGACTGCTGCCACCAAACAGTAATGACTTTAGGGAGGATTTGTCTTTTCTAATGTGTCCTGCTTTACTGATTTTGGTAAATAGATACTCACAATATGACACAAATTAGGCATAATCATACAGAAAGTTGTCCTTATGTCCGAATATGAGGACGAACTTGCAATAGTGTCAAAAATGCTTTAAAGGGCCTATGATGTGTTATTTTACGATCAATGTTATGATGTCGTTTCCTCATGAAAAACATACCTGGAGTTGTGTTTTGTTTCATTCACAAATGTTTAAAACACAAACCCTGCATATTTAGGCTGAGTTCTTGTCTCAAACATTCTGTTCCACCTTGTGATGTCAGGAAGTGTATGCATTTAACCTCCAAACACCTTCACTGGAATCATTTGGATGATTTCAGCCCTGAAGTTGCCAATCTCTACTGAACTAAAGATAAAAGGTAGCTGTTAACTACATGACATCACAAGGTGGAACAGAACAGAGCTTTGGAGATGTAGACAGACGAATAATAAAGGTTGGCGGTACGATTCCAGCTCCCACTGGGTCCTTGGGCAAGACACTTAGACACTCGCCCCCAGTGTCTGCGTACACTGCTGTGTGAATGGGTGAGTGGTTCCTTGATGTAAAGTGCTTTGAGTGCCTTGACGGTGGAAAAGCGCTGTATAAAGATGTGACCATTTATTCTCTGCTATACTGCTCCTGAAAGGATGAGTCAAATGCAGAGAAATAATTTCCCTATGGGGATAAATAAAGTATGTTTTCTTATTATTATTATTATTCAAACAAGTGTCGACGAAACTCCATGTATGTTTTTGAGGAAGTATCAACATCAGAACATGGCTGAAAGCTCAATTTTGTGTAATATAACATTTTTGTGAATGTTCCAAGAACATTCCATGAACATGTTACTGACATCCAAAAAACAATCTTGCACACACTGATGTCCATGCAGCTTTCAGCACTCTTGCACTTTACAAATTGCACCTTCACTTATTGCACCTTACATTTCATTCTACCTCGAACTTCCCTTCTTGTTGAAACGTATATGTGACACACCACGGCTTTTCAGTCCGCAACTCGGCATTAGGGAATCTGAGATAACGAGATTTTTGTATTTTTTTTTTTTCAAAATTTGTGATTTTCATTTTTTTGAAGAATGTGCAAGTTGAGATCATGAAGAACTTAAGACTTAGACTTAGACAAACTTTATTGATCCACAAGGGAAATTGCTTTGGGTACGGTAGCTCACTCATAAAATATAATATACAATATAAAAACAGAGGGTGAAAGAACAAGAAGAAAAAGAGAATAGCAATCAAAGAGCAATAGACCTGTGTCAGATGAGACACAATCATATACATAAGATAATGGTAATAGATATATATGTACAATCAGATTTAAATAAAACCCACTCCATGTTTCGGATAACAGCATTGGCTGCTTAAAAAGCATACATTTTGTCAGTGAAATTGGCTTGTTTTTCGGAAAGAATCGAGGTGTGTCTAAATTACCATCCTACCGCTGCGGACCAATCACGTGACATTTGCGCTATTTTGTTTACTTTTTCCGCCCATCAGCTGTGCGCAGCTCCTGAATATGTAGCTGCATTTCATAGGCTGCATTTGCATCCGTAACTTAAAAATGTATCTGTATGTCTTATGTCTATTTTTTGTTGATGTCTGTATACACTTCATGTCCATGAGTGTAGCTGTGTGTTTGTGTGTGTGCTTAGTTTAAATTGCACATTTGGTGTCTGGTGAAACGCAATTTCAGTCCTCTGTGTAATGTCTGTTACATAGTGAATTGATAATGAAGTACACTTTGACTTTTGACTTTGATATAGGAGCTTTAAGAAAATTATTGTTGTTGTTTTCCCATGAATAAATGATGTCATCATGTTGAGAAAAAAACAAACAAACAAAGAAATCTCAGGCAAGAATTCAAACTGGCTGCCCTACCCATAACTGAATGCTTTCTCCACTAACCATCCACTATCGCTGATATTGTTTGAGTAATCTTTTGATCTCTCCAGGGCTCGTTTGAACCCTCCTCCCCTGGGTAGCCGTACAAGCCTGCGAAACACACAGCCCACGAGCAGTAGTTTCATTAGAGGAATGCACGCCGCTAACTGTGTTGTGATAATACTCCGAAGGGTTAGTGACTTAGCATGGGGGGCATGGAGAGGAGGTACTCAGAGTATCAAAAACAAAACAAATTAAACATTTGAATATGGTGTTTTTGGTAAATATAGAATTTTCAAAACAATAAAAGGTAACATGGCGATCTAAATATGTAACGTGTTAGCAGTTAATACCTCATAAAAGTGTGATATCGCCTCTTTAACTTGTTTCAGACCGTCTTGTTTACTGTGATCTAACATAGATCAACAAAAACATCAAGATAAAAAGTGGATCTCCAAAATTTCCGTCCTATTACTAAAAACAGACAAATGGTTCCTAAAATTGCAGATATCCTGAGAACAAAAACAACGTCCAATATTTTCAGTATACTATCTTAACGTTTTTGCAGTGATAACCACCAACCGGTTCTTCGTACCTCTCCTTGTTTTGTTTTTCTTTCATTTGCACTGCAGCGCTTACCCGACACTCTGAAGGAGGAGTGACTTAGCATGGGGAGCAGTAGGAGGGGAGACTCCGAACATCAAAAACAAAACTGAAACACATGTAATATTTGAATATGTTGTGCTCAGTGAGTATAGCTTTTCCAAAACAATAAAGGACAACATGGTACACATCTCCAACATTTTCCTCTTACTAAAACAGACAGATTCTTCTTAAAATAACAGATATCTGAGAACAACAACAATACACTGTCCGCCACTTTCAAAATACTATCTTAAAGGTTCACTGTGTAACATTTCTAGAGGAGGGTCCGCCACCAAATGTCTCCATTGAAATGTTATTCCTTTGTCTAGCATGTTTCAGAGTTTAGATCTGTATAGCTCTATCACAAGGGAGACAAGCAGGTTACAGCAGTATGCTACATTACAGTTCAGACCTGTGGAAAGTCATACTTATTCACAATTTTTCTTCCAATTCATCTTTATTCTGGAGTCATGGTCCATTTTTAAAAACAGACAAGGACAGTGACAATACAAAACAATAAACATTAATGTTTTTAAAGAGCCATACCAGTGTCTCCACATATTGGACTGACATTGTGTTGCACGAGCCGAGTCTCAAATTTGTGATGCCATTATTATTCCAGTGTCTGATTTGTTCAGTCTGCAGATAAAACTGTACATTAAAGTTCTAACGCTTGCAGAGTGTTCACTTGTGCAGTAACAAACATGTCAGTCGCACTTGTCCATCGTGTCCTTCTCAAAAGCACCTCAAAGTAGGGTGACCACCGGCATGAAACAGGAAAGGAGGACACTTCTGTCCAAAAAGGAGGACAAAGGCCCTAAAGTGAGGACACCTTGTTTTTTTTATTTGTTTTTTTTTCCCTCGGGGGTCAAGAAAAACAACTTATTAATGATGATGATGATGATGATGATTATTACTATTATTATTATTATTATTATTATTATTATTATTATTATTATTATTATTATTATTATTAACGAGGTCCAACGTGCTCCATAAGCATAAGAAATCCAGGGTTCTCTACAAAGGCGAATGGTAAGTCACTCATTGCGATCATTTGTGCTCCTGGCTGTGTTCTCCTGGGCCTTCGCACTGTCAAGGGGCATTTTTTGTCTCCTTTTCAAACTCTCCTGCAGTGTGAGCTGACTCGTCTTTGGCTGGGTTGCCTGTAACTCGCTGTATTGTGTCGGGTGTTTGTTTTTGAGGTGCCGTATCGGTTTGTTGTGTTAAATGTCGCCCTTTCCTTTCCACTCCTTGCAATCCCAAGTTTATATATCCCACCATTTGCTATGGCAATGTTGTTGTCATCAACTTTATAGTATTTCCAGACCGCAGACATACGCGCCAAACATTATAGCGTTCTTATAGCGCTCATTGTAGCGCTCTTCTTGTCTCCTCTCTGTACTCGCGCTTTGCGCTTCGAGCTGCTTCCGTGTATTTAACCAATAGTGTGTCATGCCGCACGCGTTGATGTTTCTGTGTGAAGTCTCACTCTGTGCCACCGCATAACCATAGATCTCATCTAGGATATGTTAAAAAATAATAAGAATACTTGCTACTAGCAAGTGTAAATAATGGGTGGGGATTTATGACGATTTATGCAACGGTGGGCGACGAGGGTCCGAAAGGAGGACAAAATGTAAAAAAGGAGGACACGTGACAGACGGCCGGACAGACAGCTCTAAAACCGGACTGTCCGGACGAAATCCGGACGAATGGTCACCCTACCTCAAAGCCTCACTGTAGACTGCAGATGGAAATTAGCTTTGAGCTAAATCTGGTGCAGACATCTTTTTAATGAAACTGCACACTGTCCTTAATAAACTAAGAAACTAAACTAGACCACCTGCAGACTTTGCAAACTGGCTTTTTTGTAATTAATCCAGAGGTGGACTGTGTACAGTGGTGAACAATACAATTTAAACAATAACGATTTTACATCATTTGTACAAGAGC
This sequence comes from Paratrypauchen microcephalus, assembly GCA_036785185.1. Taxonomy (NCBI): domain Eukaryota; kingdom Metazoa; phylum Chordata; class Actinopteri; order Gobiiformes; family Gobiidae; genus Paratrypauchen; species Paratrypauchen microcephalus. The sequence continues at coordinate 2,152,183 of JAVJIX010000132.1, forward strand.
CAAACGTTCACATAAGAGTATTTGCCTGAGCATAGAACATCATACATTGTCTAAATAGCATCATCATCCTCCATGTCCACAGTGATGACATGCCCGAGATATTTAATTAAAATTAAATAAAATGGTGTAACAGTCAACAAAACATTCGACAGGCAAAGGTCAGGATCTCTCATGTGCTTGCCTTCTCTGGTCCTACAGGGGCGGCAGTAGCTCAGTGGTAGAGCGCTTGCCTGGTGATCCAGGGGTTGGCAGTTCGAATCCCGCTCTTGACGGGTGGACCACATGTGATCCAAGCTCCCACAGATGAGCGCTGCCGTTGTGTCCTTGGGCAAGACACTTAACATGGCAGAAGATACATCGAGGCCCGTTGTGACGTGAGCCACCTGTGGGAGGATTCTCCAGCCAAGGTCCTGACCAAGCCGAAGCAAGAAGATCGTGGAGATGGTCCCCGGGCGCGCCTCGGGTGCAGCCCACTGCTCCTGATGACAGGATGGGTCAAATGCAGAGGACAAATTTCTCTAAGGAGACAATAAAAGGCTTATCTATCTATCTTACAGATCATGACCAGACTCTTGGTTGCCTTGTACTTTATATCATCCTCCACACCATAAGTTGAACAGATGTTGAGTAGCTGCTGGAGACCAGCGGTGCTCAGACTAAAAACGATCAGCTCATCTGCATACATTAAATGGTTCACAACAAGATTTCCAGGCACACAACCAGTTTCACAGAAATAATGATGGTATTTTTGAACAATATAAATACCTGTAATGAATAAATGCTCGATGGATATGTCTAAAGGTGCACTGTGTAACTTGTAAGTTATCAATACAACATCAAACAGCTCTACTTTACATTTATTCAAATACAAGTGGTTTTATTACTCAAAAATACCCAGAAAAACAGGTATTTTGACTATGAGCAGAGTTGCCTTTCCACAGATCTGACCTGTAACTTGGTCTGGTTTGGTCTCCATGAAGATAGAAAGTTTTAATACCATACTGTGAAACATTCCAGGCAAAGCGATAACATCTCCATGGAGAAAAGCATTTGACAGGCACAATCTACCTTTAAAGTCATACATTGAACAATCCAGGCAGGGCATTAACATCTCCATGGAAACAAGCAGCTGGCAGAATCTCGACCAGAGAAGTTGCGCAGTGAACTTTTAACATTTTTACACAGATAACTCTGCCAACCTTTTCCTCGTACCTCTCCTTGATTTGTTTTTCTTTCATCTGCATTGCAAAGCTTTCCCAGCGCACTGGGATTTGTATGACTTTGTGCGCCCTCCTGCCTCCATTCACTCATTCAGCCAGTAATCCATCTGCCAATCCAGTCACTCAATCAATGACTGCAGGTCTATGTGGAGCTGCACGCAAACCCAAGTGCTGATTACACAGAGTGCTACTCAGGGAAATGAGAGAGAAGAATCCTGCCGACGACGCCATGTGTGGCAAGTGTAGTGTGTAAGAGCAGAACGTATCAATCTGGGAGTCAGCCGGGGAGTAGTTTGATTTGATCACACCAACATTTGAACATGACAGAAATAGCAATAAGCACGTGCAGAAAAACTGAACACATAATTAGGTGTAAAAATATTAATGGGACTGCCTGTTACACTTGTACAAATGTGTATATTACAAAAGAATTCGGTATCATAATGAAGACCATTGTACAGCTCTAGAAAAGAGACCACTGCATTTTTTTCTGAAATCAGCATCTCTACATGTATTACAGCCATTCCATTCCAGCGTCTGTTAAATTCCAACACAAACACAAAGCTGAGCTACTTCAGTTCTTGCACCAGGAGTGGAATAAAGTCACCCAAGAACAATGTGAAAGACTTGTGGAGAGCATGCCAAGACGCATGAAAGCTGTGATTAAAAATAAGGGTTATTGCACCAAATATTGATTTCTGAACTCTTCTTAAGTGTAAACATTAGTATTATGTTGTTTTAAAATGAATTTGATCTTGTTTCTTTGCATTGTTTGAGGTCTGAAAATATGTATCTTTTTTTTTTGTTATTTTGACCATTTGTCATTTTCTGCAAATAAATGCTCTAAAAGATATTTGGAATTTGGGGGAAATGTCAGTAGTTTATAGACTCAAACAGAAATGTTCCTTGTTGCACTTATAATTTTGCAGTGGTCTCTTATTTTTTTCCAGAGCTGTGTGTCTTCCGTGGCCAGCAGAATGACATGCTTTGACAAAACTTTACAAAGATGAGCAAATCTGGAATCATATCCTGTTTCCTCAAGTCCAGTTGGGCATTATTGACAGGCAGATTTACTTGATCTGCCTGGTCCTTTATGTCAAAACAAATATGGTGCCTTACACGTAAAAAGGCTTACAGGTACAGTACAGTATGCTGCTACAGTATCCTCCAGTCTACGGCTCTTATTATACAACTAGTTTTTCTCCAGTGAGTGCTCCTCTGTGTTTTAAAAGTCCAAACATATTTGCCAATATTGATAGTTTCAATGCTTAAATTGCCTTCTCTAGACAGCTAACTTTTTTTTTTCATGAAAACAGTCTGTTTTGGCCTAATTCAAACTCCTGCACTCTTCAATCACTGCGGCACATGGACGAGTGGAATCCGATTGCAAACGGATTGGGATCGTATCGGACTCATGTGCACAGGCTAAGGATAGTATAGGGATTGGTTCTGCGAATCCGATTGGAACCCCTGGCTTAGGCCGATAGTAATCCGCTTGGTGCCGCCTTGTACACGATATCAGATCGGATTGGCATACTGCGCATGCGAGGGAATTTTCACCAGGGATTTCACCCGGAAGTGGCAGGAGGCGCCAACGCCGTCATAAGTAGCGATTGTTGCTGGGAAAGTCAGACAAAATCATGGCTGTGAGCAAAGAATGCACAACACGTACACCACTGCTGCTCCGTCAAACTCCTCGAGCACCATCTTTGTAAACCACCACATAGTTTGTTGTGTTTTTATTGAGTAGCCATCACCCGGAAGTAGTTGGACTACAGCGCCACATAGCGTAGCGGAGCCGGCCAGGTCGCTGACCATTATCTGATTGCATGAGTTTCATGTGCACTTGGATCTAAGGACAGACCACCCGCCGAGTAACGGTACATATAAACTCATTGTGGTGAATAATAAGGATGCTTGTGTTAAGGAATAACTTTGGACCACTGCAAACTATTAAAAATTACCTAGTTCTGTTTTTACCTGCCTTCAAGTAACTTCACAAGGACATTTCAGATATTTGTTTTGTCTTTGAGCTTATGTAAGTAGCTATTTTGACTGAACTTGGCACTGGACACTGGAAACAGCGGGTCAGCCAAAAGGACGCCCCATCACGGAGACACCAAACAGTCCTTTCACCTTACAGCACGAACGACAATATACAGCTGCAGCTGGCCGTACATGCGAGGATCTCTCATACGATAACGCCCAAAGGAAGGCTCGGCATGGACTCATATTTTGGTCTGTTCTCTGCAGTTAATAAAAAATTAATAAAAAAAGAATTCTGAATATCCATCTGGACTGGTGTTATTTTGTTTTGTTCTTTTGCTGAAATTATTAAATAAGAGAACCCACCACAACACAAGGAGGATGTGCCGGCCTATACACGCTAACCATTCTGCTTCTGGCATTTCTCATGAAAAGTACTGCCTAATTTAATTTTTTTTTTTCTTTTTGTGTGTTTTTTTTGTTCTTTACTACATGTTTTATGTATTTGGTGTGTTTTTTGGTATGTGTGTTTGTTATTAATGTGCTCAAAATGATCAAGAAGAAAATTACTGCCTCTTTTAGGCCATTCTTTATAGAAAACGTCAGCAATTGTTTTATATTTCTTGGTCAACAAAAAGCTACATATTCTTATTTTATCCTGCACAGAATCCACCTGTTTTATACATATTAGCGAGATCACAATAATTACATGCTAATTTCCTTTAACGATAGCATAGATAAGCATATTATCTGATGCCTTTAGCCTATATCTGCCAATCAACGCCGCCACCGTCCCTCGCCGTTCACAATCTCATGTATTTTTCACATGCACACGATAAAAATCAGATTGAGAATGCAGGGCTTAATTGGCACGGCCTCTGAGTCTTGCTTCAGTTTTTCTGTTACAGCTTTCATTTATTCCACATTTCCCCTGTTGTTTCCTGTGACGTTTCATTACAAAGCTGTCAAGTCTGTGGCGGAGGTTTAACACATATAGATTTTTATGCTGTTTGAGATCAAGGAAAGTGAATAAGTTGAACGGGGTTTCACCACCGTGGGCGTCAATGCTCCTGATACCAGAAAAAGCGTAGTAGACCTAAAGTTTTGTTTCGTTTTTTGACAGTTGACGGTCTGTATTTGTTTTTTTCCATATTTGAGTAAAATTTGACTGACTTTGGACCATTGCAAATCGTTTAAAAACAGTAAGTAATCTTTGTTTCCATTAACTTTTCAGAATACAATGCATAAAAAAGGATACTCAGTGTTATAGTATGTTGCCAATACAGGCCCACACTCAATTATTTTGAGGTAATTTTCAAAATACCACCTTATAACATCATCAGGTTTAGCAGTGCACTTTAAGCTCTTGAGAAACAAGCAGCATTACTCAACCATGCCTGAAGGAAACAAAGTGACTCCAAGTACGTAATATTTAAAACACAATAGGGTGATTCTCCAACTACAGTCACATTTGGTCATATTTTTCAGAAAATCCAACACATATTTTTAGAAATATTTTGATTTGTTCTACTTCATCACAATGTGTAGAAACATTAACTGATGGTTGTAATGAAATTACATAATTATTAAATAAATAATAAACAATAAATAAAGTGATGGAAATGACTGTTGAATCTCATGAGCATCCTAATCTCTGTTTTAGAGTTAGCATAAAATATACTCAAAATACACAATATAAAATGGTGTTTTTCTCATTATTTGTACATTCAAAGGAAATATGAGGTGTTTGTAAATGACGACCAATAAACCTACTCTTGGTTTTGCAAAACTTGACCTTGATTTTGCTCTTGTTTCCCTTCCTTCCATGGAGCTAACGCTGCTATGCTAACATGAGCTCCTGTCACATCACAACTGATGTGGTTCAAGTAGACAAAGGTTTTTTTAAAAATTAAAAGTTACATTTTGTGGTGGCTGGTGGAAATGACCCTAGGGACAGGTTTTCTTTTTATGAAAAATAAATAAAATACTAATATATTTTTCAAGCACATGATATTTTTCATTAAAATAAGGAATTCTGTGCCATTTGTCGATGAAGTTACTGTTGAATCAAATTTAATTTCAGTCTTATGAGGGACTGAGAGTCCAAAACCTGGCCAAGGGACAAAGGACATAATAGCAAAAACACTCAATATAAAACCATATTTTATATAATAAAAAATAGTAATTTATCTATCATAAATTTTTTGTAAGTTCGTCTTTATGTCTAGTAAGTGCAGCATGAATAAAAATGACAAATGTGTTTTTGTTTTTCTTATTTCTGCCTGGGACACAAATTCTTTGATAGTTGGAGAATCACCCAAAGTTAAAACCTCACAAAGTCCTACACTATCCAAATATGGACTTTAACTTATATTAAAACAAGTATTGCTTTTTGCTGTTGATCTACTGATGCTGCCATGTTAGGAGTCTAAACTCTTGGCTTTATTTAGAAAATTGATCGCCATTACTGTCAGACTTCCTGCCCATCTCCGACGCTCTGTGCATCTTGACCAAAATAGACTCTTCTCACCAAAATAGCCCGGACAGCTCTCGCACACAGGCTAATGTAGCGCCTTCCAGAGTATATGCGAAAGTGGTCACAATTAGCCTCTGTGCTGACCAAAGACAATCGCAGTGGAATAAAAGGGGGATTTATTTTCAAGACCGACCATTATCTACTGTGGTTTATACGTTGTTTCTAAAAGATACTGTTTTCCTTTTGAAATTTTGGCTGATTCATTAAATTAAATGTCCTATATTACCCTATCTCCCCATTATCATTTCTACATTGAAAAGATACCTTAAAGTTGTGAATTACTTACTATTTATACACATTTTAGCAAAAGAAATTCAGCTATAAACACTCCAACACTGCATGATGCCATCTGGTGGTAATCTCGGAATGATTTCACTTCAGTGTCCAAAATGTCTTTACTACTACTTTACTACTACCTGACTGTGAAATCTTGCTACTCATAAAGAAGTTACAGATCCTATATTATCGTATTATCATAACTGACCGTTCCTAAAATTTGTTTTAAACCGTGTTATAAGGCTCTTACTTCATCAAAAACATGTCAAATGTGTTTTGGTTCTATCACACATGATTTAGCCATTTTAAACATATAAATTATAACCATTTTCAGAGATAAAAAATACTCCCAAAACATGATGTTATCTGGCGGTAATCTTGGAATGGTTATCACTTCATTGTCCAACACTTCTACTACTACTACTACTGCTGCTGCTGCTACTACTGCTGCTACTACTACTGCTGCTGCTACTACTGCTACTACTGCTGCTACTACTACTACTACTGCTGCTGTTTCTACTACTGCTGCTACTACTACTGCTGCTGCTACTACTGCTACTACTGCTGCTAGTACTACTGCTGCTACTACTACTGCTGCTGCTACTACTGCTACTACTGCTGCTACTACTACTGCTGCTACTACTACTACTACTGCTGCTAGTACTACTGCTGCTACTACTACTGCTGCTGCTACTACTGCTACTACTGCTGCTACTACTACTGCTGCTACTACTACTACTACTGCTGCTAGTACTACTACTGCTACTACTACTGCTGCTGCTATTACTACTACTACTGCTACTACTACTGCTGCTACTACTACTACTACTGCTACTACTACTACTGCTGCTGCTACTGCTACTACTACTGCTGCTAATACTACTGCTGCTACTACTACAGCTACTACTACTACTGCTGCTACTACTACTACTTCTACTGCTGCTTCTACTTCTACTACTACTACTACTGCTGCTGCTACTACTACTACTACTACTACTACTGCTGCTAATACTACTACTACTACTACTACTACTGCTGCTGCTAATACTACTGCTACTACTACTACTGCTACTTCTACTACTACTACTACTACTGCTACTACTACTGCTGATACCTGAGTGATTAAAGATGTTAAAAGTCCTGCATTATCATGAACCAGGGCTCTCAAGTCTCACGCATTGAGAGTGTGACACACGCAATTCGACGTGTTCACACGCTCACACGCCACACATGGCATTTCTCACGCTGAATTTTTATTTTTTTTATTTTTTTTTGTGCCCAGAAAATCAGTCTGTGTGGCTCAGTTTATGCAGGCAGCGCGTGTTTTCAGCGAAAAAAACTCCCCCGCTCCCCCCCGGCCCACTCCCCGGAAAAAAATCTCAGATATCAGGCGCCGCGCCCTTTTCAGCCAATCAGAAAATAGATTGTTCTGTTGTTGGGCAGACTGTTGACAGTGCAGTGCACGCTCAGTGATAAGGACAGCAACTGAACAGGAGGAGATGATAAAACAAACTGAGAACCATCAGGTAATAACTTCATTTATATAACTCTCATTAGTTGCTTTGTAGTTTAAGTTTGCTCTTTAGACAAACATTACAGGGCTCTCAAGTCTCACGCATTGACACGGCATTGACACGTTCCTCGGAAATTACGCAGGCTCACGCACGACCCCGCTCAAAACTTGAGAGCCCTGCATGAACTGACTTTCCTTAAGTTTGTATTAAACTGTGTTATCAGGCTGTTTCTTCATCAAAAACATGCCAAGATGTTTTTTGGTTCCATCACATATGCTTTACCAATCTTAAACATATAAACTGTACCCATTTTCAGAGCTAAAAATACTCCCACGACATGATGTCATCTGGTGGTAATCCAGGAAGTACGCACGACACTTTCACTTCATCGCTCACACTGTCTTCTCTATATTCAATGCTAGCAGCTGTTGTTTTTCGCCTCATTAAAGCCCCAGTGTGTAGGATTCGTGGCGCATAGGTGGGTGGTGCTATTGCACTTTCTGTTTTAGCTACGGCAGACCTCAAGGGTCACCCGGGCGCGCGCACGGGCCGCGCGCCGCTACTGTATAAATAAAACGCGGTCCCATTTTTTTTTTTTTCTTTTCTCATCTCATGAAAACACACATTCCCAATCATGTACCATGACACTCTACACATCAAATGAAACCTTACAGTCTCCTCTTTTTGACTATGCAATTCATTTCCCTGCACAATAATCACTCCCCGAGCACATGGGGCTTTTATACGGAAAAGCACAAAACTAGGTTAGCTTACCTTAGAATGCTTTGCACAGGTCAAACTCTGTATTTCACCATAAACTTGCTCTCAATTTGTCCGTAAGGATCCAGCGAATAAAATCCAGTAAAACAATTTAGTCCAAAACACGTGTTAGATCCATTATGACGTCTGATCCGGCAGCATACTTGTGTTGTTTACCCAAAACCACGAGCCTTGCCGAAGGCGAAGGCGGAGCCCAAATGTCCTTCTGCGGCTCTCGTATTCAAAATGGCTGCCTCTGCATGGGGAAGATCCCCCTTTTATGTGACTATATCTAAGTCCAAAAGAATACTTTGATTTCATGATGGAAGTGAAAAGGCTTGGAAAACAATGTATTTTTGAATTGGTATCTTCAATATCAGTAATTAACGGGTAAAAATCTTACACACTGTCCCTTTAAAACAGCGTAATGTGGCCTTGTTGCGAACACTTACTCGTACTAGCTAACATTAATTCACCTCTTTTGCTGCATTTAATTACGTCTTCTTTACCGGCGATAGCAATCATGTTCCCCGTAGAAATCTCTCTGTACCCGATACCACGCAAAACCTCTTCGCTCTAAAGCCCTTTTTCTCTCTCCTCTTCGCGAGTCGTACAAATGCAGTCCGACCTAACAAGACTAGTTCGCCTCTCTTCGCTCCTTGCCTTCTTGCATCCATTAAAGTTTGCATGCGTAGCTTTCCCTGCCAACTAGGGCTTACCCGGGGGAGTCCTGTCAATCACACCAGGCAGCAATTTGTCACAGAAGAAACAAAGCAGTTTACGAAGACGGGCAGATGTGTATATGCAAGCCAGAGGGAGACTGAAGGAGCGCAGTCGTCTTTACAGAAAAAAATCATGTAGTCCACCGGGTTTGGGTGTCAGGTCACTATGCAACGCTAAAGAGCTAAAATACTACACTAGCTGCTAGAAAGACGTTATTTGTTTTATTCATATTAGTGCCAAAAGTTGAAAGTTAAGAAGATTAAATGTCAGTCAAAGAAGAAAAAAAACACACACATCTCTGGGAAAGGAGTTGTTGGATAATGCTCTGTTCATTTGGGGGTTTTTTGTTTTGTTTTTTGTTTTTTTTTCCCTGAGCTGAAAAATGCACATGAACGTTCACAGACTTTGGAAAAACAACTAGGAACCCTCTGCCAGTACCTGATATGTGAAGACGCACAGGAATTAGCTGATTTCTGAATTTGTCATTTGAGCTCTTTGACTACATACTACATTTAGGGCTTCAGTGTGTTTAGTGCACATGTGCAAACGCTCAAATATCCACCTTTTGCTTTGTCGACAGCCCTGCAAATCCCTGACCTTCTCTCGATGAGCTTCTTGATGATTTTCACTTCACAGATGTACTTTGTCCGGGTCAAGAAATGCCAAAGGGGCAAAGCAGTGATCAAAGCAAAGGGTGGCTAATTTGATTTTATTTATTTTGTCATCTAAAACAAGTTCGGAGTTATTAAGATTTAAAAAAAAAAGAAGAAACATCAATGAAAAAGTGTGTTGAAACTAGGGCTGTCAGTTTAATTAGATTAATTAATTAATCTCTGCCAGGGCCTTTGAACGGCAAGTTTATTTATAAAAAGAACGAAGACGGGACTATCAACAAGAATGCGGTGATTTGTAGCTTTTGTTAAAAAAAAATTTCCGATCACCGAAGCCGCTCCAGCCTGACGGATCATTTGAACGATAAACACGTCCGGACAAGTTCCATTGTTACTGGTGATAGAGCGAGCGTGAGCGCACTTCAACATACCAACAAACCAACAAACCAACCTCTCTCTCTCTCAATCGCTCTCTCTCAATCTCTCTCTCTCAATCTCTCTCTCTCAATCTCTCGCTGTCTCTCTCTCAATCTCTCTCTTGCTCTCTCTCTCAATCTCTCTGTCTCTCAATCTCTTTCTCTCTCTCAATCTCTCTTTCTCTCAATCTCTCTCTCAGTCTCTCTCAATCTTTCTCTCTCTCAGTCTCTCTCTCAATCTCTCTCTCTCAATCTCGCTCTCTCTCTTGCTCTCTCTCTCTCAATCTCTCTTTCTCTCAATCTCTCTCTCTCTCAATCTTTCTCTCTCTCAGTCTCTCTCTCTCTCTCAATCTCTCTCAATCTCTCTATCTCTCAATCTCTCTCTCTCTCTCTCAATCTCTCAATGTCTCTCAAACTCTCTGAATCTCTCTCTCTCAATCTCTCTCTCAATCTCTCTCAATCTCTCTATCTCTCAATCTCTCTCTCTCTCTCAATCTCTCAATGTCTCTCAATCTCTCTGAATCTCTCTCTCTCAATCTCTCTCTCAATCTCTCTCTCTCAATTTCTCTCGCTCTCTCAATCTCTCTCTCAATCTCTCTCAATCTCTCTCTCTCTCTCACGAGATTAAAATGTGATTAATTAGATTAGTTCATTACAAATCCTGTAATTAATTAGATTATTTTTTTTAAATCTCCTGACAGCACTAGTTGAACCGTTTGGCTGGTAGTCTACGTCTATGAAACACGGCAGCCATTTGCCACAGAACTGGAGCCCTTTGCGGAGACAGGTGGGTGTGTTTGTGAGGACATGAAGTCTGTACATGGACATAATGTCGTCCACTGGGGTTCAATCCACTTACACCACATTCTTTTATATCCATAGCTGCGATGACGTGTTTTGGCGGTGTACTGTGAATCAGATGGGTCTACGTGGAATAACAGCGTGGCAGGTGATATGTCAAACAGAGTGCAGAGGCGCTTCTCACAGTACTAAACTGACAGAGCTTGTGCTATCCGTTTTCCATGCTATTCTTGTCATATTATCTCCCCTTTAGTGTTCCCATAACATACTCACCTACACTTTCCTGCAGTGGAGTGGATTCTATAGTGTTATTCGGAGTATTGCGTCAATCAGGTTTGCTAAAATGTTCCATGTTGAGTTAAAGCTGCCAGATGTTTTTCTTGTAGGAGTGTAGACGTAAGGTTTAAACCAAGGACTGCCTGGTTCTTGGACAAACACTCAACAATCAGTGGTATTTGTACTAGATCACTGTATGTAATTTGGCCATATTACCTCTTAGCGTTTTCTTTTTTGGCTAAATTCAACAATTGTTTTTACCTTTTCTTATTGCGTCATTTGGGGTTGCCTTGTTGTTTTGACTTTTACTCTCTCTACTCTCTTGTTCTACTTGGTCCACTGCTCCTTTACTACCAGGTCGAAAGTAGTAACAATACTGAGTAACAGGATGGTCTTTGTAATATCCACCTGTGTGAATCAGTGCGTGGATGAGTGTAATCCGATTGCAAACGGATTCATGTGCACAGGCTAAGGATCGTATAGGGATTGGTTACCCGAATCCGATTGGAACCCCTGGCTTAGGTCGATAGTAATCCGCCTGGTGGCGCCTTGTGCACGATATCAGATCGGATTGGCGTACTGCGCATGCATGGGAATTTTCGCCAGGGATTTCACCCGGAAGTAGCAGGAGGCACCGACGCCGTCATAAGTAGCGATTGTTCCCGGAAAAGTCAGACGAAATCATGGCTGTAAAGAAAGAATGCACAACACGTACACCAATGCTGCTCCGTCAAACTCCTCGCGCGCCATCTTTGTATACCGCCACATAGTTTGTTGTTTTTATTGAGTAGCCATCACCCGGAAGTACTTGGACTACAGCGCCACATAGCGTAGCGGAGCCGGCCAGGTCGCTGACCATTATCCGATTACACGAGTTTCATGTACAAGGGGATCAAAGGAGAGATCACCCGCCGAGTAACGGGATCGGATTTGGAGAAATCCAATCCGATCCATGTGCACGCAGTGAATGTTCAGTTGTTTTTATTTTTGTTTTGTTTTTATATGTATATACATAACATTTAAAGCATAATTTCTTGGATAAGGGTCCTCTAAGACATTATATAGGCACTTATAATGCATGTGCTTGTATGTCTTGGTTGAAATGCTGTAACACTGTCATTTTGGGGACTGTTACTGTGTATTAAATGTCAAAAACACAATAAACAGAGTGTTAAAAAAGAAGAAGAAAGTAGTAACAATAGTAGAAGGTAACTTATTGTTCTATCCATTTTCCATTCTATTCTTGTTTTATAATCTCCCCTTTAGTGTTCCCAAAATGTCCACAACAGAACTTTCCTACACTAGAGTAGATTCTAGTGTTATTCCGTGTATTGCGTCAATCAGGATTGCTAAAATGTTCCATGTTGATTTGAAACTGCCAGATATTTTTGTTGTATAGAGTATAGAGGTAAAGTCCAACTTATCCACTTCCGATACCGATACTATAGCTTTACATTTCCATCAGTACTCGATATCAGCCGATGCCACTGCAGGGACTGAGCATTTATTTCCTTCAAACTAAACTAAAACCAGACCAAACTGATCCAAATGTATTAGGCAGCTGTTACTTATCCATCAAGTAACCACAGAACAGCTTTGAGTTAATAAAAGTTCAAATATTGTGAGACTTTCCGGGCGACTACGATGAGTAAATGGTCTTATTTCATTGTATGTGTCCGATCGGGATATCGGATGAACAAATATTTGGAAGCAAATATCCGATCCAACACATTTTTCAGTGTTGGTGCCATTATCCCATTATCTGATACTAGAATTGTATCGGTGCATGCTTGTTTACTTGGTCAGTAGCACACACTGTTCCTTTACTACCAGGTCAAAAAAGTAGCAACAGTAGCAGGTGCTTACTTATTGTGCTATCCATTTTCCATACTATTCTTGTAGTGCACTACAGTAGATTCTATAGTGTTGTTCTGTGTGTTGCGTCAGTCGGGGTTGTGAAAATGTTCCATGTTGATTTGAAACTGACAGATTTTCTTGCCGTCGCAACCATATGTAATACTATAGAGGTAAGGTTCAAACCAAGCATCCCATGGAATTTTCGTATATTATATTTTTGTATACAGTGGTCCCACGTTTATCGCGGGGGTTAGGTTCCAGAAATAACCCGTAATGAGTGAAATCCGCGAAGTAGGACAACTTTATATTTTACAATTATTATACATGTTTTAAGGCTGTAAACGCCTTTAAACACTGGAATTAACGTTTTCTCACATTTCTCTCTCGTTTAAACACTCAAACTTCTGTAGATTTTTAACAAAATGTATGTATTAATAGTGAAGCGTGGGGGCTCCACCGGGAGCCCCGCCGGACGCACAAGGGGAGCAGATACATGAGTCACTGGATCCGCAGGAAGCACCGCGCTCATCCAACGGCACTGCCACGTCCCGGGAGGCGACATGCACCAACCCCTTGGAGAAGTGTGCGACACGTGCACCCGCTCATCGTGGTCAAATCCGTGACAGAGCAGCGTGACCGGCGAGAGGCTGGGGCTGCGAGCACGAGATTGAACCGCGGCGCCCAGACCATGCCTCCCCCTCAGGACCGCATCCTTGCAACCCGAGCCACAAACCGAACACGCACAAACGAACGCACGAAACCAGCAAAGAGCCGCACGGGGTGATTTAATCCTGGTTTAGACCTGGTCCAGTCCTGGTTTAGTCCAGGACCAGTCCAGGTTTAGACCTGGTTTAGACCTGGTCTAGACCTGGTTTAGTTCTGGTCCAGACCTGGTTTAGTCCACGTTTAGTTCTGGTCTAGTTCCAGTCTGGTCCCGGTCCCCCCCGCGTCCCCCACCTATCAATCAGCAAAGGTCTACAGTCAGGTCGCCAATCAGGACGCAGAACACAATGTTACGCTATAAAAAAAAAAGTTACACTATTTAAAGAAAAGAAAAAAAAATCTGCGAAACAGCGAGCGAACAGTGAACCGCGATAGAGCGAGGGACCACTGTATCTCGATAGTTTACACAGCTGAAATTAAGTGCACCGTGACTCCTTTCGTAAGGTAAGGTAAATGCTCTCCATGCTTTTTTGTTTGTTTTACTGCATGGACAAATTTTATTGCATTATTAATCTTCACTTTTCAATTCCGGTTTCTATGTTTGTTGCTTTATATACGTGATTGACAGGGCACGAGATTCTTTACAAACAGGTAGAAAGCAGTGGCGGAATGTAACGTAAATGTAAAAGTTGGAAAGTACTGTATTTAAGTAAACATTTTTGAAATAGACTGAAAAGTTTTGTTTTTGGTTAATTCTCTGAAACCTGATGAAAAGGCTGACTTATGCACAGTCTGAGCAAACAAAATATAGAAATGAAAAATGAGGAACAAAATGATTCAGTTGTTTCTGCTGAGCACAAATCTTTATTAAAATCACTACATTTCAAGCTTTATTAGATCTCAAAATCTGCACAAAATATCTAAGTACACTTTTAAATAGCTACTTTAATACTTCATTTGATACTTTTACTTCAGTTTTTTTTTTTTTTTGCTCCAGTATCTTTACTTTTACTTAACAAAACTGAGTACTTAATAAGGTAATAAGTGACCCCTGCAGAAGCAATTTACTTGAAATAGGTTAAATAACTTCACTATGTATGAATACTTTGAACTCTCCAGAACTTTAAGTACACCAACTACCTGGAGTTATATTTAATTCATGTCTCACTTTCGTGTGTTCTACCTCTTGTTGTCACGTTCCAACATTTTGAACAGAAAACCTTGGCTAGTTGCTTCAAATTCCATTCTACCTTCTTATTGGGTATTCTTGAGGGTTTGGGCGCCCACATAAGCGCTCCGTCTTTCACATGCTGACCCCCCTTGCCCATCACGCATTAAGTATTATTGGCCCTGACGTGCGTTGTCTTATCTGTCCGCTTCCATTTGTTTAACATCTTTCTCCAATTTCTCCATTCTTCCACTCCTCTTGCATGTTATTCTTTCCATTGGCATATTTCACTTATCCCTTCCCCGCTGCTTGTAGCTAATCCCAAAAGACAACACTGAACTTTCGTATGACTGTCTATACACAGCACAGTGTAAGATTTAACCCGGACTTGGACCCAGGGACCCTGGTGACGACCGTCACTGGGAATTACTGACTGCCAGGCCACTTCACATTATCTGACCCTGAGCAGTTTTTTTCTGTTTGTGGAGCAGTCGAGGCTTGTGGAGTGACAATTCAACTCCTAACAACTGAATTAATGTTGGACCACTAGAAAACAGGAAAGTAACAGCTCAGTATATGGATATTAATTGCATGGCATTGAGAAGTCTAATAAGATAAGATAAGATAAGATAAGATATGCCTTTATTAGTCCCACAGTGGGGAAATTCCAGTGTTGCAACGCACAGATCAAGAACAGCACGAAAAAGTAACATGCAACAGAACAATATAATAAATAAATAAATAATGGCCTAGGATAATTTAAAACTAGACCTAATAATAATAATAATAATAATAATAATAATAATAATAATACATTTAAGTGAAAACAGGACAGGCTTAAACGTGCACTATGTAACTTCTAAGGTGGAGGGTCTGCTACTTGCTTGTCTCCATGGAGGTGTTATTTATTTGCCACTAACATTATATGTTTATTATATGTTTATTGTGGGTAATTGACCAAATGCTAGGTAGATATTATCTCCCTAGCATTTGGTCAATTACAGGTGTTTTATAGCTCAAAAATACATGAATAAAAACATGAATTCTTGCCATGTACTGGCTTGCTTCTCCATAGATCTGACCATTAACTTACCAACATTATTTCCATACTGTGAGATCAAGGCAAAGCAGTAACAGTAGAACAGCAGTAGTAAACCAGAAAAGTTACACAGTGCACCTATAAGGCTAAAAACAATAGCAATATAAGCTTTGTATTTCAAACTGAAAAGTCTTTTTTTATTATTATAAAAAAAAAAAGGATACAGATAAAATTCTGGTAATTTTCAAATTACCACAATCTTTTTAGCATGCTTTTTTATATTATCAAAAAACATGCTAAAAGGATTTTCTTTAGAAAATAGAAAAGACACATTTTAGTTAATGTGAAAGCAGTTGCTGACTAAATATTTTACCAACTTTGTTTGTGGAAATCTTGGGTTGGAGGAAAATGTGTTTATTCAAAGTTTATTCCAAGTTAAAATGTGGACCAAATGTCACATCCTTAATGTTTTCCATCAATTTTAACAGTGTCAATAGAGAATTTTGCCATCCATTTTGTAACATAAAACGTTCTTCTCATTTTGGGACTAGATCATGATCATCAGTTGACCCCAGGGTTCCTTTGTTTGTTTTGGGTAAGACACCGGTCCACAGATCTGACCTGTAACTTGGCTTGGTTTGGTCTCCATGAAAATAGGAAGGTTTAATACTGTTTATACTGTTTAAACTTTCAAGACAAAGCAAAAACATCTACATGGAGACAACCATTTGACGGACCTGTCCCAGAAAAGTTACACAATGCACCTTTAACAGAAGCCACAAAAAGACAAAAACAATGTTGTCACACATTGTTAAAGCTGCAGTGCACGGGCGGCAGCAAACATGGCAACGTTCTGCTCACAGTAAACAACACTGAAGTATCATGACATGCCTATAAACTGTTGTGAATCATCCATTTGTGGGAGTCAGAGGAAGCTGAGAAAATCTGGCAAAAAGGGCAAGTGCCATGTGTCAAATGCTCTGCCAGAAATAAACACTGTTCCAGAGACTACAATAACATCTGTACTTGTTATTTCCCATTGGACAAGTTTTTAAATAAAGGCTACACCTAAATTAGCCTTGATAAAGCAAGAATAAAGACTTCATTCATATGTAAAGGTGCACTATGTACCTTTTTCTGATGGAGGGTCCGTCATATGCTTTTCTCCATGAACATGTTATTCTCTTGAATGTTTCACAGTATGGCATTAAACCTTTCTATCTTCATGAAACCAAACAAACCCAAGTTACAAGTCAGACTATGGAGAGGCAACCCAGCTCATAGTCAGAATGCTTGTTTTTCTAGGTATTTTTAACCGTAAAACCACCTGTAATTGAATAAATATCTCCATGGAGGTGAAATTGCTTTGCCTTGAATGTTATACAGTATAGAAAAAAAGGCTACATTTATATGATGACAGTCTGAACAGAAGACGCAAAAATGGCGTCACGTCTTCACTTTTTATTCCGTGTTTAGACAAGCGTTTTCGAGAGGAAAACTGCGTGGATACGGTGACGCAAAAGTGTGTGGAATTCGACTGGGTATGCATGCCAGGCGGCTAGGTGGCGCTGTGATGCATTATCACTATATCCGTGCGCATGTGTAGAATCTTCCTTCTTCTCATTTGCGCCGCGAAAAGCAGAACAAAACATGGCTACCGGTAGCAAAAAAAAATTGTGTGGTCAGAAGAAGTTCAACTATTGCTTCAGACCACGTTAGTTGTGTTTACAATTGTTTGCACCTTTTTAATATCATTTGCACTTAATTTTACTGTTTACAACTATTGCACTTTACATTTGATATTTTACTGTTATTTTACTCTGGACGCGTGCTGCTGACCTCTTGGCCAGGTCACCCTTGTAAACGAGGTCTTGATCTCAATGGGTTTTTACCTGGTTAAATAAAGGTTAAATAAAATAAAATAAAATAAAATAAAATAGACTACAAAGCAACGACGGTGCAACAAGGTGTGGCAAACAAAGAACACTGATATATGGACCGATGTGACGTAAACACGTACGCGACATCAGCAGATTTGACCAGAGTTTTGCGTCTTGGGCAGTGTAGACGTAAACGCTACGGCGGAGCGTATTCAAGTTTTCCACTTTGGAGGGCGGTTTCAGTTTCTTGCATTTTTAATCCCCCAAAACACCGTCACCGTCTAAACGAAAGGCACTTCCGATAAAATATTTTGTCATTTCTACCCATAAGCGTTCTCGTGTAAACAGCCCCAAAGTCACAGGTTAGATCTATGGAGAAACAAGCCTTGAGATCGTAAGAATTAATGTTTTTCAGGGTATCGTTGAGTTTTATGTAACACCTGTAATTGAATACATGAAGGCAGATAAGTTTAAAGGCATACTGTGGAACATTCCAGGCAAAGAAATGACATGTTCATGGAGACAAGCAAGTACCTGGCCCTCCTAGCCTGGGAATTCCCAGGCCGCTTCCGTTCGTTTCGAACTGGAAGGCGGCCTGGAAACTCGTCCAAGCGAGAGTCCCAGATTTAGGGCCCCAATCAGAGAGCGGGGGAGGTGTGGCAAGACGGTGACGCGTACTACATGACAAACGGAAGCTTGTAGTTTGAACTGACAACTGACATGATTGAAGAAGAAGAAGTGAACTTTATTGATCTCACACTGGAGAAATTCTTCTCTGCATTTTAACCCATCCTATATATATATATTAGGAGCAGTGGGCAGCACACATTAGGGCGCCCGGGGACCATCTCCATGATCTTCTTGCTTCGGCTTGGTCAGGACCTAAGCTGGAGGATTTTACCTATGGTGCATGTTTTTGGGTTGGTGGGGGAAACCGGAGTGCCCGGAGGAAACCCACCCAGACACGGGGAGAACATGCAAACTCCACACAGAAAGGCTCGGGCGACCCGGGGATCGAACCCAGACCATGCATGCAAACGCCACACAGAACACACACGGAAAGGTCTGGGCGACCCGGGGATCGAACCCGGAACCTTCTTGCTGTGAAGCAAGAGCTCTAACCACTCTGCTACTGTGCCGATTGGCTATGGACTTACGTATACGCTCAATGATAGACATTCATAACGCCCAATAAACGGCCGTTGGCAATCGCTAACCGCACCTCCGCTACGGGATTTTTCGAAGCGAGTTTCCAGACCCATATCTCACTTGTGATATGGTCAGGTGTTAACCAGACTATGGCCCTCCACCTTAGACGTTACTGCACCTTTAAGAAACAATTTGTTCAGTATAAATTATGTATTGTTATTGCTTGATTAAGGCTATTACTATAAAGTGTTACCAGAAATTCAGAAGTCGCCCCTCCATGGACCACAATAAAGTCTTGTACTATATTTTATACTCGCTCACCATAAACGTGTCACTGTTTGTCACCGTAAACTAACTTTATGTAGTTGTCGTATATTTTTCAACATTTCACACTTGAGAAAGCAGAGAATAATGAACAATAATTCAATGGAGAAATGGGCTTACGTTTTACTACTACTACTACTACTGCTACTACTACTACTAGTACTACTACTACTACTACTACTACTACTACTACTACTACTGCTACTGCGGATTTCAGTCTTGAAAGCAAAAACCAGCAGAAAAGCAGCAAATAATTCAATGGAGAAATGTTAAATTAGCCTTAAGAATTTAACTTTTTTACTACTAAAAAAACTACTACTACAACTAATACTACAACTATAACTACTACCACTACTACCACTACAACTACTACCACTACTACTACTACTACTACTACAACTACTACTACCACTACTACTACTACTACTACAACTACAACTACTACCACTACTACCACTACAACTACTACCACTACTACTACTACTACTACTTCTACTTCTACTACTACTACTACTACCACCACTACTATTATCACTACTATGGATTTCAGTCTTGAAAGCAAAACCAGCAAATAATTCAATGGAGAAATTGAAAAATAGTCTCAAGTATTTAAAATGTATACTACTTAAAAATAAAACTACTACTGCTACTGCTACTGCTACTGCTACTGCTGCGACTGCTTCTACTGCTACTACTACTACTACTACTACTACACATTTCACTTTTGAGAAAGCAAAACAAAAAAAAAAACATATTTTTTTTACTACTACAACTATGACTACTACTACTACTACTACTACTACTACTACTACTAGTACTACTACTACTACTACTACTACTACTACTACTACTGCTACTGCGGATTTCAGTCTTGAAAGCAAAACCAGCAGAAAACCAGCAAATAATTCAATGGAGAAATTGAAACATAGTCTCAAGTATTTAAAATTTATACTACTAAAAAATAAAACTATTACTACAACTACTACAACTACTACTACTACTACTACTACTACTACTACTACTACTACTACTACTACTACTATCACTACCACTACCACTACCACTACTACTACTACTACACATTTCACTCTTAAGAAAGCAAAACAATACATCATCCCAAACATCAGACGTCAACACGTATAAAGCAACAAACGCGTGTGAGTGACTGGCCGTTGTAAGAGTTTGGGTACTCACCGAGCTGACTGCGTCTCTGCGCGTAGGCCACCACGGCGGCGGCGAGCACCACGCAGCACATGGATGTCACAAGGTTTGCCATCTGCGGACACACACACACAAAGCAGAGTCAGTCATGAGCTGGGCCAGTGCCTTCCGGATGACTGACAAGCTCCTAGAACATCATGAGGCGAAAACAAACGGAGTCATGGGGTAGCCTTGCCGCGTCCCTTTTCTTTAATTCAAACTTTCAAACTCAAATTGTTTCTGTGTTGCTGGCTTCACTCCAGTGGACTCTTTCGCACCAAATAACCCTGAACAAACATATTCCTCCTCCTCCCTCCTCGTCTTTCTCTCCCTCTCTCCTCCTCCTCCTCCTCCTCCTCAGTCTTCATCAGACTAATGGGTCCATCCTTTTCTGGGATGGGCTGCGGCCAGGAGCTCTTAAAGATATAGCACGCCATAAACAAACATCCTGTCTCCTCTACTGAACCCATAACGTCCTTAAGTTCAACATTTCGGAATTTTAATTTATGGACTACTAAGTAAGTCGGAGGAGACGGATTGCGCTGTTTGCTTTTTAACCTTTTTTCAGAGTAATTATTTTAAAATATTTGGGTTTGCCGCGTTCTTCCTGCTCCTGTTTATTTTTTCTAACAGGAAGCAAAGCAATCAATATGGTTTTTATGTGCACGTCTGAGGAGCCTAGAAGAAAACTACTGGAGGGATGTGATAGCGAGGGCATGACTAAGGACATTTATAGGTATATCTACAAAGATGATGGTGTCAAGTGCAGTTCATATTTTTCTCATTATTACTTTGTTCAGTGGGATAGTTGCTGTGGTAAATATTTATATGGATGGATAGACTCTACATGTCTATCCATCCATGTCTAACTATGTCTAGTCAATCTATGTCATCATTAAACAACATTCAATCCAAAATGTACCAAAAAAAAAAGAAAATCTTTTAAAGGGCCCATATCCTCCTGAGATCATTTGTGTCCTTTATAGTGGACATCTTTTACGTTTTGAGATAGACTCTAGTGTGTGGCTGCACTATGATTAAAAAATAATAATAATAATTTTTAAAAATACATAAAAAAAATAATAATAATAATAATAATAATAATACATACATACATACATACATACATACATACACATATATTAATAAAATACATAAATAAGTAAATAAATAAATAATACATAAAAAATAAAAATAAAACAAAAAAATTATAAATAAAAATATAAATAAATAAATAAATAAATAAATAAGAAATTAAAAGGGAGTCTAAAAACTTTTTGAGGTGACTGTAGAACCGACTGAAAAAATGTTTTTGTTAGGTTGTTAACTTGACATGGATTTAACACTATTACAGTCCATTACAGAGGACATGTTACAACATTATGAATCAAAATAAAATTAACAAAATGCAAATGCTAAGGTGTTCATTTACCTCCAAATAGAAAATTTAAATAATAATAATAATTTAGATACACTTTTTCTTCGGGTCCCAGGAGGATATTACGCACATTTCTGATTATAATTTTGTATCCTCAGCAAAAATATACTCAGAGTTGTTTTTTGGTTCACACATTCACACATTTACGTTTTATACACCAGTCCTGCATATTTAGGCTCTCAAACTGAAAACACTTTTTTCAAACACATTTTCATGTCATGCAGTAGCATAGGAAGTGCTCCACAGACCATTTTGAACTTTGGAGATGTAGACAGACTAATGCAGGAGAACTCAAACATGTGTGAATGAAACAAAATTCAACTCCAGTATGTTTTTGATGAGGTACAAGCATTATAACATGGCTTAAAGCTCTGAAAAATCAATTTGTGTAATACAGGACCTTTAAGATTACTACAGTTTAAATATAGGGGAAACTGGCGAAATGTTGGACAAATTCTACATTTTATTGAAATGATTACTTTGATCTGTCATCAGCATGTAATACGGACTATTGGACATTTGTGATAAGCCAGACACGGCAGTGCAAAACCTTTTCCTGGCCGAGAAACTGAAAACTAGTGGGATTTGAAAGGCCACAGATCAGATTTGGGTACATTGCTCTCTTTGAACACCTAAGCTCAGTGGATACCTGACAACAAGCTTAGGTTAAACCTGTAGTGTTCTATCTTTTTACCGCATCAGCACCTTTTCCTGTGCCTGGGTGCAGAACCAATAAAATTCTGCTTATGGTGGTTTGTGTGCAGTGGCTGTTTTTATACTCTGAATGATGTACAATACACACCACAAAATAATAATAAAAAGCATATAATATATGGAAGACATTTCATTCAAGCTGCTTTCATTATGCCAAAAATATATTGTTATTATCAATACTGCATACAACTTCAATATTTTGATATTTCCTTTAATGTTTTCAAACTTAAGGTCCACTTTACTGTCCCTGTAGGAGGAATTTGTCCTCTGCATTTGACCCTCCTGTCAGGAGCAGTGACAGCGCCCAGGGACACATCTCCAGATCTTGAGCCAGGCTTACTCAGGACTACCTTATAGCCCGGAGAAAACCCACCCAGTCACAAGGATGCAAACTCTGCATGGAAAGGCCCGGATGCCCTTGGAGTTGAACCCTGAACATTCTTGCTGTTAGGTGAGAGCGCCACTAAGCCACTGTGCAGTTAAGACAACAGCTGGTATCTGCAGAGTTACAGGTGCTGTTTACGTTTTATTTAAAGATGTAGAAGTCATATGCAGTTAACTCCAAAATTCAGACAAAGAATGACTCTAGAGACAGAGCTGACAAAAATTACCTCACAACAAAAAAATCCTGCATCTAATTTGCTTTACCACAACCCAAATTGTGTTTTCTCAGTAATGTTGTCATGTTCATTTTGAAATTGTTAACAAAGACTTGACGCCAACTTATCCATAAACAAAGTATCAAATGAGTCCAGTCATGATTTCCTAACATATAACTACAGAAAACAGCTGCTTTTAAATGCCTTCCAGCGATGGCGTGCACTGAAGCAGTGGGTCTAAAGACTGACGCGTTGGTCGTTAAATTACTTCTGGACAGGTAATTTCTGCTTATCATTTGAAAACGAAGAGTATGTTACAGCAGCAACAGCGATTCTGAACGTGCACCGGATGTAAACAAACAGCAGAGGAGGCGTTCTACTTCGGGAGCTGTGAGAGAGGGGGTGGTTTCACACACGCACAACATTTGAAAAAGGACAAACAGTCGCCGGATTTTCTAAACAAGTTCTCCTCCCCACTTTGTTGTGCTTGTTTGTCTGGTTGCCATGCGCTGAGAGAATCTGCGGCGAGATTCTTGGCTGTGCGGGCGAGGTTGTTTGAGGGTCTGTGCGCTGCTGGGACTGCCGGTGAGAAGGGAGAACATTGTCGAATCCTCTACTTTTCTCGACTTTAATATCAGTTTCCCATCTTTTCTTGGTACTTTGTGACAAAAATTAAACTGCACACTGCCTTCATCTATTTTTGAGACATTTTATAAATCACAAGGCTGTAGGAAAGAGAACATGAGTCACTGTATCGCACTATCTGACGAGAGCTGATGGTCCAACCCGCTTCGCTTTTCTGTCTGAAAAAGCTGTTCTAAATCCAAAGAAATCAATGCATGTGAACACAACTGATGTTCCAAAGATTGTCAGAAATAGGCACTAAAGTTTGGCAGACTTCTACTTACTTTCTCCTTTCGTTGCTTTAAAATCAGCTACACCACTTTTAAATACATAGTAGTAATTTTCTCCTCAAAAAATGTGTAATTCATCATCTATCAGAGGCTTAATTTGAGCATTAAGAGGGTCACAAATTTTAAATCTAGTCATTTTATAACCTAATATCATGTGTCCATGTTTGTTTTGTTTTTTTGTTGGCACTGACTTCCTCCCAAACCACAATCCTGCCCTGTGATTGATCAGTTTATGGACTTATCACACGCAAAAATTCATCTTCAATGCAAGGCTAACATTTTAATCAAGACAGCAGCCCCAAAAAACACCTAGCTCCCTTTCAAAAACTAGAAACAGCCCTGAAATGTAGCGTAACAGCTCTTCCTTTCTCTTTGGTTCCAACACCCCAGCTGTTATAAACTACTGCCGTCTCTCATTACCTTGCACTCCTTTTGCCTTTCTTTGTTTTATACTTCGTATCCGTCACTACTTTATTCAATACATGCGCAGCTAGATCCACTTTCGGCGGCCTATTTGGTGTGGTTAAACATGGACGCCATTACTCTGCATGTTTGAATGTCACACAGAAACGAATCCACGAGTTTGGGCGATGTTCGGTGACATGAAAAAGCTTTTTGGATGCCGAATAAAATGTGCAAAATGACAAAAAACATTAAATATAGCAGGAAATGTTTTTCAGAGCGTTAACCTAAAACAGCTCGTTCATGAGAAAGAGGTATTTGAAATGGCTGAAATTCAGTGTCTGGAACTTTGTAACTCAAAAATAGAAAAGGTTCTTAGCAGTGCTGTCAGGCGATTAAAAAAATTAATCTAATTAATTACAGGATTTGTAATTAATTAATCTAATTAATCGCATTTTAATCTCATGAGAGAGACAGAGGCAACCCACTTTGCGACTGAGTTTGTCAGTTTTTCTGTGGTCGCTTTGCTCATTCGTTTTCCAAATTCTGCGAGCGGGGTTTGGTGGTTTGGTGAAGTTCGCTCACGCTCGCTCTATCACCAGTAACAATGGAACTTGTCCGGGCGTGTTTATCTTTCAAATGATCCGTCAGGCTGGAGCAACTTTGGTGATCGGAAAATTCTTTTTGACAAAAGCTCCAAATCACCACGTTCTTGTTGATTGTCCCGTCTTTGTTCTTTTTATAAACTTGGCGTTCAAAGGCCCTGGCAGCGATTTGCTCGCCGCACGCCGAATTTAAAATGCACGCGCATTGAACTGCCGCTCATAATTAAATGCGTTCATTTTTATAACACGTTAATTTGCAGTGTAATTAATTAATCTAAAAAACTAGTTAAACTGACAGCCCTAGTTCTTCGATTAAAATGCATAAATTAAAAGTGCACTGTGTAACTTTTCAGGTGGTCATCTGCTCGTCTGCATGGAAACGCTATTGCTGAAATGTCTCATAAAAAGTCTATCTCCATGGAGTCAAGCAGGTGAAGCCACTAGGCCAAGTTACAGGTCAGATCTGTGTATAAGTGACCATGATCTTAGTAAGAATGCACAATTTCCAAGACATTTTCCAATAAAATCCTCTGTAATTTAATAAATGCAAATAATATACGTTTAATGCACTACTGTGGAACATCTTGGGCGAAGCAATAACATCACCAAGGATTCAAGCAGGTAAGAGACCCTTATTTATTGTGCATTTTATCATTTTACTTCCTGTTTGTGCAAGTGTAATTTTTCATCGCCGTGAATGTGTCTAAATTATGATTAGACTAATAAAAATAAATTATGACACAGTTTTTAAGTGAAATGAAGGTTTAAGCAGTAAGAAAAGGGGGTTCCTGGAATTTTCTTGTTAATGAAACACGTAGAAGTATTCTGTTTTCGAACTTACTGCTACTTCCGGTATTTTGGTACTTTTCTTCTGCATTTCTTCCACAAACTTTCACTTAAATGTTACATATTTTGCAAGTGTACTATGAAAACCTGCCGTACGCACTTTGAGAGCGTGAGCAACAATGTCGAGACTAATTTAACACTGGTAATCTGATTTCACACGGATTTTGCGTGAAACCGCTGAGACGGTATTCGGACTTGTGAGTGGTGGTACACAGACATGCTTTATTAGGTAGTATGCGTAAAAGCTATGGTTAGTTCTGGAATCTATAAAGCAAGATAAGCTAAAAATCACTTTCCTAAACATATTTTTACCACTTTTTACTAGTCAATGAGTTAGTTAATTTTACTAATGCCAGGTCATCTATGTGTAATTTAGTTTGTCTTACAGCAAAATGTTAGTTACAAGCAAAGACGAGTTTAAATGGTGCGATGGGTGAATGGGCGAACCTGGTGTTGCAAATTGTTTGTCCATGTGCGTCATTCATGCCCTCGTTTAATTTAGTCATATGACCAGAAATTCACCTGTTGCATTGTGGGAATATTGTGTGGAAAAATAGTTTAGCTCCTGGCTTCTAGTGACTCAATGTAAGACCTTATTTTTCAGCAATAGTTCAATGAACGACTGTTTAGAACGAACAATTTACAGGAGCGTTTTGTAGCTTTTCTGGTGGAGGGTCTGTCATCATGCTTTTCTTCATAGAGATGTTATTGCTTTGTCTGAAATGTTTCACAGTGTGGTATTAAACCTTTTTATCTCCATGAAGACCAAAGCAAACCAAGTAACAGGTCAGATCTGTGGGGAGGCAACCCCGCTCATAATTAAAATAGTTGTTTTTCTTGGAGTCTTTGCGCTATAATACCATGTGTAACAGAATAAATGAAAGGTAGAGCATTCCAAGCAGCGTAATGACATACAGTATACTAAATTAAATTATCCATCCATTTTCTTCCGCTTATCCGGGGACTTCCGACTTCCTTCACCCCGGACACTTCCACCAGCTCCTCTGGGGGGATCCCAAGGCGTTTTCAGGCCAGCCGGGAGACATAGTCTCTCCAGCATGTCCTGGGTCTTTCCCGGGGCCTTTTCCCAGTGGAACATCCCGGAACATGCCAGGAAGCATCCAACATGGAGGAGCAGTGGCTCTACTCCGAGCTCCTCCCGTGTGACTGAGGTCCTCACCCTATTTCTAAGGGAGCACCCAGCCACTCTGCAGAGGAAATTCATTTCAGCCGTTTGTATCCGCAATCTCGTCCTTTCGGTCATTACCCAAAGATCATGACCATAGGTGTCACCGTTATTATGTATTCACAATTGTATTTTATTTTGTATGTATTTATTTATGTTTTAACTTTATTTATTTTATATATATATATATTTTTTGTCAACTCTCCCTGCTTTCAAAAGACGGTAAGGCACATCGCATTTACACAGTCTCTTGAATTCCTGCCCCTGCGACTCGTAAATGATCAAAATCCGTATTTAGTTCCACTTCTATTTGAACACTGCCGGTGATTGGCACTGGGCCGTATGTATTTCATCAGAGCAAATATGGCGGAGAGTGACGGGGGTGAAATTAAAATTGCAACCCCTGTCAGCGCATCACAACCCCCCACATCTCCCCTGCTCTTCATATTCTAAGTACCGGTTAGCTTAGCGCAAAATCCGAAAAGCTGCGTCTGGGCTCGTGCTTTGTGTGTACGTGTGTGTGTGGGGGGAGATACACGGTCCAGAAAACCATGGGAGGTATTTTAACCCGTCCATCAACGCAACAATGCAGTTTTTGAAAAGTGACAGGCACTTGGTACAAACTCAATGCAATTCTTCACCAGTTCCACCACACCAGACACCCTCATTTTCTAATATCCCCCCTCCTTCTTCTTCCATATTTATTTATTCATTTCTTATTGGAAAGAAGGGCTGAATAGGCGTGATTCTTTTTGGTTTGCTTAATTAAAATATATAATTCATCGTCGCGTCAAATGATTTTGCTTGTGCGTTTTTGTGAGGAGTCCGATTTGGGAACATTTGCATTTAAATTGGAAAGCCAGGGGGGAAATACACCAGGGTGGCTCGTCCGCATGTGTGTGTGTGTATACAAAGATAGAATGCATCCGTGACTTCAAGAAATGCACATTCATAACAGCTTGTCAGAGCTTCTTTGTGGAATTCGGTGACCAAAAAAAAAAAAAAAAAAATGTTTTGTGGGAAGGAAGTAAATCTGTTTCTTTGAATTTTTGGAGAGGTTGACTGTAATAGTAGTTTCAGCCACTTGTGCTGAAAATGTGCAAAAGGGAGATAGTGGCACAGACATTTGTGTAACACTAAAATGAGCCAAAGAAACGTTGCATTGTATTGTTTTATAACAGTTTCTTTTTTTTTTTTTACACTACATAAACTTGAATTGTGAAAATCATATAGATCATATACTATTCAGATTCAGTACAGTATGTGACCTTTTAACCTTTCTGTTGGTCTCCATGGAAACACTATTGCATTGCATGAAATATATCAGTATGGCAGTGAACTTGTGTATCACTGTGGAGACAAGCAGGTGGCATCACCAGGTTACGGGTAAGATCTGTGGAGTGCTTGCTTTTTAAAGCATTTTTAGTAGTGCTGTCAGGCGTAAAATAATTAATCTAATTAATTACAGGCTTTGTAATTAATTAATCTAATTGCATTTTAAGAGTGTGTGAGAGAGAGAGAAAGACTGAGAGAGAGGGAGATAGATTGTGAGAGAGCAATTGAGCGGGCGAACGAACAAACCCGCTTTGCGATTTAGTTTGTCAGTTTTCAAGTGGCCGCTTTGCTCAATCGTTTCCCAAATTCTGCAAACGTGGTTTGGTGGTTTGGTGGTTTGGTGGTTTGGTGAAGTGCGCTCACGCTCGCTCTATCACGATAACAATGGAACTTGTCCAGACGTGTTTATCGTTCAAATGATCCGTCAGGCTGAAGCAGCTTCGGTGATCGGAAAATTCTTTTTGACAAAAGCTCCAAATCATGGCGTTCTTGTTCTTGTCTCGTCTTTGTTCTTTTTATAAATAAACTTGCCGTTCAAAGGCCCGAGCAGCGATTTGCTGCGCGCATTGAATTGCCACTCTTAATTAATTGCGTTAAATTTTATAACGCGTTGCAGTGTAATTAATTAATCTAATTAACGCATTAAAATGACAGCCCTAATTTTTAGCAGTAACATGAATGATGCAAATAACATAGATTTAATGCCATACTCTGGTACATTCCCAGCAAAGTTATTACATTTATGGTCATGGTCACATTTTTTTTTATACAGAATTGAATTTGAATTTGATTGCATGACTTTATTCTTCTGCTGTTCTTGACCTTTGCTTTGCAACACTGTAACTTCACCACTGCACCTATTGTGGGACAAATAATGGTTATCTGCATCATCTATATCTTAAGCAACCAGATCAGGTTTATTTTATTTTCATTTTCATTTAATTTTAATTTTTTACACAGGTGCCATGTTACATATTTATTTTTAGACTCATACACGTCACATAAGGGTGAGTTGTTGTACAGTTGTAGGGAGTATTATCTGTTACATAAGGGTGAGTTGTACAGTTTTATGGAGTATGGTATGAATGTAGTCCTGTATCTGTCACTGGTTGAGTGGAGCTGTAGGAAATGAGCTCCTCTGTCCCTCTATGGTGTGGTGCAGTGGGTGAGCAGGAGTGTCCATGATGGAGAGCAGTTTGTCCAGTGTCCTCCTGTCCCTCACTGTGACAAATATCTCCAGCACATCCACAGCCCGTCACGTGACCAGGTTTATGGATCAGTTTGTCAATATCCCAATGTCCCTTTTGCCTCATACTACGGGTTGAAGGACATAACATGCTTTCTAACTGGTCGAGGACTAACCAATGAGGCAGCAGCGTTTGGCAAGTTTTGTGCGGCTGTTGAAAAAGACACAAAAATATGAAATAAAGCAACGCAACACAGTATAATTGCCTGGAAATGTTTCTTTCTCCAAGCTCCAATCACTGGCAGAAACTCTGAAGTCCGCTTGGGTAGCCTTTATCAACATTATAGCATATTGTTACAAATCCTGTAAGGGAAAAAAAAAAAATCTGGGCAAGGATAGCTGTCAAAAAACCAAAACAAGTTACAAACACGCCGCCAAAAACACACACACACACATTCGTTGAGATAATAATTGAGCTGACCAACTTATGGCGAGGGTACAATTCCCACAGGATAGAAAGCTCCAAGTATTAAATTGGTTCTCTTCTTTTATATTTTTGTTTTTCACTCAAATGCACAAAATCACAAGCAGTTTGTTTAAAAGAGATATTTTTTACTGCCTGAGAATTGACACTTGGCCAATGGAGAGTTACATGGAATAAAATGGTGTCCCACTCAAATACATGGGGTAGTAAGTAAAATACTATTAGCAACATACAGTTTCAGTGATATCTACTTAGCAAAAATAGATAAGCGTATAGGTACTAAACAAAAGGAAGGGCAGTTTCACTTTAAAACTGCTCCCCTTTGTAGCAGGACTCATTTAACTCAATGTCAGTATAAATTCTAGTGTCTCAGACCAGTACCATCAAATTGAAAATGGCTTCTGGATGAGAGTCAAAATGTCTTGGGGAAAAAAAAAAAGATTTTTGCTGTTAAAGGTGCATTGCGTAACGTTTCTGGTGGAGGGTTTGTCAAATTGTTTTCTCCATGTTATTGCTTTGTCTGGAATGTTTCATAGTATGGTATTAAGTCCTGTTTACATGAGAACGCTTACAGGTAAAAACAACTAAATATTTTATTGAAAGTGCCTTTCATTTAGACAGTGACGGCGTTTTGGGGGCTTAAAAATGCAAAAAACTGAAACCGCCCTCCAAAGTGGAAAATTTGAATACGCTCCGCTGTAGCTTTTTCGTCTACACTGCACAAGACGCAAAACTCTGGTCAAATCTGCTGACGTCGCGTATGCGTTTACATCACATCGGGCCATATATCAGTGTACTTTGTCTGGCAGGACTCCCAGTCCACATCTTGTTGCGCCTTCGTTGCTTTGTAGTCTAACGTGGTCTGAAGCAATAGTTGAACTTCTTCGTCTGACCACACAATTTTCTTTTTGCTACCGGTAGCCTTGTTTTGTTTTGAAGAAGGAATATTCTACGCATGCGCTCGGACATAGCGATAATGTATCACAGCGCCACCTAGCCGCCTGGCATGCATACCCAATTGAATTCCACACACTTTTGCGTCACTGTATCCACGCAGAAACCGCTTGTCTAAACGCAGAATAAAAAGTGAAGACGGGATGCAACTTTTGCATTTTCTGTTCAGACCGCCATCATATAAATGTAGCCTAAACCTTTCAATCTTCGTGAAGGCCAAACTAGACCAAGTTACAGGCCAGATCTGTGGAGAAGCAACGCCGCTCACAGTCAAAACTATGTTATGTTTTATTTTAAATGTATTTTTTCCCAAAATACTAAAACTGCAGATGTTTTTTTTAATATATATGTTGTTAGCAATTTGCCCATTCATTGATTTGGATACGGCAATGTGGAGGAACTGTCTTGCCCAAATGCACAATCGTAGTTGCAATTACAGTACCTCCTATTATTACTTTATACTTATAATCATCCTTTAACGATATTCCACTAACCGAAGACATTCTAGCCACAATGTCCATAGAGTCCATAGAGACAGAATACATTTTGGAGACTTTTAGGGGGTACATTATAATTCTGTGCTCATATCGTAAAAGTGTGAGCGAAGGCGTAGTCTCCGCTGGGTACAAGCATCAAACAGAGCTTCCGTGTATGAGCGCAGCCTTGTTCATGACAGCGTCGTCCCACACTGTCCTTCCTTGGGGCAATGAGAACAACTTTTTGGAAAGGCAAAGAAGTCGAGGCACAGTGACAGCTCATCACCACGGCGACACACAGATCGCCTCTAGTTTATGGCCGTTAGGAGCCTGCAATACAAAGTGCAGAATTCATCCACTTGATAATGCAATGAAATTAATGTGACACTAGTAAAAGATCCTGGGAATTGTCAAATTTGGTTACAAGAAAGTAAAAGTGGATAATAACTTTTCTTGCTAGTTTCCACGTAGAGGGACTTAACTCTTCAGCCTGGAGTGTTTCACAGTAAATCATTAAACTTATCTGTCTCCATGGAGAAGGTACAGATCAGTTAGGTGGAAGGGCAAGCCCACTCGCACAAAGCATGTTCTTAAAGATATTTCTGAACAATAAAATCATCTCGAATGAAATAAAGGCTGAATAGACATGTAATGCCATAATGTGGAATTGCCAATCAAAGCAATTAACATATTTCTAAAGACAAAAAATTAGTTAGCTTTATTGTCGAATTCTGCCACATGTACATGACATACAGCGAATCGAAATTTCGTTTCTGAGACAGTGATAGTGACGGCAGGGAGGGGCCGCAGCGCATGTGCACACCGCCAACTTGGAGATAACAGAGCAGAAAAAGATGCAGTACAATCAATAACAATATTCACCAAAATATTACGACAAAAACAATGGGACAGGTAACACACGGCGCCTTTTTGTTGGGTGAACAAACGGGAGGGTGGGGAAGGGGAGCAGCTGATAAGGGAGGAAGAAGAAACCACATCCACTCTCAACGACAGCTAGAACAGAATACTATAAATAAATACAGCGAATCGAAATTTCGTTTCTGAGACAGTGATAGTGACCTCTCAGGGTCATCTGTTCTGACCCTGAGAGCGAGCAGACGTCTCTCTTTTTCCTCTCTTATCTATTGCTCCTGCTGTCTGCGTGCCTCTCATTTTCTCGCTTTTTGGAGCAGATTTTCCAAATTCCAAAAAGATGGATGTGATCAGCTGGACCCTCAGCGCTATTGATACTCTTTTTTCACGGAGGAGTGCCGCTCCGGGAGAAGCGGCGTGTCCGGATGGTACTTTTGCTGCTGGATATGTGAGGGACTCGTATCGTGCGTGGCAAGTCGTATGTTTGGCACCAATGTACCTGGAGGATGTGGAGGATATTTACGTATTTGGATTTCTGATAGCTGGACATCTGTTAATTGGCCTGGGATTGTCCATGATCTATCGCATAATTTGTAAACTGGCAGCTTGTAAAGAGTCCCCTAAGCTGTCTGCCGAAATTTCGAGCCATTGTGAAGGGGTTGGAGATCTTGTGAAAAGGATTACATCAGAAAGTGGGACAGGTTGAGGTCCTTTTGGAAGGATTTCAACCGAAGGAAACATCTCGACGTTTGGATATCATCACGGGGATGGTGACAGAACTGTGTAAAGCGAGGAACTAATGAGATCTCTCATGAATCTTCATGGCGATATGAAGATGGGGGTCTGGCACCCGAGCTCAGTCTAAATTATTTACCTGGGTCTCAAAAAATGTATTTTATTATTCTCTCCTGCGAAAATCGGTCCCAAACAGTTATCTGTGTTTTGACTTAGCCTCCCTGCATAAACAAGGCCAAGGCCACAGAATGTGGTTTGTTATCTGGACTCTACATAAACATAGCACACACTCTTACACTGTCACTGAAAACAGAAACAATAGTAGAATTCCTGTCTTTAGAAAGGTCTGATCTCTGCCCTCGGTTCAATCAACTTCATTGATTTCCAATCTGACCCCTTCCTTATGTAACCAACAAAAAAGATCACCTTATGTTATATCTCCAATTGTTTTTCTGTCATTACATGTTGTGAAATTGTCACTGATTGTACTTATTGCATCTTTTCTGTTCTGCATCTCCCAGTCGGCGGCGCGCGCAAGTGCAGCGGCCCCTCCCCTAGCCCACTCTATCACTGTCCTGCCTGGTTAGTGGGGAAACGAAATTTCGAATTCATTCTATGTACATGTACATGATTGTTTTTCGACAATAAAGCAAACTATGACTATGACTATGACTAAATAAATAAATGGTGGCGTACCCTCCACCAGAAAAGTTACATAATGCACCTTTAACTTTTGTTTTCATTGGTCTATGTCGATTATCAGTCTGTACTCATCTAGGATAATGTTGCTACAGTGGGAAAGAATTGCGTATTCTTGCCAAGAAGAAGGTTTTGACTTCCGGGCCAAATCCAGGTCAAAGTAGGATTCCTTAAGCCGGATTTTTGGTCATGGGGAAAACTTTTGTCACAGCTCAAAAATGTGAGTGTGGCTTCATAACTCTTAAGGCTGGTTTATATATAGTCCCGCGTCAAATCATGCTACACAGCCCCCCGATGCACCTGACAGCCAATCAGAAAGCTTATAGTCTTTGTGGTGCCGTATTTGCACTGTG
This sequence comes from Paratrypauchen microcephalus, assembly GCA_036785185.1. Lineage (NCBI taxonomy): Eukaryota > Metazoa > Chordata > Actinopteri > Gobiiformes > Gobiidae > Paratrypauchen > Paratrypauchen microcephalus. The sequence continues at coordinate 2,186,380 of JAVJIX010000132.1, forward strand.
TACGTGCACCTCGGTTAAAAATGCAAAGAATTTCCACCAACCACGAGACTGTTTGATTAAACAACACTTGGAACAGCTTACGTTTGGCACAAAAACGTCTAAAGTGATAAAAAGGAATGCAAATGAAGTCATCTGGATTCCCATGATACACCTGGGCCCTGATTAGCTCAGCAGAAACGTGTTTGGATCAGGTCTGAGTCAGGACGTTAGCTCTGAGCTGCATGGAGCCTGACGCTGGACTTTACAGAGAGACTGCAGTGACAACTCAGCTAACTAGCAATGGAAAAGGGCATGACTACTCTTCTCTTGAGCCTGATAATTGCACAGATGAACTTTGATCCTCCACAGTTGATAAATCATTACAATTCCTCATGTCGTGTAGTGTGATATTAAACATTTTTTTGGCTAATAGGCCTACAATACTTTGACAGGCCCATATTACAATTTTCCCTGATCTGTTATAATGTTGTTTTCTCATCAAAAACATACCTGGAGTTGAGTTTTGTTCCACTGACACATGTTTAACACATAAACTCTTCATATTTAGTTCTTGTTTCAAATAGAAAACGCTTGTGAGGGTATGTGGTAACACAGGAAGTGCTCCACAGTGTACACCTTCACTGGAATCATTTGGATGATTTCAGCCCTGGAATTACGAATCTTTATTGAACTAAAAGGAGCTTTTAAAATGAAAACTACTACTTTGTGACATCACAAGGTGGAACGGAGCATTTTGAGCTTTGGAGATGTAGACAGACTAATACTAAAGGTTACTCAAACATTTGTGAACGAAACAAAACACAACTCAGGTATGTTTTGATGAAGTAACAACATTTTGACGTGGGTTAAAGTTCACAAGAGTCAAGTTTGTGTAATAGGACCTTTTAATTTCATTACAATCTCGCCTAACCCAAATCGATCCTTTTAAAGTTCCTACTTTAGACTCAAAATCAAAACTTAAATGACTTTTATCTTCACGCTACGCCCCCACTGAACACAGCCCATGGCAAACTCCGCTCACAACACTGCAATCCATCAATAACCGTCATCTCGATCATGCATCTTCACACGCCCAACAATACACAGTCGCCGCGGTAACCTTTAATACCCTGTTTTCCCATGCTACATAACAACCTCTCCATCCCCGTAGCACCTTTTAGCTCAGCAACGCTAATTTACTCATCAATCACCCATGTTCGTGTACATTACCCCCGCGACGCAATGAGGCCCTCTGGTGACGCCCATGGCATTTCAACCACACATAAACACACAAACACTTCACTCGCGGTTGGCATTTGGCGGGCGTCAGAGGATAGGTGGATGGGTCTGACCTTCTCCATAGTCATTCGGGTTATAATTGCGCACTAAAGACCGCGTCAATTGCGTCTCGAGAGGGGAGCTGGTGTCAAACACATAAACACGACGATCGGACGGGTTTTTTTGGGGATGGAGTTTGCTGGATGGAGGTGTGGAGATGGGAGTGATGAATTTCTCCATTGATTACCTGTGACTGCGGTAAGCTAGCTGTGATTTAACGGACCTGGAGGTGTCAGATGTGATGTGTTGTGTGGGCTTATAGTGCTGGGAGATGGACCGTAGAGGAGGAGGTGAGTTAAAAGTTGAAGGTTATGGAGTGCAAACTGTGGCTAAATAGAAGAGCCTTTCATTTTCCTCCGAGCGTTCATTATAAAAAGTAATATCTATATAATATCGGGCATGTATTATGCAAATTTCTGGTTTATGTTACGTTTCCTCATGAAAATCATACCTGGAGTTGTGTTTGTTTCATTCGCACATGTTTAACACACAAACCCTGCATATTGAGGCTGAGGTCTTCTCTCAAACAGAAAACACTCTATGCCACCTTGTTTTTAAACTCCATACACCTTCACAGGAATTATTTAGATAGTTTCAAACCTGGTAATTTCAGTCTCAACTAAACAAAAGTTAAAAGCTACGGGTTAACTTGGCTACCTAACACTAACTAATAATAATAACAATACAGTGTGAATAAAGCAAAGCAAAACTCCAGGAATGTTTTTGATGAGGTAACAAAGTTCCAACATGACATGACAACATGGCAGTTTACAGTAGTCAGTTTTATAGGATCTTTATCATTACTTAGACTTAGACAAACTTTATTGATCCATAAGGGAAATTGTTTTGGGTACAGTAGCTCACTCATCAAATATAATATATAACAGAGGGTTAAAAAAAAAAAAAAAAGATGGAATAGCAACCAAAGAGCAATAGACTAGTGTCAGATGAGACATAATTATATACATAAAAATAATAATAATAATAAATGTCTATGTACAAATCAGATTTAAATAGAAAAGTAGTAGTCAAATATAAAATACAATAACATATAAAATGTGCAATCACAACTATATACACTGCGTGACAAAAGTATTAGGACAATGGCATAATTTGTGATGCTGGGGTACTGAGCCAACTTTTCAATGTATCAAACATTATTTAAATGTGGTGTACTTAATACTATTTCATCGCATTTATTCAATTATATTATCACACGTTCTCATATTTTCAGATCATTGTGCGCAAATCCATTTGTCGACGAATATTACTCATGTTTTCATAGCATCCTTTCATTATGAAAATAATAGTTTGAACACTCAATTTATAATATTTTAAAATCCACTCATATCATAGAGTTCTCGAATCACCCCAAATGCATGATTGAAAGGACAGACAAGCTGTGATTAAGGCCAAAGGTGGTTATTTTGATGAAAAAGCTATTTAACTTGATATTGGTACATTTTTGGAATAATATTCCTTTACACGTGATGAAATTTGCTTTAATATATCAATAAATTGATCTGTTGTCATTACCAATACGTCTTGTTATCATTATTTATGAAAGTTCAGAAATACCCAATCGTCCTAATACTTTTGTCAGGCAGTGTACAGTTGTAGGGAGTATTATCTGTTACATAAGGGTGAGTTGTTGTACAGTTGTAGGGAGTATTATAGTATGAATGTAGTCCTGTATCTCTCACTGTTTGTGCGGAGCTGTAGGAGCCTGTTGGAGAATGAGCTCCTCTGTCCCTCTATACGTAAAGTGCAAACAACAACAAGATTAAATTAAAAAGGTAGTTGTTTAGAAAAAAAGCAGGAGCCACCGTACCCAGCTGCCACTCTCTCAGGCGCTCGGGTGTGAATGTTGAAATGTTACTTTTTATCTTTTTAATTTTATCATTTAATCTCGACAAAACATAATTTTTAGTTCATTATCTACCAATCGGACATGACTTTTTGTAGAGAAGAAGAAGAAGATGAAGTGAACTTTATTGATCTCACACTGGAGAAATTCTTCTCTGCATTTTAACCCATCCTATATATATATATATACACATATATTAGGAGCAGTGGGCAGCACACATTAGGGCGCCCGGGGACCATCTCCATGATCTTCTTGCTTCGGCTTGGTCAGGACCTAAGCTGGAGGTACCTATGGTGCGTGTTTTTTGGGTTGGTGGGGGAAACCGGAGTGCCCGGAGGAAACCCACCCAGACACGGGGAGAACATGCAAACTCCACACAGAAAGGCTCGGGCGACCCGGGGATCGAACCCGGAACCTTCTTGCCGTGCCGTGCAGCCAGCTTAAAGGTACAGTATGTAACGTTCTGGAGGTGGCGCGTCCCATGCACGATTCCATGGAGACAGAAAGTTAAACTCATACTTCATTGGTGGAGCAATCTGATCCACTGACTCACAGGTTGGCAGTGCGATTCCAGCTCCCACAGATGAATGCTGTTGTTGTGTCTTGGAGCAAGGCATTTAACCCCTGGTGTCTGCGTACACTGGTGTGTGAATTTGTGTGTGAATAGGTGAGTGGTTCCTTGATGTAAAGTGCCTTGAAAGTGGAAAAGTGCTGTATAAAAATGTGACTGTTACTGTGGTTTAAAAGTATTAAAAGTATAAAAAAATATCTTGTAATACTGCACTTCACCAAAGATTAAATACCTCAGAATTTCATAAGAATTGAGATAATCTTAACTTGAATTTAGGGTTTTTCTAGTGTTTTCATAAATGTACATAATATGCCTGACAATTATTTATTGTTTTTGCATTTTTATTTTTAATGGTTTGGAATTTCTTTTTTTTCATACTGGATATAATCCCACTGGCAGCTAAACTTGATTCAATTTGGACCCTGGCATCATCAGAACAATTCATAAAACATCTGTTGAAGTGAATGAATTTTAGAAACAGAAAAGTAGATGGACTAAATATGCATTTCAGAAACAAAATCTAACAAAACTGGAATAAACAGTGTTGACATTACAGAACTGTTAATAATGTGTTTCCTCATCACAAACACAAACATACCTGAAGTTGTGTTTTGTTTCATTCACACATGTTTAACACACACACTCTGCATATTTAGTTCTTCTTCACACAGAAAACCACCTTTTGATGTCATGTGGTAATACAGAAAGTACTACTGTGTTTTTAAACTCCATACACTTTCACTAGAATAATTTGGATAATTTCAGCCCTGGAATCTCCAATCTCGACTAATTAAAAGGTAAAAGGAGCTGTTAACTTGAAAACTGTGACTTCATGATGTCACAACTTGGAAGAGAACATTTTGAGATTCAGAGATGTAGACAGACGCAAGATAATAACGCAGGATTACTCAAACATGTGTGAATGAAACAAAACACAACTCCAAGTAAGTTTTTTTGAACCTCAGAAGAGTCCGTTCTGCGTAACATGCAGTATTTCCTTTTAAGATTCATTGTGCAGCTAAAATCAACTCTTTAGAACCTCTATCAATCCTTCCCCTGGTATCTGAATCTCCGTGCCTCCCTCCACTCCCTTCCCATCACTTCTCCAGGTCCTCTGTATTAGTGCGCTAACTTTGTCTCCACCCGTCTCGACCATCTGGACCTCCTTGAGTGTCCCGCGGCAGATTTAGCGGTTCTGGAAAAACACGGCGCTACCTCCGAGCCTGGTCACCTCTGAACTCCATAAGTGAATCAAAGCTAAGAAAACAGGGCGCGCAGTGTCAGTGGGTGGGTGCGACGGACCGGGGTGCAGCACACGGGAGCGGGGCGGGGGTCTGGGGGAAGGAGGCGGCTGATGTATGGGCTGTGATGGACTCCGAGGAGGTGTTTTCGCAGAGGGATAATCAGAACCAGAGCTGAGGCCTTGTCCAACATGGATGAAAAGAAATGGACATGGGAAGCGGTGGACAACGTAATGGGTGGGTAGTGGAGTTGTGTGTGTTACTTCAGTAGATTCTTGCAAAAAATATATATACTTAAAGAAGCAAGATGTAACTTTTCTCCATGGAGATATCATTGCTCTGCCTGGAATATTCCACAGTATGACATTAAAGGGATTGTGCGGGGTTTTTTTTTTTATGTTAATCTGTATGGGTTTCCTTCTAAAAGTTTCGTGCGGTAACACTGGCTTACCTCTGACAGTCTCCGCTCAGCCCGGTTCTGCTCGCGTTCTGGAGCTCACGTAAGTAGGTCCGGTAACTTCACTGGAACATGAAATAAAGCTTGTTTTTCTTCTCAAAACAAAACATTTGTCCGAAAGGTGACATATTTGCATCCCAAACAGTTGTCCACGAAAAATCATTTGTATCAAAAGATTCGTATCAATGCGCCCACGTTAGCTCTATTAGCCTGTTCACTTGTAAACATTCGTTTACGGGGGATGTCGCCGTACCGCATCCGCCGTACACTTCCGCTAAAGGTTAACAGGCTAATACAGCTAATATGCGCGCAGTGATACGAATCAAGATGAAATATGCGAATGCGAAATACACTGCTGGATTTTTCGTGGACGCAAATATATCACCTTTCAGACAAATGTTTTGTTCTGAGAAGAAAAACAAGCTTTATTAACTGTCCCCGCGAACTTACCGGACCTACTTACGTGAGCTCCAGAACGCGAGCAGAACTGGGCTGAGCGTAAACTGTCAGCGGTAAGCCAGTGTTACCGCACAAAACTTTTAGAAGGAAACCCATACAGATTAACATAAAAAAAGAAAAAACGCACTATCGCTTTAAACAGCTCTACCTTAAATGTATTAAATTACAGTTGGTTTAATAGCTCATAAACATCTAGAAAAACATTCATTCTGACTGTGAGTGGGGTCGCCTCTCCACAGATCTGACCTGTAACTTGGTCTAATTTGCTCTCCTTGAAGATCCATCCATCCATTTTCTTCCGCTTATCCGGGGCCGGGTCGCGGGGGCAACAGTCTAAGCAGGGACGCCCAGACCTCCTTCACCCCGGACACTTCCTCCAGCTCCTCCGGGGGGACCCCAAGGTGTTCCCAGGCCAGCCGGGACACATAGTCCCGCCAGCGCGTCCTGGGTCTTCCCCGGGGCCTCCTCCCGGTGGGACATGCCCGGAACACCTCCCGAGGGAGGCATCCAGGAGGCATCCGAAACAGATGCCCGAGCCACCTCAGCTGGCTCCTCTCGACGTGGAGAAGCAGCGGCTCTACTCCGAGCTCCTCCCGCATGACTGAGCTCCTCACCCTATCTCTAAGGGTGCGCCCAGCCACTCTACGGAGGAAACTCATTTCGGCCGCTTGTATCCGCAATCTCGTCCTTTCGGTCATTACCCAGAGCTCATGACCATAGGTGAGGGTAGGAACGTAGATTGACCGGTAAATTGAGAGCTTCGCCTTTCGGCTCAGCTCCCTCTTCACCACAACGGTCCGGTACAGCGACCGCATCACTGCCGACGCTGCACCGATCCGCCTGTCAATCTCACGCTCTATCCTCCCCTCACTCGTGAACAAGACCCCGAGATACTTGAACTCCTCCACTTGAGGCAAGGACTCCCCACCCACCCAGAGAGGGCAAGCAACCTTTTTCCGGTCGAGAACCATGGCCTCGGATTTGGAGGAGCTGATCCTCATCCCAGCCGCTTCACACTCGGCTGCAAACTGCCCCAGTGCACATTGGAGGTCCCGGTTCGATGAAGCCATCAGGACAACATCATCCGCAAACAGCAGAGATGAGATCCTGTGGTTCCCAAACCGGATCCCCTCCGGCCCCTTGAAGATAGAAAGGTTTAATACCATTCTGTGGAACATTTCAGTCAGGGCAATAATACGCAATGTACTTTTAAGAGTATTCCTAGAGTCTAAGACTATTCCTTTTTTTTTTTTTTTTTTTTTTTAATCTGGTACAGTTAAATTGAAGTAACTGTCAAGTAGTATTGTCGCGATACTAAAATTTCAGACTCAATTTTGATACTGTGGAATTGAATTAATACTCCCTATAACTGTAATTTGAGTATTTGAGTATTCTATATTTTATTACTACTTTTCTATTTAAATCTGATTTGTACATATACATTTATTTATTATCATTATTTTGTATAATTACGTCTCATCTGACACTAGTTTATTGCTTCTGGTTACTATTTCCATCTATTTTTTTTCCATATATATTTTTTTTTAACCCATTATTATATATTATAAAAACAATTTCCCTTGTGGATCAATAAAGTTTGTCTAAGTCTAATTCTACGTCTGCTCGATTCTGATTACAATATTACAATGACGATAAAAATGCTCCTTTTTGGGTAATAGAATTAATTTTCACATGCAAAATAATAATACTTTCTTTATCTATCTTTATATTTTATTATCTATCTTTATCTTTAATAGCGAAACAGTTCTTATATCACTTGCAGGTATCAGCCAAAACATCAAGGTAACTACATCTCTGAAGTGATTTTCTTTAAAAATTAACCAAGATTTGTGCAGAAGACAAAATCATTGTTTTTTACAACCAAAATATTGTGTAACTTGTCTTTTTCCATACTTTAGGCGTGCTTGTTGGAAACCTGACTGCCAAAAGAGCTTTCCAAACACCGCCAATCACTCACACACTCCATTCACGCAGCAGGATCAAAGTGTCTTGCCCAAGGACACAGCGAGCGCATGTCACAGCTGAAATTGAACCACAGATCCCACGCTACCCTCTTAGCGGCTGTCAATTACGTGTACGCTATTAATCAGTACATATGCGTTTGTATGCTTTTTTCAACCTTCTATAAATGAAAACGACAATAAATAAATACATCCAAAATTCAGCTGTACAATAATACAAACACGTTACCGCATTTCAACATCTGAATAAATACGTTTGGCTAATCAGAACCAGATCCGCACATGCCGAGTCCTCGCTCTCCCTTTCCCCAAAGCTAATACGGCTGACCTGAGCTAACTGCGTCTCTCTCCGTGTGATATACAGGTCCACATAAACTTCAAAGTAACATTCTGAGGCGGTGCGAGCCCACGGCCACAGAGCGAACACCGCGCACAGAGCTGTTAGCATGTCCGCCATAAGCTTATAATGGCTACCACATTTCACCTCAGAGGAGAGAGCGTGGTTAGCGAGCCGGCTGACCCCAGTTTCACAAGCAATTAGCCCAACCATACACGGCCTTCCCTGTTAGGGTTAAGGAGGTTGCTAAGCTATAGGTTATTTTAGTGCAGGCTCCGTTTGAACAATAAGTCTATTACAATGGGCAATTTGCAAGAATATATTGATACTTGCAGTGACGTCACGCTGGGGGTGTGCTACACGTGTCTCTAGCCATACACCGATACTGAGACTGGTATAAAATATTAGCCCCAATCTATGGATATTTGCTGGCTCCAAAATATCAGTTCTGCTAATATCCTGTTTGGGCATATACAGCTCTGGAAAAAAATAAGAGACCACTGCATTTTTTTCTGAAATCAGCATCTCTACATGTATTACAGCCATTCCAGCGTCTGTTGAATTCCAACACAAACACAAAGCTGAGCTATTCCAGAAAAAAAGAAGTTTACCGCACAGTTGTTTGACTTTACACTTATTCCTTTATTGGGCCTAGAGCGAACAACGCGCTTCGCTTCTACAGCGTCATCAGGTTCACCCGAGTAGTGCCAAGTGTGACTAAATACCATCCGGTCACATGTTCCTTCACTTAAAGTTATATTTTTTAAATGCAATATATCTTACATATATACAGTAGAACAACAAACATAACATTCAGTGTACATAATATATAGAAAAAGTTTTAAAATATCACAAGTAAACCTTACACCACGTTGGCCAGTGCAGAATCTTCAGAAATGGACAATCATACAACCACAACATGAATATATTAAGACACTATTTACACACCCCACAAGCAATATTTACAAGTAATTATTTACAAAAAAACAACTCAAAGCTGAGCTACTTCACTTCTTGCACCAGGAGTGGAATAAAGTCACCCAAGAACAATGTGAAAGACTTGTGGAGAGCATGCCAAGACGCATGAAAGCTGTGATTCAAAATAAGGGTTATTGCACCAAATCTTGATTTCTGAACTCTTCTGAAGTGTAAACATTAGTATTATGTTGTCTTAAAATGAAGTTGATCTTGTTTCTTTGCATTGTTTGAGGTCTGAAAACATGTATCTTTTTTGTTATTTTGACCATTTGTCATTTTCTGCAAATAAATGCTCTAAACGATAATATTTTTATTTGAAATTTGGGGAAAATGTTGTCAGTAGTTTATAGACTCAAACAAAAATGTTCCTTTTGCCCAAACACATGCGTATAAGAAGTAAAATCAGGAAAAACTGATCATTTTGCAGTGGTCTCTTATTTTTTTTCCAGAGCTGTACGTTGATGTAATAAGGCTATTTACTGGTTGTGGTTGCCCCAGAAAAGTTCCGGAATGTTTGATATTTTAATAAAAAGTTGTACAAAAACTCACCCTTATGTAACAGATAATACTCCCTACAACTGTACAACAACTCAATCTTAACAAATAACCTTATGCTCTGTCAATCATTACATTATTGCACTGCCGTTCTTGTCTCCTGCATATAGCTGTGATTATTATTTTATGTTTTATTACTTATTTTTTCCATTTTATTTTGGCTTGTACACATACATTTATTTATTTTTATAATTATCTCTCTTGGAATCTTTTTTGCTATACCATCTTTTTTTGTTACTCTCTGTTATTATATTATTTTGTGATGAGTGAGCGACTGTATCCAAATAATTTTCCTTGTGGATCAATAAAGTTTGTATAAGTCCTAAGTCTAAGTTTAAGTTCTATAACAAGCTACCTTTGACCTTTCGTTCAGTAGTGATTGGAAATTCCAGAGCTGAAATGATCTAAATGATTCTAGTGAAGGTGTATGGAGTTTAAAAACATAGTGGAGCACTTCCCGCGTTACCACATGACATCACAAGGTGGAACAGAGTGTTTGTGAGTTAAAATGTGTGAATGATGAGGAAACAATACTATAACATGAAAAAATAGCCCTTTAAAATGAAATAAAAATTATATCAGGCAAAATTACAAGTTCTGTTATTGACTGTGAACAGGGTTGCCTCGCTGCAGATCTGACCTGTAACTTGACCAGGTTTGTTTCCATGGCGATAGAGAAGTTCAATGTGATACATGGCAACATTCTAGGCAATAACATTTCCGTAGAAACGAGCAGGTAGCGGAATTTCCAGCACAAATGTTACATAGTGCACCTATGTACCTTAAATGTACGAGTTTCCCCCCTAGGCTCCAGGCATGTGTCACAATGGCAATATTTAGTTTTCCTACTCCAAAAAAAAAAGAATCCATTCTAGTACATTCCCAGGGCAGCCTCTTATAAGCCCTTCAATATAAACATAATAAAAACATTGCAGTTGGAGTGGAATTGAAAGAAATCTCGGGGAGGCATGAAGAGGCCTGACCATACTGGACAAACATGACTTCTCCGGGACTCCGCTCTGTCTTTGAGCGCATTCATTTTCCAGTCTGAAAACCGAGAAAAAATAAATAAAAAATTAATATTTACCCAGCCTGTTTGCCGAGCCTCTTCAGTAAATACAACACAGAAGCTGCACACATATGATTCCTACACTTTTCCAACACTGGTTTAATAGAGCCCTCACCTCACCGCAGGGGACTATTTGCGGAGTTTTGCGTCCTTGGGCTTTCCCGGAGGTCTCTATATTTTCGATGGGTGGCAGCAGAAGGATCAAATCTGCGGCTGCATCTGCTCCGTGGGGCGTACAAACAGCCAGGACAGAGATAAGTGCACCTAAGTAGTGTTTATGCTAATTTACACTGTGGGCCAAACATGCACGGAGCTGGGTGGTCCGCTAACCTCGCTAACCAAGTAAACATACTAACTACAGTATATCCGGGCGTTAGTGAAGTACAGGACAGCGTCTGTATCTAGGTTCAGAGGAAATATGTGGAAATCAAAAGTAGGTCAAATTAGCCCGTTGCTGGACATAAATAGAGACAAAACAAAACCCAAATCAAATTATAGATTATATCAAACAAAAGTGACTCTTGTGAGCTTTAATGCTATAATGTTACCTCCTCAAAAGCATACCTGAAGTTGTGTTTTGTTTCACTCACATATGTTTGAGTAATCCTGCATTATTAGTCTACGTCTTCAAAGCTCAAAGTGATGTCATGAGGCGGTAGTTTTCAAGTTTATTGCTACCTTTTATCTTTGGTTCAGTAGAGATCGGTAATTCCATGATTGAGGCTTTGTGTGTTAAATATGTGTGAATGAAACAAAAGACAACTACAGGAATTTTGAAGGTTTTTGAAGAGGAAACAGTATTCTGACATCGATCAGAAAATAGCGTAATATGGGCCCCAACGATACCACCTAAAAGGTTCTAATTTGAGGGTTTTGACTTCATTTCTTTCCATTTCCATTACAGACTTTTGTTGTATTGTTGGTCAAGGAAGTAGAACGTTAAAACCATATGTCAGCACATTCTCCATGGAGATAGATATGTTTCATGCCATACAGTAGAATATTATAGCCAATATTTGCCTAAAAAGTTACATATTGTGGCTTTAAAAATTTTTGTTTGAAATTAGTTTGGTATCACAGCATCTCAAGGGTTTGCAATATTGGTCTTTGTTTAATTCCAAGACAAATTGGGACCAAATACCCAAATGAAACAAAAGGAGGTCTGGGCGACTATAGTTCGGTTTGTAGAGCGTTTGTACACTGATTCAAAGGTTGGTGGTTCGAATCCCGCTCTCAACGCCAGAGTCATTGGTTGAGCGGTCACACAGGTTGGCGATGCGATTCCAACTCCCACAGATGAATGCTGATGTGTCCCTAGGCAAGACACTTCCCACCTCACCCCTTAGTGTCTGTGTACAGTGGTGTATGAACGGGTGAGTGGTTCCTTGATGTAAAGCGCTTTGAGTGCCTCGAAGGCGAAAAAGCGTTAGTCAAATGAATCAAATAATTGGGTCAAATGAGCCTTAATAGTGGACATTGAGTTAACCAGTTGATCTTTTAAAGGTCCCATGGCATGGAATTTTCACTTTCTGAGGTTTCTGAACGTTAATGTGAGCTCCTCTACCCTGTTTAGGGCCCCCCCCATGGCTAAAAGTTGCGAAATGTGTAAACTGAGCAATTGCAATCCTTTTCTGCGTTTGAAAAAAAGACAGCCCAAACGGGCAATTCTGAACAAGGGAACTTTCTGACGTCACACTCGGGGAAAGGTTTCCATCCCCCGTCTGGATGTCTACCCACCGTCTCTGGAAATCATGTCCAGAGAGTTTGGACCGCAAACGCAATGCGAGATGCGTTTTTTTATTTGCCTGGAGACATGAGAGTGTTTCCAGGCTCGGATGTCCTTTATCCGAGCCTCCGAACCGCTGAAACAGCAGTGGTTTAATTTTATTTTCTGTGGAAATAGTGTTTTTTTAATGGAAAGCGTCTCATATCTTCCTCCGGGTTTAAAGGCGAAAGTGGGGCCAGCGCACAGTACACCGCTAATCCAGGAAACGGCGTATTTGACCACAACCCTTCCACTGCACTGGCCTGTCTCTGTCCTCCTCATTTGCATTCAAGCAACAATGCCCAGAATAAAGCGTTTCAGAGACATATTTAGCCTCATGAAGACAGTCAGAGTCATATCTCATGCACTGAGGCTTGATTTTGGAGAAGGATTCATTTACAATATTAGGGAACCATTAAGGCGCCACATAAAAGCATCAAGAAGTACCATGTCATGGGATCTTTAAGTGTTTTGCGATAGACTCTAGTTTGTGGCTGCACTATGATTAAAAAATAATAATAATAAAAATAAATAAATAAATAAGAAATTATAGGGGAGTCTAAAAACTTTTTGAGGTGACTGTAGAAGTTTGTCAGAGATGGTCATCAAAAAAATAATGTTTTTGTTAGGTTGTTAACTTCACTTGGATATAATGCCATTACAGTCCATTACAGAGGACATGTTACAGCATTACATATAAAAATAAAATTAACAAAATGTAAATGCTAAGGTGTTCATTTACCTCTAAATAGAAAATCATAAAAATAAATAAATACACTTTTTTTCTTCGGGTCCCAGGAGGTTAAAAAAAAACGTGTTTGCGATGTCAGCTCCCACTGGGCATTGCAGATTCGTAAGGTGGACGTCAGCAGAATTTCTTTTTCTTTTATTAAGTCGTTTTAGATGAATACTGCAATTTAAAAGGTCCAAACGATAACATAATGGTCCACGGGCGTCGTAAATTATAACTATATTACCTTTTTTGACTGGTGTGAGTGCTTACAGGAGTGTCTAATCTCTATTAGCTTCAACTATCCCTATGTTTTTTCCGCACAATGTCACATCACTGTCCTCTGGCCCAAACAGGGTGACATCTAAAGTTGTGGGTCGTCGTGCACCCGCGGACACTGACCCATAATGCACGCTAACTTGCTGACAGTGTAGACGCGTCAGATGCTAGGACAGCACTATAGTGTAGAGGTGCTCACTTAGTCACTGTGCTGCTGCTGCTGACTATACACTGGTGTCATTATGTTAGCTCAGGACTCCGAGTGAGTGTGTGTGTGTGCGTGTGTGTGTGTGTGTGTGTGTGTGCGTGCGTGTGTGTGTGTGTGTGTCCGACAGCAAAAGAGAGAGAAGTCGTCCATTATCTCAACAACTAGAGCTACGTGAATAGGTAGACAAAATGTGTACTTAAGTTAAGAGTGTTGGTTCTATTCATCAAACAGATGTATGATCCACATTACGCAGGTTAGTAAAATCCAGCTGACCTTGTACTGAATGTAGACAAGAAACAAAAATAGAGAAAAAAAAAATTGCTGAAAGTGAAAGAAGTATTATATAAAGAGACATTAATCCAACATAACTGGTTTAAGAATTAAATTTGATGTCAACATTGATGTAACAGGCCATCAAATTTGAATACTAAATATTGTATAATCAGAGTTTTATTATTATTACCATTTGTTTTTTACTTGTTATTGTTTTTTACTCCTTGTTATTATATTATATTGTGATGACTAAGGTACTGTGGCCAAATAATTTCCCTTGTGGATCAATAAAGTCTAATTGTATGCAAGTAATATGCACAAAATAACATCTCTAAAGTTCTTTAAGATAATGTTTTGTTTTTTTAGTATAGTATTTTGCGTAGATATTTGCAGTTTCTGATATTTTACTGATATGCAGGCTTTTAAAATCCATAGCAAAACCTACAAATGTATCTTAAGTTACATGATTGTGTAAGACAGAAACTGATCCCAAAGACAAAACCGAGTAATGTAATGTATTCTGTTTACCGCAACACAAAATGGCAATGAACAAAACACAGGGGAAACTAAGCAACCACGACACAACAGACAATAAAACCACTCCTGGATGAATGAAGCACGACACCGTCTCATTACGTGTGTGTGTAAACATACAGACTTATAACTCTTCTATTTCCATTTTGATTCATCAGTTGTTCAAAAAAGACAGAGAATGTGGCAGTTTAAAGGGTCCATATTATGACATTTTCTAATCTATAGTATGTTATATGGAGTTGTGTTATGTTTTATTCATACATGTTTAACACACAAATCCTGCATATTTATGGTGAGTGTTTTTCGCAAACAGAAAAAAACTTTCCATTTGTGATGTCATGTGGAAATACAGGAAGTGCTCCACGGTGTTTTTAAATTCCATACGTCTTCACTAGAATAATTTGGATGATTTCAGACATAATCCATCTATCCGTCCATTTTTCTCCACTTATCCGGGGCTGGGTCAAGGGGGAAACAGTCTAAGCAGGGACTCCCAGAACACTTCCTCCAGCTCCTCCAGGGGCGTTCCCAGGCCAGCTGAGAGACATAGTCCCTCCAGCGTGTCCTGGGTCTTCCCCAGGGTCTCCTCCCGGTGGGACATGCCCTGAACATCTCCCAAGGGGGGCATCCGGAAAAGACACCCGAGCTACCTCAGCTGCTCCTTTCGACGTGGAGGAGCAGCGGCTCTACTCCGAGCCCCTCCCGTGTGACTGAGCTCCTCACCCTATCTCTAAGGGAGCGCCCAGCCACTCTGCAGAGGAAACTCATTTTGGCCGCTTGTATCGGTCATTACAATTTCAGACATAAGGTTTACTCAAACATGTGTGAATGAATCAAAACACAACTCATCATATGTTTTGGATGAGAGCACAACATTATAGCATGGCTTAAAGTTCACAAAATCATTTCATGTAATATTGGACCTTTAGAAGTACAATTTCTTTATATTGTTAAATATGTAAATGCAACTGAGCAATGTTAAACAACTGAAATGATAGAAAGCACTTTGGGGATCATTTTCCAATACCGATATGCACCACATGTCAAGAGACTGAGGGATTTTACACAGAAACATATAAAAAAAAAGGACTTCTAAAGGACAAATAAAACACCTAATACAGATTATTCAGTCCATTAAGCTGTTGGTGGGGAGGTTCTGACATGAAAACAAAGAAGAAATGGCCCTAACATGTCTAATATATGTTAATAACTGTAGTATGGATGTTTGCATAACAGTGTCAATCCCCATATTTGTACTTTTGATACCGATACTCCCATCCTCAACCTACTCCCCACAACCTGTACACGTTCCTGCTAGCTGCTACTATGATTCCTCCTGTTTTTCTGTCACTTCTCCAAGATGGTTGTCCTCTTGCTCCTTGTGTGATCTCACCCTGCTGCCCCTGCCGCCCCTGCCTCTCCGGATGACAACATGACTTATTTAAACAGAGAGACGACTTCCCAGAGGAGCCGTAGTAACGATGAGACACCAGTGAGTAAGAGGGGCGATGACGCGAGATATACAAATCTGACTACAAGACTTTCTCATTTTACAAAAGTGCAAAAGTGTTTTTGTTTACTCTGGGCACCTGTAGGGTGTTCACTATGATACATCCACTCTGTCCTACATCTTGTGTGTGTTCATGTTAGAATGATGTTACCTCCTCAAAAACATACCCAGAGTTGTGTTTTGTTTCATTCACGAATGTTTAAGTAATCTTGATTTGTTTGTCCACATCTCCAAAGCTCAAAATGCTCTGTTCCACTTTGTGATGTCATGCAGTGGTAGTTTTCAAGTTTTCAACGGCTCCTTTTACCTTTAGTTCAGTAGAGGTTGGCAATTCCATGGCTGAAATGATCAACATTACTCTAGTCAAGGTGTTTAAGTTTAAAAACACAGTACATCCTGTATTACCACATGACATCACAAGGTGGAGGGTTTTTAGTTTGAGAGAAGAACTCAGCCTAAATATGAAGATTTAGTGTGTTTTGTGTGAATTAAACAAAACACAACTCACAACTGTTTGTGATGAGGAAACAACATACCATAAATCAGAAAATAACAATATGGGTCATTTAAAGGACAAACATTTTGCTAAATTGACTTTTTTGAGCTTTTAACCATGTTATATTGTTTTATATTGTTGTCCCTTATCAAACACATAGATAGTAGAGATTTGAAGGTCGATCCATAACTTTTTTCACTTTCACTTAATGTGGCCATAACATCAGCAGATGTATTTTGTTTCTTGCTTTAAACCAGTGCTTCTCAAATAGTGGGGCGGGCCCCCCTGGGGGGGCGTGGTGTGATGCCAGGGGGGGCGCGTGTGACCCTGGGAAACATGCTTTTTTGCCATACTGTACTAGAACGAAAGTGTAATTGCACATCAACAACAGTAGTTGGCAGTAGCACTCTCGTTGTCGCTCTGGGGCAGGGTTCGGCGACCTTAAATACGTGATATACGCACAGAACAGACTTGCCATCAGCAGAACATCCTCTGTCACAGAAAAAACACGTTATATTCCACTGAGCTTTGAGTTTATGCAAATGGACCATGTGGTTTTTAAGTTTCGTTTCTGTAAAACGTAAACAAATGTGCACAAAGCTGCATTAAAAGCACATTAATATATGAGTCCTCAGTGCAAAAAAAGAGTGCAGTGTTTGTTGGAAGTTTCTTTTTTTGTTTTTAATGTTAATAAAAGGATACATTGTTATGCAGAGGTGTACTAATAATTTTCAAGACAAATAATACTATTAATAGTCGTGTGCAGGGAGGGGGGCGTGAAATTTTTTCTTCTTCCTAGGGGGGGGCGTCATAGAAAAGAATTGAGAAGCACTGCTTTAAACCAAAATCGTCAAAAATGATAATTTTGCCAGGATTGTTATGTCACAGGTAAAAATCCGGACATGTCATTACACACACACACAAGGTTTGGACTCACCTTCTCACTCAATATTGTGTTTCTTTTTTCTTACTACTTTCTATATTTCAGATACAAACAGAAGACATCAAATATATGAAGCAAGATAAATTGAATTATTTAGCAAAGAAAAAAAATGCGGCCAATTTTGAGGATTTGGTTATAAAATACATATACAACATTATTAACCTTCCTTTTTCCTGTATATCAAATGTAGAAAGAAGTAAACATACAGAAAAAAACAAACACACATTGAGTGAGAGGGTGAGTCCAATCTTCTGACTGGTAGTGTACATGAATTTAAAGAAGAAGTTAGTAGGCAGTATTAAATACCATTTCACCCTATCCCAATGTTCTCTGGTATATCCTCTTATCCTCCCCATCTTTTTCCTCTTCCAGTGACACGTCTCTTTAGTTTATCAATCTCCTCCTCGTGTTTGCATTTGATTTTATTTCCTGGCCCGGTGACAGCATTTCCTCTCGAACAGTGCCCAGAAAAGTTCCCAGAGGAGAGGTTGTGGTGAGTAAGCCCTCGGTGATGACATGTGAATACAAAACTGAAAGCAACACTTGAGACCTGTATAAAGAAGGCCTTATCTCGCGCTGTCATTAACTACGCACAAATCCTGGAGGAGATTCAACAGAAGAACTCTTGGAAATTGATAAAGGCTTCCTTAGAAATTGATAGTATTTGAGATCTGACCATACAAGCAGCACTTCAGCACGTCAGAATAAGTTCTCTGTGTGTTATCTGTATCTAATTAAAAAGCGTCCAATAATGAGGAAGTGTGCGTCTTTGAGACTTGTAAACAGCTCGGAATACATAATGAAAGTGAGGAGAAACTTTGGACCACTGCAAAACATTCAAAATGAACTAGTTATGTTTTTCAAGAAAAGTGCCTTTACAGAAGATACGTTGAAGATATGATATCTTGAGTATTAAACTACAATATGAGCAGATTTTTTCTTTGCAAACAGTAATATTGATCTAAAATAGAGTTATTATGGAGTTCCTGTTCAAAACTGAGGAATTGAGAAGCTCTGCCTCTTCATATTAAATTTTCAACCAAGAACCAAATTTTGAGCTATGGAAATGTCAGTGTAACATTTTTTTTTTTTTTTTTTTTTTTTAAATAATCACGAGAAAATACAGAATAGTCAGTGGATATATGATTAGCCTCAGATACAGGACAATTGATGGTTTTCCGATTCTAGAATGCCATAATATCAATTTTTCCTATGAATTACATTGTACTTTACTATGAAATATCCAAAAGGTAAATGCACAAATGTTGAACCTGATCACTTTTATTCTTGCCGAGACTAACTGTATTACTACAAAATACTGCATTTTAACAATATCAGTTTTATCTGCCCTACCTCTCTGTTAAATCATCTGAAACAGGATTACTCAAACATGCATGACTCACTGAAATATAACTCTGAGTAAGCGAATGATGAGGAACCTATCCTGCTTTAACCCTGTTTAGTCCTGATGTAAACTTGGGGCGGTCCTGCTCTAGTCCAGGTTAAGGCTGCGTCCCATTTCTCTGTCTTACCCGTTCGGCTTACCCCTACCCCTTGGTTTTTGTGAGGGCAAAGGGTGTCCCGATTCTAATTTTGATCAAGGGCTCGGGCCACGACCTCGAGCTACATACCCCTTGAAACGAAGTAAGCTCTCGACCAGACTTGAAACGAAGGGGGATCAGGATGGCGGCGTCACATCGGCCAGCCAAGGAGTCTCATAAATGTATTTTCAGCAGTTGTAATTATCGATTAACAGTTTAGCAGGTTTACAATTATGACGCTTATGTTCTACGTTACTTTTAGTGAACTGTTGTTGCGGTTTTAATTGTAGTGATGTCTGTTTCGCCGACGTTATCATTTTTACCGAACTTTCATGTATAAACAAGCTATTTTTTTCATCGAGCTGAGGTACCCGATAATCCTTGACATTTGTTTCCATTTGTTTGCGTCAATTGGTGTCGCCTTTGTAGACGTAGCAGCCAGGTTGAGGCAAGGGATGATGACGCAACGAGTAACCAAGTGGTGTCCCATTTCTTAGGGGAAGATTCGTACCCCGAGCCCTCTCAGCTCGATATCGAGGGGCAAGACAAAGATGTAGATAAAGGGGTAGGTGAAGGGGTAAGACAGAGAAATGGGATGCAGCCTTAGTCTCAGTTTAGTCCCTGTTTTGATGTGGTGATAACGCCAGTGTGAACGCTGCCTAAACCTGCAGATACACTGCTGTTTTATTATGACATATTTTATATTGTGTTGCATTTCATTTGCTCTTGACTGTCTTAGTTCCACGAATGTACAGGGGAAATCAAAATGGAAATATGGATATTCGGAAAGGAAAAGCAATTTCAAATAATTCTCACAGTTCCTTGTATCAAAGTATGAAAGCGATAAAAGACTACTGTATTGAATATGACAGTACACAATCCATACTGCTCTACGTGGGTCATTATTATTGAACTGAAATTCTTGGTAATGACTTGAGTTCTTCAAGTAATGACTATGATTTATGTAGCTTGTTTAAATTACTAAACTCATCCCCTTCCTCACATGCCCTTGAGCAAGGCACTGACGCTTCACCTGCTCTAGCGAGCTTGCCTTTGGCCACCAACAATACGTATTCTATCCAGGGTGAAAGTGTGTACCGAATGTGGCTCAGATTTCTCCGAGGCACACGCTGCAGTCAGTAGGGGTGAAATTATATACGGTAGTTTAATTTCCTTCTGCTTCACCGGTAGTCGTCAAAATTCTTATTATGTTTTGGGAATTGTTTGGAGCTGTCCGGCACTAGATTACACCCACTGACGATGTATTTATTTATTGTGAGTGTTTAGCCGAGTGAGTGCGTCATTTCAAATAAGTGGCCATTTTCATATGGGTCATTACTCATGCGAGGAAAGGAGATTAGGATTCAATCAAAGAGCAAAAATAGAAAAGAACACCTAGCATGCATTTCAATTCAAGTCTAAGACAATAGGCCCTGAAGTGTAGGTAAACAATAGGAATGAGGCGTTTTAAAGGCTGGTCGTAGATGGAACGTTGACCCTAATGGATTTTCCATGGGCGAGTTAGTGATACCGACCAAAGTTCAGGGATGAATATCGGCAGCCACTTAAGTGTACATGCATAAGTAATACCTGAGCCTTGTTAGGGAAAAAATACAGCAAGTACTTTTCTTTAGCTTAGTTTATTGGCTTAGATGAGATTGCTTAGATATGACGTTACAATGGGCAAAGAGTAGCATACATTTAGCTAATTAAGTTAAATAAAACACAAAAAAAAACAATGTACATGGAGCTAGCAACGAGATCTATACATGCAAATACCAGTTTATTTGAAAATGTAACAAACATACGCATAATTTTATTTTTTATTTATTTTTAGTTTGCACTTTACAAACAAGAACATTTTTATTAAACTTAATTTTATTTTTTATATTTTTTGCCTTTTTCTCACTATTTTTATACTTATATATTATTTTAAAATTTGAACGTTATTACCCTTTACTTTGTGTTCTTTTTTGCTGTTTTTAATACTGTAATCTATGAGCTAAACAATTCCCTTTGCATCCATAAACTTTGTCTACGGATAAAATCTCAATCTTCAGTACTAAGCTGCTAACGCCCACTGCTTCCACACGCACACGCACACACACACGCACACATATACATACACACACACACACACACACACACACTGCCGATCCAATCACAACAGAGGCCTTGACATTAGCATGAGTATCCCTCCACTCCTCAACCTTCACGCACTAGCCTCCCCCCTTGCCCTTTCATTGTTTATTAGCCTTGCAATACATTATGCAGGATCGGCCCGGGCCCAGGTTGCATCTAAATGACTTATCCGGAGAAACATCCCATCAACGGCGCTTTGGAAGGCCTGTGGTCATTCGGAAACGCAAAAATAAACCACTAAACGTAACAGCTGGGGGAAGACAAACAGCCACGGAAAATCGGCGAGCTTTTGTTAATGGTTTCCATTGGCGAGTACAAACACTGACCCGGGTTTGGACAAGTGGGCCAATGTGCTGGGCTGTCAAACACGGAGATGGAAGGGGGCTTGAAGCTGCACAAAGCAGAAAATGTAAAAAGGAATCGTCTGTTATGGGTTGAAATTTTGGCGATGTGGGGAAATGTTTTGAGTACAAATGGATGTGAAAACGGTGGAAGATTGTGACAAGTATTATAAGTACATTTAAAGGAAGCAGCGTTCACACATTTTGGGCAAGGAAACAGTAGGTGTGTCAAAATATAATAATAGGAATACTACTACTACTACTACTACTACTACTACTACTACCACTACTACTACTACTACTACTAATAATAATAATAATAATAAACAAACATGCTCCGAAGCATCAGGTACAATTCTAGCTCCCACTGATGAATACTGGCTTTGTGTCCTTGGGTAAAACACTTAAACCCCCTCTCCGCCAGTGTCTGGGTGCTTCGCTGTATGAATGGGTGTACGGATGGGTGAGTGGATCCTTGATATAAAGAGCTTTGAGAGCCTTGAAAATGGAAAAGCGTTCCATCCATCTACTTTCTTCCACATAGCCGGGTCGCGGGGGCAACAGTCTAAGCAGGGACTCCCAGACTTCCTTCGCCCGGGAGACTTCCTCCAGCTCCTCCGGAGGGGACCCCAAGGTGTTCACAGGCCAGCCGGGAGACATAGCCCCTCCAGCGTGTCCTGGGTCTTCACCGGGGCCTCCTCCCAGTAGGACATGCCTGGAACGGCGTCCAGGAGGCATCCGGAACAGATGCCCGAGCCACCTCAGCTGCTCCTCTCGACGTGGAGGAGCAGTGGCTCTACTCCGAGCTCCTCCCGTGTGACTGAGCTCCTCACCCTATCTCTAAGGGAGCGCCCAGCCACTCTGCGGAGGAAACTCATTTCAGCCGCTTGTATCCACGATCTTGTCCTTTCGGTCATTACCCAAAGCTCATAACCATAGTCATCTCACCTTTAAATCCTTTAGACTTTGAACTCAAAATGTAAAAATAAAACAGTCAAACTTACATAACTGCTCATAATTAATTTTCCTGTATACAAAAAGCATGGCCTCCAACTTATTTTTCTATAACACAAGCACTATTACTGAATTTCTCATTTAAAAATAGCTTGGCTTCCCTAGAAATCCCTTTACGACTTGCATAACGACTCACAACCCTCACTAAGAAAACACACTTTGCATTTATTGCTAGCGGGATCCAATATTGTTAACTAGATTGCGCTGCACGTACTCAAACCCCAGTTCCAGTTCGTTTTGAAATATACAGACGCAGGTTTTTAGTCCATGAAAGATGAGTTAGTGTGACGCTGGAGGGGAGAGCGGCCACATAAAAGAATGAATAATGATGGAACAGGCATAATCTGGTAGCGCTGTTATCCGCGACAATGGAATGACAAACTAGTCCACAGCAAAGTGAAGCTAACGCCTTTTATTGTTGGCTAGGAGAGAGGTGATGTGCCGAGAGCTGTTCATCAAATCTTTTTCTCATAAATCCGTGAAGAAACTGTGCTAGTTCGGCGCCCCATTAGCTCAGATTCAAACGGACAGGTGCGATTCCAGCTCCTACTCATGAATACTGTTGTTGTGTCCTTGGACAAGACACTTAGACATGTTAATATAAAAGTGACAGAACTTTCATAACATGGCTTAAAGCTCACAAGAGTCAATTTTGCATAATCTAGCACTCTGGAATTCCAAATCCTACTGATGAATACTGTCATTGTGTCCTTGGGCAAGACACTTAATCCACCTCGCCCCCAGCGTCTGTGTACGCCGGTGTATCAGTGTGTGTCAATGGATGAGTGGTTCCTTTATGTAAAGAGCTTTGAGTGCCTTGAAAGTGAAAAAGCGTTATATAAAAATGTGACCATTTACCGTTTACTAAAATTAAGACAAATGTTGACCTTTCCTGAATATTTTTGTGCTACTGTATATCAGAATTTATACAAGATATGTTAATATTAATGTGACATACAACTCTGGAAAAAAAGAGACCACTGCAAATTATCAGTTTTTCTGATTTTACTACTTACAGGTATGTGTTTGAGCAAAAGGAACATTTTTGTTTTAGTCTATAAACTACAACATTTCCCCCAAATTCCAAATAAAATGATCGTTTAGAGCATTTATTTGCAGAAAATGACAAATGGTCAAAATAACAAAAAAGATGCATGTTTTCAGACCTCAAACAATGCAAAGAAACAAGATCAAATTCATTTTAAAACAACATAATACTAATGTTTACACTTAAGAAGAGAATCAATATTTGGTGCAATAACCCTTATTTTTAATCACAGCTTTCATGCGTCTTGGCATGCTCTTCACAAGTCTTTCACATTGTTCTTGGGTGACTTTATTCCACTCCTGGTGCAAGAACTGAAGTAGCTCAGCTTTGTGTTTGTGTTGGAATTCAACAGACGCTGGAATGGAATGGCTGTAATACATGTAGAGATGCTGATTTCAGAAAAAAAATGCAGTGGTCTCTTATTTTTTTTCCAGAGCTGTATGTAACTTCTAACTTGGAACTGCATGATTGTAACGTCAAACCATAGAGACATCTATAGGCTTCATTACAGGTCAGATCAGTGGAGATGCAACCCTATTCAGAGAGAATTATTGTATTTTTGAGGAATAGAAACAATGAAAAAATGCTAACTATATGTCTTTAATGCCATACCACGGAACATTCCGGACAAAGCAATAACATCTCCTTTACTCAAATCATAATAAAACTTTGTTAATTCAAGTTAATTTTAACTTAGCTAGATTTTGTGTATGTAGAAAAAGATTTGGTAGTTCAGCATGGTGGTTTTATAGCTCAAAAATACATAGAAAAACAGGCATTCTGACTGAGAGCTTGTTCTGGTTTGGTCTCCACGACGAAAGAAAGTCGTTGCTGCCATACTGTGAAACATTCCAGAGAATAATTCAATAATTGACGGACCTTCCGCCAGAAAAGTTACACAACGCACATACGAGTAAAACGCAAACTGAAATCATATACGTCAGATGTTCCTGTGCACAACTCCATCAAATCAATCAGTCAATCAAACCTTCGCATAAATCGTGGAGGAACTGCTATTTCGGAGCGCCATTTTAGCTCCGATTTCAGCCACGGGAGATGACGGACAGGGGTTGAAGCATTTGAGTCCATTACGCTCGCACACATAAAAATCGATTGGTAAAGTGGGCAGCCCTGGAGTATGGAGCAGAGTTGAAGTGGTCACAAAAGCACGGGGCATATGCGCGATTGGAAGTGCGCCGGTGGGGAAGCGAAGAGGTCAGGCCAGGACAGATTATGAGAGTGATTACGTGGTTTACAATAGCTCATAGATTTGACCATTACCATGTTTGATTTTCAGAGCTGAGAGATGTGAAGATTAAAAGATCAGTTTTGGAGTGGATACTTTAATATGGTTTTGATAAGGACTGAGAAGTGGATAAACAGAAGAGAAAGTAAAACAGATAGACTTTTGGAGGTAGCAGTGGCTTTAGCTTTTTTGTCTATGAACCAGAAGTTAGCCAGTTCAATTTCCACTTGAGCCTGCTAAAGTGCTGAGATATGAAGATTAAAAGTTTTGGAGTGGATGCTTTTAATATGTTTTTTTGATAAGGATGAGAACTGAGAGACCAATTCCACAATCTGCACTTGTTTTTTTTAATAATGTTTTTAAACTTTTATGTCTTATCTGTGTAAATATGTAACTATGTTTTGTGTTTGCTGCTGCCTCTTGGCCAGGACTCCCTTGAAAAAGAGGTTCTTAATCTCAATGGGATATTTCCTGGTTAAATAAAGGTCAATAAATAAATAAATAGAAGTGCATAAAGACGAGACAAACAGACTTTTGGAGGTAGCAGTGGTGTACTGGCTTTAGTTTTG
The DNA here is from genome assembly GCA_036785185.1 of Paratrypauchen microcephalus. Taxonomy (NCBI): domain Eukaryota; kingdom Metazoa; phylum Chordata; class Actinopteri; order Gobiiformes; family Gobiidae; genus Paratrypauchen; species Paratrypauchen microcephalus. The sequence goes on from JAVJIX010000132.1 coordinate 2,211,852, forward strand.
TCTATGAACCAGAGGGTAGCCAGTTCAGTTCTCATCTGAGTTAAATTTTGAGGTGGTAGAGGTGTAGAGGTCTTTGACTATGAACCACAGAGTAACAAATTGCATGGTTTGTAAAACAGTGTGTAAACATGGTTGATATCGTGCAAACAGGAAGTGTAAACATTCTAGCAGTTACATGTGCAGCTGTAATCTGACAGATTATTTTAAAAGGATAGTGCATTTTTTTTAAAATGTTAATCTGTATGGGTTTCCTTCTAAAAGTATCATGCATTAACACTGGCTTACCTCTGAGCCCGGTTCTGCTCGGGTTCTGGAGCTCACGTAAGTAGGTCCGGTAAGTTTGCGGGGACAGGTAATAAAGCTTGTTTTTCTTTGCAAAACAACGTTTGTCCAAAAAGTGATATATATTTCCGTCACAGACAGTTGTCTGAAAAAAATCAGCTGCCTAATTTGCATTTGCATATTTTCTCTACATTCGTATCACTCCGCCCACGTTAGCTCTATTAGCCTGTTCACTTGTAAGCGGATGTATACAGCAGATGCGGTACGGCGTAAGCGGATGTTTACAAGTGAACAGGCTAGGTAGGTAGTGCCATTGCTCAGCAGTTCAACAGTCTGATAGCAGTTGGGAAGAAAGAGTTCTTAAGTCTAGTAGTCATTGAGAAATTGACAAAGAAAAGACAAAGTAAAACTAACATTTGGAGGTGGCAATGTTGAAGTATAGTTTTGTCTATAAACTAGAAGGTAACCAGTTCAGTTCCACCATGAACCTATAGTGTTGTCGTGTCCTTATCAGTATTGCTAATAATTATTGCCTTAATTTAACAAGAAAATAAGCATGCATTGGTGATATTTTCTCTTGGTATAATATTAGTTCATTTGTTTTGATCTTAGAGAATTCTCTGGGTTGTTAGAACTGTGACTGTTTGGGTTTACTGAACGCATAACAGTTTCAAACCTTTTTATTTTATAATATTTTTTTTTGCTAAATCTATACTTTTAGAATGGGCCAATCATAAAACATAACCTTTTCCCATTAAACATCTATTCACTGATGCTGTCATCTCTTCAGGGTCAAACGGCTTCTTCAAGGCCCATAACTTTTTGATTTCATCTTTGTATTGGCTTGTAATGTCCCATGCTTCCAGATTAGAAATCGACAGTCACTTTTATTGTCCACCACACGCACTAGCTGGATGATTCAAAAACACGAAAACGCATTCACAGAGAGCTTTTTTTTCCTTTTTGAATGCAATTTTCTCCTCCAAACATCTATCCGTCAAGCCGTAACTCTACTTTACACCTCTCTCAGCTGCTCCACTGGCTGGTCATTGACTGACTTTCTAAATCTGTCCATTGTGTGGGCTTGGTCGCTGGTGCGGAGGAGAACTTGGTTGCACAAGGTGTGAAATGAGAGTGTATTGATCGCAGGGCCTGCAGTCGTGTGTTTGTGGCTCTGTTTATGGCTGGATGGGGATGAGTGACAGAAGGGCCCATGTGATTACTGCTACTGCTGATGGCTCAAATACTGAGCAGTGATGACCAGTGACAGGGGAGGGATCAGGTGGATACTGGTGGTTTTTGTGAAAAGCACTGCAAAAAGCAATATCTTGGCAAGTTAAAATGACTTAAAGGTGCACTGCGCAACTCTTCTGGTTGTCTCCATGGAGATCTTAATGCTTTGCCTGGAATGTTCCATGGTATAACATTAAAGGAATAGTAAAGTTTTTACAATCTGAACCTTATTTCGTTAATAAAACAACGTCATGTACTCACCCATTGTACTTTGGTGTCATTTGGAGCATGTCCGGAGATTTTGTAGTTTAGCGATATCCGTAATATGGTTGGGGTCACCAAATAACACAAAATTTAGCACTTTTCAAATCACAGAAGCTCGATGTGTCAGTCTATAGTGTCGCTGGAGTCAAAAGCGGCCTGAAACCCGATACCCAATGGGTGAGTAAATGACGTTGTTTTATTAACGAAATAAGGTTCGGATTGTAAAAACGCAGGGCTCTCAAGTCTCACGCATTGAGAGTGTGACACACGCAATTCGACGTGTTCACATGCTCACATGGCATTTCTCACGCTGAAATTTTTAAATTTATTTTTATTTTTTTTGTGCCCAGAAAATTGGTCTGTGTGGCTCAGTTTATGCAGGCACCGCGCATTTTCAGCGAAAAAAAACTCCCCCCCTCCTCCCCGTCCCGCTCCCCGGAAAAAAATTATCAGTCTATTATCAATCTATTTCAGCCAATCAGAAAATAGATTGTTCTGTTATTGGGCAGACTGTAGAGTGGGCAGGCCGTAGAGTGTAGTTTCAGCTGCTAAGCACGCACTGCACTGTCGGCATTTCTCACGCAATTCAAAAATTGTTCACTCGTCCCCCCCCCCTCGGAAATTACGCAGTCTCACGCACGACCCCGCTCAAAACTTGAGAGCCCTGAAAACGCTACTATTACCTTTAAATATATCCATCTAGCATTTATTCATTACAGGTGTTTCCGTTACTGAAAGTGGGGTCCTGTGTAATTATGATGGCATAGTCAGAAGGATGTTTTGATTATTTAATTAATGAAGTTCCCAAAAGAAGAAAGCTTGAAGAGGGCTATATACTGTACAAGACAGTGAAAGAAAAAAAAAAAGATATTTACAAAAGTACCGAAACGGGTCAAACTGAATCAAAATAAAGTATTTCTCTACCGTTGTAGCCTATGACAAAACGTTCGGCTTTTACATAAACAAAAATAGAGTGGAAATTATCCTAAAGAGACTGAGATGCTCACCGCATTGTTTCAATGCTAGCATTAGCATTAGCTTAGCCGCATTGTGAATGAAGATCCACTGCACCACAATTTGCAGTGAGCAGCCGCACAGAGCATAGATGATCTCCACACGTCAGCTGAGTTTGTATTTAAACATGTCCTAAAGTCTATAAAGTCCATTTGATGCAGAAATATGATCATAATTATGACTCACCCCAGTGTTTTCGGCGTATCTCCAAATGTAAACGCGTATTGTGTGTTTCAGAGCCAAATCGCACTCTGTACACAAGCTCCGGAGAAACGGACGTGTCCCGAACCTGTCTCGAAGGTCTCCCGAATGTGTCATGTGTCCAAGTAGAAGTTAAAAGTCAATTTTCATGTCCTTTAGTGTCCTCCAATGCCGCTTACATATGCAGGAGCTCTTCACAGCTGATCGGCGTAAGGGGAATCCCCCTTCTGCGCTACACAACAGGATTGGCGGGCGCGCGAGCTTGGCAAAATATGTTGATTTATACACGCCCCGTTTCATTCCGCAAAAACAAGCCCTTTTGAAATTAAAAATGTATGTTTTTAACGTCACTAATGCTGTTATCTGAAACATGGAGAGGCTTCTTCATGATCTCAACTAGCACATTATGCAAAAAAAACAGAAAATCACAAATTCTGAAAAAAAACCACAAAAAACGCATTTCCTGAGAATCTGTAATGCCGACTTGAGGGCTCAAAGTCCGTGGTGGGACACATATGTACTCACAACTGCAACTGCAGAAATCTGCTCCATAAATCTTCAGCTCGGTTGTTACCTTCTATGTACAAATCCAGGTCCAGACTGAGGGAGGGAGAGTGGCTCTTTTATCCCCCAAGGCTCCTCCCCCGAGCCAATTAACACAAAAATTAGTTTTCCCCACTAAAACCCAAATTAACAATAATAACAAAAATGTAGAAAAATACATTTTACAACATGGCCATGTCTCTGCGCCTGCAGCAGAACCAGTAATAAAAATATTGATAATTTACCTATTTTGATGATGTCACTGTGTGGTCAGATGCCAATGTCCCGCGCATGACGGAAGAAATAGGAAGTTAGTGCGGGCTTTTGACGGGGCTACTCCGTCACACCGTTGCTTAAAAATACAATTCTTTTTGTGAATAGGGGCGATTCTCCACAGATCTGAATTGTAATGTGGCATAGTGCTGTCTCCTTTGTGATAGAGAGGTTTACCCTATTCTATGGGACATTCTAAAAGCCCCAGTGTGTAGGATTCGTGGCGCATAGGTGGATGGTGCTATTGCACTTTCTGTTTTAGCTACGGCAGACCTCGAGGGTCACCCGGACGAGCCGCGCGCCGCTACTGTATAAATAAAACGTGGTCCTGTTTTTTGTTTTTTTTTTCCTCATGAAAACACACATTCCCGATCATGTACCATGACACTCTACACATCAAATGAAACCTTACAGTCTCCTCTTTTTGACTATGCAATTCATTTCCCTGCAAAACAATCACTCCCTGAGCACATGGGGCTTTTATACGGAAAAGCACAAAACGAGGTCAGCTTACCTTAGAATGCTTTGCACAGGTCAAACTCTGTATTTCACCATAAACTTGCTCTCAATTTGTCCGTAAGGATCCAGCGAATAAAATCCAGTAAAACAATTTAGTCCAAAATACGTGTTAGATCCATTACGTCTGATCCGGCAGCATGCTTGTGTTGTTTACCCAAAACCACAAGCCTTCCCGAAGGCGGAGCCTAGATGTCCTTCTGCGGCTCTCGTATTCAAAATGGCTGCCTCTACATGGGGAAGATCCCCCTTTTATGTGACTATATCTAAGTCCAAAAGAATGCTTTGATTTCATGATGGAAGTGAAAAGGCTTGGAAAACAATGTATTTTTGAATGGGTATCTTCAATTTCAGTAATTAACGGGTAAAAATCTTACACACTGTCCCTTAAACAAAGCAATAACATTTCCATGGAGACAAGCAGGTAGTGCAAGAAAAGTAAAAAAGTTTTACTAGATTTGAGTAGATTCAGCGTGACAAGTAAAATGATCTACCAGTGGAATAAGTGTGTTTTTATTTCTTAATTCAAGCAACATCAGATTTTGTTTCTTTTTTAAGTTCAAAGAGTTTTTTTTCTTAATATCTTAAAGGTGCATTGCGTAACTTTTCTGTTGGAGGGTCCATCAAATGCTTTTCTTCATGGAGATGTTATTGTTTTATCTGGAATGTTTCACAGTATGGTATTAAACCTTTCTATCTTCATGGAGACCAACCCAGACCCAGTTACAGGTCAGATCTGTGGAGAGGTGACCCCCGTTCACAGTGAGAATGCCTGTTTTTCTAGGTATTTTTGACCTAGAGCTGTTTAATGCCATACTGTGAAACATTCTAGGCAGACCAATGACATATCCATAGAAACAAGCCAGTGACTCCCTTGTGTCTATGGATATGTCGTTGCTCTGCCTGGAATGTTCCGCAGTATGACATTAAACAGTTCTTTTTAGCAGTTTTGTAACTCAAAAATACCTAGAAGTGGTGGTGGTTAACGCACATGACTCACAGTGAGAAGATACAGGGTTCCATGTTCAGATTATATGAACAGTTTATGGTTGGTATGTTAAATGCACACCAAAACCAGATGATCAGATTTCTGGAGCTACCAGATTAAAATGAAATACAAACTGGAATCAAATACATCAATTTTTGCCATCTATGTATAATTTTAAGAATCCAAACATCATCCATGTAAACGCAAAGTGTGTAAAATAATTTTAAAGTTTATCTAAGTCTAAGTGTAGGTGTAGTGACAATAATAATAATAATAATGCATTGATTACATTATAGCAGAGAGAGATAAACACTCTCGGAACACTTTTTCATTGCTAGGTTTCTCTACTATCTTTGACATCTTTGGACTGCCACTGTGCCTCACTTTCGGTTTATCGATCAGGTATTAAAACTCATCTGTTCTCTTACCTATTTTCATTGTGATTAACATTGACTTTTATAGTGTACAGTATTTTTGTGTCTGTATTTTTGCAATCTGTGTCTATTTTATGGCCTTTTATCGTGATTGTTGAGTACAGTGTAGTTTTTAAAGTGCATTAGGAGTAAACATGGATTGGATTTGACATGAAAGCTAATCTTTACCAACAGCCTCTCACACTTCACTCCAAGATCCTTGTAAAGTGTCTTGCCAAAGTACAAAGTATCACTATGTATTAGAGTTGGGCAGTATGACCAAAAATTGATATTACGGTATTTGTAAAAATTATGTCAGTGTCACAGTGTTTGACGGTATTTTTTTTTTTCATGTACTAAGTGGTACCATGTCTTTAGCTAAGTGGATAGTAACAGCCTTGGTAATATCGCTCCACCGTTTGCTTTTCTTGTCGTAGACAGTCCCCTTAGCAAACACGTCTTTGAGAGACGTCTGAGTGGCATTTTGTGTCGCGGCGCCAACTTGAACGTTCCCTGCAGACGTGGAAGAGGACGCAGATCTTAGTTTCGTGCATTCTTCATATTCCAGGACATGTTTGTGACGGAGGTGGTGAAGCAGATCGCTCGTGTCGCCTCCTGCGGCTACAACTTTAGCCCGACGACATTTACAGAATACGGTTGTTTGATCAGCGCCAGATTTTTTTAAAGCCGAAGTACTTCCACACAACTGACACAGCTCCTCCTCTTTTCGGTATAAGTTCCTCTGTGTCTGTAACATTTTCTCCGTCCATGTTGTTCACCGCTCAACACACACTGAGCTTCCGCCGCTCTCACGCCACTGCAAAAAAGTCCCCCTCTCAAACAATGCCCTGCGGCGCCACGTTCCGCCGCTCTGTGCTCCCGACGTTTTGTACGCACACTCTCACTGGTATTGGGATATATGAAAAATTAATATCTTAAAAAGAAAAAATGGGATTGAACCACCAACCTTCTGGTAATAAGACAACAACTTTACTACGGGTATATTCTTGTTGGCTGCATTGGAATAAAGCAAAAGACTATGGAGTTGCAACATAAGAATGCATTTAGACAAAAGCTTCTGAATATTATAACAGTAAGTGATACTTCTGATACTATAATAGTGTTATATCCATACATATTTGATAACCCACAGGGATCTCCTTGAATCACTGTTTTTCATGGCAAACTGCCCCAGAATTATGGAAACCTGTGGGCCCTGATGCTGTGCTTGGAATCCCTCCAGTTTTGTCCATTTCTTTTTAAAACACAATGAATGCCTCTTTCATTGTTAATCATTTCTTGCTATCCCTTTGGCAGGAATATTTTTCAGTACGAACAGTGTCCCAGTGTCACCCCTGCACGTACAGTAGTAATCACCAGAACTTATTTTTATTCATAATACCACTTATTCAAGATATCACCAATGGAAAAAGTATAGGTTGGCTTCACATGACACTGGAACTTTCTAGAATCACTATAGTTTAACACTGAGCTGCAGGAGAGGTCAGTTTTCTGTGTTGGAAATTGCTGTTTAAATGTCAGACTGCAGATTTGTTGACTTGGTTTATGGTTCATATATCTGAAATTACTGGACCTATCCACATGAAACAAAACTGGCACAAAGTTCAATATATTCTCTGTTTCTATTCACAATATCCTCAGAAAGTGGTGCCACTGTTCAACTCCAAACTCAGTTGAAAAAACTTTAAAAGGGCCCATTTTACTGTTTTCTCATCCATGTTATGAGTTCTGTTTTGTTTCAATCACACGTTTAACGCACAAAAACCCTGCGTATATAGGCTATATAGTTCTTCTCTCAAACTGAAAATACTCTGTTCCACCTTGTGATGTCATGTGGTAATACAGGAAGTGCTCCACTGCGTTTTTAAACTCCATACACCTTCAATAGAATCATTTAGATCATTTCAGCCCTGGAATTGCCAATTTCTACTGAACAAAAGATAAAAGGTAACTGTTAACATTAGGGCTCTCAGTTTAATGTGTTAATTAAATGAATCAATTAACCTGTAAATTAACATGTTATAAAAATTAACGCAATTACAGTCATACCTCACCTTACAAAATTAATTAATTCCAGAAGTGGTTTCGTAATGTGATTTTTTCGTGAGTAGAGTTGCAATGTAAAAGGTCTGATTCGTTCCAAGGCCCCCAATACCCCCCTAAACCCTGTTGGAGAGTGTATTTACAAGTGTATTTATGTTTCGGGGGTTTCGGGTGGCTGCAAAGCCGAGCGCGAATTATTTGAATTTTTGAGATTTTGCGTTTCGTAACTTGAATTTTCTTTCGTATTCAGAGACGAAAATTTTACGTAAACGCATTTCGTAACTTGGATTATTCGTTAGTTGGGTCTTTCGTAAGGTGAGGTATGACTGTAATTATGAGTGGCAATTCAATGCGCGTGCATTTTAAATTTGGCGTGCGGTGAGCAAATCGCTGCTCGGGCCTTTGAACGGCAAGTTTGTTTATAAAAAGAACGAAGACAGGACTATCAACAAGAACGCGCTGATGTGGAGCTTTTATCAAAAATAATTTTCTGATCACTGAAGCTGCTCCAGCCTGACGGATCATTTGAACGACAAACATGTCCAGACAAGTTCCATTGTTACCGTTGATAGAGTGAGCGCACTTCACCAAACCACCAAACCATGGCCACAGAATTTGGAAAATGAATGAGCAAAGCGACCACAAAAAAACTGACAAACTCAATTGCAAAGTGGGTTGCCTCTCTCTCTCTCTCTCTCACGAGATTAAAATGCAATTAATTCGATTAATTAATTACAAATCCTGTAAATAAATTAGATAATTTTTTTTAATCGCCTGACAGCACTAGTTAACATCAAAACTACCGCCTCATGACATCACAAGGTGGAACTGAGCAGTTTGAGCTTCGGAGATGTATACAGACGAATAATAAAGGGTTACTCAAAACAAAACTCCGGACATGTTCATGATGAGGTAATAACATCAGGATTTAAAGCTCTCGAGAGTTTGCATAATGTAAGACCTTCAAACCATGAGATCAATATTGCAGGTTTGTGAAGTCAATCCCAAAACAAATAAAGATAAGATTTTTTTTTTCTTCTACTTTGGCTATTTCTTTCAAAAACAGTCCACTAACATCACCCATCGAGTTACATACGCCCCTGCCCACCACCTAAGATTACACAACTGATTCTGAATATATGTCTTAAAATAGTTATAGGGAGATTGGCTATCATCTGTACGCCTACTTCCTCAAAACTTTTCAGACTTCCTATCTAATGCAGGACTTTTCAATTTCATTTCTTAATTCCCCCCTTTCTGCGCATCACCTTAATGCTTCCTAAGTCTTCGTGCCTCCTCCACTCACTTCTTCCTCTTCTTTTTTTTTCCGTCTCGCAATTTCATCACTCCATCCGTGAACGTAGCTCGCAACAGCCAGCTCCCAGGTCGTATTTACCCATGATGCTCCACTTCTCTCCTCATCACTCCTCCTTAAGTTGCCTTTTTCTCTCTTCCATTCCTTGTAAGATAATACATTTGCAGCTTGAGTGATCTATTGATTCGGCTGGACCCCAGTTGCAATTCACAAAGGTAATTTTTTTTTTAAGGAGGAAAGGATTAGACAGAAGAGGCGTACATTTCAAGGTGAAATAAGGGAGGACTTTTATAGGTCTTCATGCCAAAAGTGTTGAAGTGGTAAAAGGAGGTAGAGGTGAGCAAGGGTAAAAGTTCAAATGGGTTTTGTGGCTCGGCAGAGTTAACATTTGCCATCTTAACAGGAAATTAGCAGAGTCGAGTAGTTTGTCAGATATACAGCTCTGGAAAAAAATAAGAGACTACTGCATTTTTTTCTGAAATCAGCATCTCTACATGTATTACAGCCATTCCATTCCAGCGTCTGTTGAATTCCAGCACAAACACAAAGCTGAGCTACTTCAATTCTTGCACCAGGAGTGGAATAAAGTCACACAAGAACAATGTGAAAGACTTGTGGAGAGCATGCCAAGGCGCATGAAAGCTGTGATTAAAAATAAGGGTTATTGCATTAAATATTGATTCCTGAACTCTTCTTAAAGGTCCCATGGCATGAAATTTTCACTTTCTGAGGTTTTTGAACGTTAATGTGAGCTCCCCTACCCTGTTTAGCCCCCCCCATGGCTAAAAGTTGCGAAATGTGTAAACTGAGCAATTGCAGTCCTTTTCTGCGTTTGAAAAAAAGACAGCCCAAACGGGCGATTCTGAACTCTGTATAGATGTCTACCCATCGTCTCTGGAAATCATGCCCAGAGAATTTGGACCGCAAACGAGCTACACAATGTGGGATGCGTTTTTTTATTTGCCTTGAGACACGTGAGAGTGTTTCCAGGCTTAAATGTCCTTTATCCGAGCCTCCAAACCTCTGAAACAGCAGTGGTTTAATTTTATTTTCTGTGGAAATGTGTTTATTTTTCAATGGAAATCATCTCATATCTTCCTCTGAGCTTAAATGCGGAAGTGAGGCCAGCGCACAGCGCACCGCTAAACGAGAAAAGAGCGGAGAGTTTGGCCCCACCCTCATTTGTCCTCCTCATTTGCATTCAAGCAACAACGCCCATAATAAAGCATTTGAGAGAGATATTTATGACTGTGACTGTGTTCATGAGGCTTTCTCATACACTGAGTCTTGATTTTGAAGAAAGATTCATTTACAGTATTAGGGAACCATTAAGGAGCCATATAAAAGCATCAAGAAGTACCATGTCATGGGATCTTTAAGTGTAAACATTAGTATTATGTTGTTTTAAAATGAATTTGATCTTGTTTCTTTACATTGTTTGACGTCTGAAAACATGTATCTTTTTTGTTATTTTGACCATTTGTCATTTTCTGCAAATAAATGCTCTAAACAATAATATTTTTATTTGGAATTTGGGGGAAATGTTGTCAGTAGTTTATAGACTCAAACAAAAATGTTCCTTTTGCCCAAACACATACCTATAAGTAGTAAAATCAGAAAAACTGATAACTTTGCATTGGTCTCTTATTTGTTTTTGTATGTATGTATTTGAGATAGGATCGAGAGATATAGAATAATTTACGTTCCAGATTTTAAGATCCAGTGTGTAACTTTCTGGATGATTACAGTTTTAGACTTTTAGTCAAGTAATTTCCGTGGAAACAAGAAGGAAGTGGCACTCCTTCAGGCCTAATAAGAGTCAAGTTTGTGGAGATCCAAGCACACTCAGATAAGGACCAGAGAAAGTGTTGAGGTGGTAAAAGAGTTAGAGGTGAGCGAGGCTAAAAGTTTAAATGGATATTGTGGCTAGATGGCGCTAACAGTTGCTATGCTAACAAGAAATCAGCAGAGCAGAGAAGAATGTTGAATAGATCTGAGATAGAACGGAGAGAGATTTAATTATTTACATAAATTTAACGATACAGTGCGTAACCTTCTGGATGATTATAGCCAAAAGAACATTTCCATGGAAACAAGCAAGAGGCGGCACTCCTTCAGACCAAATAAGAGTCCCCAGAGTAAGGAAGCATCTTGGTATAATATTTTTACTGCAATAAACACACACAGACATTTTGCAGTTATCATAGTAATTAACAATGCTATTCTATTCCATAACTGTTACCTAAATAAGCCAAAACTCCTCTAATGTGCACAGAAATTGACATTTGACCAATCAGAATTTAAGAAAACACATTTATTTAGTTGAAATAATATTTAAAATGTTGGAAAAAATGTTTATTTAGTTGAAATAATATTCAAAATGTTGGAAAAAAATGTTTATTTCGTTGAAATAATATTTAAAATGTTGGAAAAAATGTTTATTTAGTTAAAATAATATTCAAAATGTTGGAAAAAAATGTTTATTTAGTTGAAATAATATTTAAAATGTTGGAAAAAATGTGTTTCTTGTGTGTAAATCGTGCAGAACTTTTAGACAGAAATCTCCCTCGTGTGAACTCTCGAAAATAGAACTCTCCACTTCTTCTTGGTCGATATAAAACTACAATTTACATCTACACACAAGTCTTATCTCATCAAATTAAGTGTAAATGTGAGAATCATCAGAACTTGTCACATGCACTTGAAACTTTAGAATTATTTCCTGCGGCATCGCGTAGTTTACACTTAGGGTTAAATCTCACTTTGTAGTCCTTTAAATTCTTATTACAGTAGCAGCTACACTTATAATGAACGCCGTAGGCCATTATTAACCACATTTGGCACTGCTAAAAAAAACATATCTCCCCCTCCTTATATAGAATTCCATTAGACACCCTTTTACCAGCCCAACCCCAGATATAACTTTAGCTGCTTAAAGATGCACTATGTAACTTTTCTGATACAGTGTTGTCTCGCAGGGGGCAAATCAAAGTTACTAGTCATGTGTGAGTAGAGGCGCTGACATTACCAATACATGTTTTTCAATGTATTTTGGGCTACAAAAACACCTGTAAAGTTAAGTTTAACGCCATATTGTGCAAGCAAAGCAATTGCATCGCCATGGAGACAAGCAAGCGCAATCCCCCAAGGTAGAAAACTTATATAATGTACCTTTAAAGGGATAGTACATTTTTTAAATATTTTTTTTATGAGAATCTGTATGGCTTCCCCTTCAACAGGGTTGTGAGATTAACACTGACTTACCCCTGACAGCCTGATCTGGGCCCAGTTCTGCTCCGGTTCCGTAGCTCGCGAACGTAGTTCCAGTAAGTTAGCCGGGACAGTTAAGAAAGCTTGTTTTTCTTCTCAAAACAACATTTGTCCAAAAAGTCATATATTTGAAATTCAGCAGCCTAATTCGCATTGGGGTTATTTTCACTCGAGTCATATTACTGCGCTCAGGTTAGCTCTATTAGCCTGTTCACTTGTAAACATCCGCTTACAAGTGAACAGGCTAATAGCTAATCTGCGCGCAGTGATACGACTCAAGAGAGAATAACCCCAATGTGAATTAGGCTGCTGAATTTTTAGCAGACAACTGTTTGTGATGCAAATATATCACTTTTTGGACAAATGTTGTTTTGAGAAGAAAAACAAGCTTTATTAACAGTCCTGGCTAACTTACCGGAACTACATTCACGAGCTACGGAACCGGAGAAGAACTGGGCCCAGATCAAGCCATCATTGTTAAGTCAGTGTTAATCTCACGACACTGTTGAAAGGGAAGCCATACAGATTCACATAAAAAAAACAGACTATCCCTTTAATCTGTTCAGTATTAAACTGTATGTATCTGTATCGCAAATGTTTTGAGTGTCTGTCGATATCCGACACCAATCAATACCAGTGTAGAAATTCAAATTTGCTTAGCATTATAGTTCCATATTGAATTGTAATTAACATACAAATTAAATCTTAAAAGGTGGATTGTGTAACTTTTCTGGTGGAGCGTCTGTCAAATGCTTTTCTCCATGGAAATGTTATAGCTTTGTCTGAAATGTTTCACAGTATGGCATTAAGCGTTTCTATTTTCATTGCGACTAAACCTGACCAAGTTACAGGTCAGATCTGTGGAGATGCCCGTTTTTCTACGTATTTTGAGCTATAAAACCACATGTAATTGGATAATTGTAAGTGTTTAATGTCATACTGTGGAACATTCCAGAGCACTGACATATCCATAGTGACTGACACTCCACCAGAAAGCAACACAATGCACCTCTAAGTCTTTTAAATGATTGGCCGATATCCTGACCCGATTCCAAGGGATCCACGATATATCGGCATTGACATCGGCATCGGCCGATATTGCAAATATTTTAACATATCGGTATCGGCCCGATGTGTAAAACTGGGCCAATATTAATGACCGATATTTGTCAGTACTATAAATACCTTGCTTTGAAAAACAAACAAAAGTTCTGTCACACTTCAGGCAGAGCACTGGGAGCTGTCCTTAATAAGGTCGAGCTGTACAGGGATCTTGGTTATAAAACGTTGTGTTTATCTTGTATCTGTCCATGTTTAAGTTTATTGTAATTTGACAAAATGTGTTGCAGTTCCTTTTCTGGACAATACACAAAATGATCCCCCAAACGTAAAGTGTACGTGGTGATATGGGAGCCATGTGAACTGCAGATTAAGAGTGACATGGTGATTTATCATCCTTGTGTTTTTTTTTGTTTTTTATTTTTTTATCTAAACGTTCTCACAGGAGTTTTGTGAATAAAATAAGTTAAGATTTATGGAGTCAAAACATGTTTTGAAAATAAAAGAAGACATTCAAAAATTCATTTTGCATGATTTTCAGTCTGTATAAAATGTTATCTCAGAAAAAAAGAAGAAAAAGATATCGGTTAATATCGGTTATCGGCCATAACAGCAGCATTAATATCGGATATCGGTATCGGCTATATATATATATTTTTTTTTTTCACATCGGTGCATCCCTACCCAATACCCAGTCTAAAATGATTCTTGATTTCCACTCGGAGCGGCCTCTCCATGTGAAATCCCACGGGAGTACAGAAGCGGCTATTGTAGCCGAATCAAGCCGAGCAGTGACCGGAGACTAATATAGGTTAGCGCCAAAGAGAATGAGACGCCATGCTCCTTTTATGTAAGCACTTAAATGAATGATAATGGGCCCTGGTTCCGCACTATTAGAAGTTAACTATGTGTGTTTGTTTCCACTTTTCGGGACTCACTCCGGTCCAGTCAAGTCTCATTACAGCGTACGACAGGTTTTCATGTTTTTCTAATTATGACGTGGTTTGGTGGGATATCTGTGGTAAATATTTATTGTAGTTTTACATCAGTTTAGTGGAAGTTTCTGGAAAAGAAACGTACAATACAGGAAGTAGTGGTAAGTTCTAAAATGACTAAATGAAAAAAAGACTAGAAAAGGAAGTTTTTGTTTGTTTTTTCATGGTGAACGGTCTGATTTTTATGTAGCGCTTTTCCACCTTCAAGGCATTTACATCAAGGAACCGCTCGCCCCTTCACACACACATTAATACACTAGTGTACGCAGACACTAGGGGTGAGGTGGGTTAAGGCTGTGTCCCATTTCTCTGTCTTACCCCTTCGTCTTACCCCTACCCCTTGGTTTTGCGCGTTCATGTGAGGACAAGGGGTGTCCCGATTCTAATTTTGATCAAGGGCACGGGCCACGACCGACGGCTACATACCCCTTGAAACGAAGTAAGCTCTCGACCAGACTTGCAACGAAGGGGTACGCCTACAAGCTCAGGCAGGTTTTGGGATCAGGATGGCAGCGTCACATCGACCAGCCAAGGAGTCTCATAAATGTATTTTCAGCAGTTGTAATTATCGATTAACAGTTTAGCATGGTTTACAGTTATGACGCTTATGTTCTACGTTACTTTTAGTGAACTGTTGTTGCCGCTTTAATTGTAGTGATGTCTGTTTAGCTGACGTTATCGTTTTCATCGAACTTTCATGCATAAACAAGCTAGTTTTTTTGTCGAGCTGAGGTACCCGATAATCCTTGACATTTGTTTACGTTTGTTCGCGTCAATTGTTGTCGCCTCTGTAGACGTAGCAGTCAGGTAGAGGCAAGGGATGATGACGCAAACGGTAACCGAGTGATGTCCCATTTCTTAGGGGAACATTCGTACCCCGAGCCCTCTCAGTTCGTTATCGAGGGGCAAGACAAAGACGTAGATAAAGGGGTATGGGAAGGGCAAGGGGTAAGACAGAGTAATGAGACGCAGCCTAAATGTCTTGCCCAAGGACACAATGACAGTATTCATGTGTGGGAGCTGGAATTGTACGTCCAATCTGTGGGTCCTTGGTGTTTATGTCGGGATTCGAACCACCAACCTTTGGATCAGCGGATGATCAGTGGACGAAAACAGCAAATTAGCTACTGTCGCTGAGCAAAATCTTAAATATAACAATGTTTACTATGTTTTAGAGAAATATGTAGTCTGACCTGTCATGTACTTTAAAGGACTAACAGCAATAGAAAGAAGTTAAAGCATCTAATTTCTAGCCAAGACCCATATTTGGAAATCTGAGCGTGTGTATCATAGCAACCAAAGAGCCAATCAGGAGTGAGGCTGTTGAAGGTAATGCCCCTTCCCTGCCACACGTCTGGTTCAGTAACCCTGCCAATCAAACCTGTTGCTAACACTGACCTCGGGGAAAGACGGTACCTGATTAGTCCGTTATTATTATATTACACAAAATTGACTGTTGTGTGCTTTAAGCCATGTTAGAATGATGTTACCTCATCAAAAACATACCTGCATTTGCGTTTTGTTTTATTCACACATTTGAGTAACCCTTTATTATTCATCTGTCTACGTCTCTAAACCTCAAAATGCTCCGTTCCACCTTGTGATGTCATGAAGCGGTAGTTAATAGCTACGTACCGTTTAGCTTTAGTTCAATAGAGAATCATCCAAATGATTTTAGAGAAGGTGTATGGAATTTAAAAACCCAGTAAAGCGTTTCCTGTATTACCAAATGACATCACAAGGTGGAACAGAGTGTTTTTCATTTGAGAAAAGAACACAGCCTAAAATAATATGCAGGATTTGTGTGTTGAACATGTGTACATGAAACAAAACACAACTCCAGGTATGTTGCTGACGAGAAAACATTATAACATAGATCAGTAAATAGAGTAACATGGGCCCTTTATTGTCCATACCTTTATTTATGGAAAAATAGCAGGGGAAAAAAACAAAACACAATTAATATTCACTAAATCAATGGAGCCCAATCTCACCCGTGATCACTTCCTATTTGAAATGCGGCGGCTAATGTCCATTTACACAGTTTATTCTAATAGCCCATTGTTCTGCACTATTAGGCGTTAACTATGTGTGTTTGTCTTCAACTTTCCGAGATTTACTCCAGCCCATGCTCGTCCAGTCAGGTCTCATTAAACTTTTCACAAATCTCCGCTCCGGCAGTCCATCCACAGACTAGAAAATGTAGAGGGTTTTTTGGTAAATAAGGGGAATTCTCCGGGGAGTGTACAGCAGAATGTCAGCCAGGCATAGCGATGAGAGCCTGTTTGTTATGGGGGAGTTTGACTGCAGGCGGAGCAGGTGAGGGCGGCTATGGCCAAGTACTGCTAATTAGGATGCGTAGTACAGTGAGAGGGGTAGTAGTTTGTATGGAGGGAAGATTGAAGGGTTTATAAATAAAGTAAATACTACAAGATGGTTTTCAAGTTCGTTTCGGTTGCAGCAACTGACTCAATTTTCTTTCGTTTTTCAATATAACTTTGAGAAAACATGGAGTGGAATTTCTGCTTCAAAATGTTTGGCGATAGTTCTCCAATTGCAAGAAGAAAATCTAAAAATTGTCAAAAAATGTATTGCTTCAAGTAGCAGTTTTTGTATAGTATGTATAGTGACCAATTTAATAACTCAAGTGATAGTTAAAAAGGTGAAAAGATTGAAGGGTTTATAAATAAAGTACTACAAGTTTTCGAGTTTAAAAGTTCAAGAGTCCATGCACAGCTTCCAGGTGCTGGTAACAGCAGGAATATTCAGCGATTCCAAAAAAAGAAGGTTTACCGCACACTCGATTGACTTTATTCTTTATCCTTTATTAGGTGCTGATGACGCCGTAGAAGCGAAACAAGTGTGCGGTACACCTTTTTTTGGAAAGCGTGGAGTGGCTATAGTTCTCCAATTGCAAGAAGAAAATCTAAAAATGTATTACGTCAAGTAGCAGGTTTTTTTGTTATGTATAGAGGCCGGTTTATTAAGTCAAGTGATACTTAAAAAAGGTGAAAAATATGCATTCAAATAATTTAAAGACCTTTTGTTATGCAAAATTGACATTTGTGAGCTTTTCGGCCATGTTTGAATGCTGCTACCTCCTAAAAAACACACTTACACGCACATTTTCCTTCAGTATTCCTTCATCTGTTTACATCTCCTAAGCTCAAAATGCTCTGTTCCACCTTGTGATGTCATGTAGTGGTAGTTTGCAAATTAACAGCTATTTTTTTTTAGCTTTTATTCAGTAGAGATGGGCAATTCCTATTATACAAGCATCTACTGTAAGTTGTATGGAGTTTTAAAACACAGTGAAGCCCATCCTGTATGCTACACGACATCACAAGGTGGAACAGAGCATTTTGAGCTTTGGAGATGTAAGGAAACTCAGAAATGTGTGTGTAAGTGTGTTTTTTAGGAGGTAACAGCATCCGAACATGGCCGAAAAGCTCACAAGCAATTGGTTTCTATACATAACAAAAAAACTGCTACTTGAAGTAATACATTTTTTGACCATTTTTAGATTGTCATGTAGTGGTAGTTTGCAAGTAAACAGCTTTTATTTTTTTTAACCTTTTGCTCAGTAGCGATGGGCAATTCCAATTATACAAATGTCTACTGAAGTTGTATGGAGTTTTAAAACACAGTGAAGCCCATCCTGTGTACTACACGACATCACAAGGTGGAACAGGGTGTTTTCTGTTTGGGAGAAGAACTCAGCTTAAACATGCAGAGTGCGTGTGAATGAACTAAAACACAACTCCAGGTATGTTTTTTGAGGAGGAAACAACATGATAAGATACCGTACTTTTTGTACTATAGAGCGCACCAGACTATACTTTTTTTATTTTTTTTATTAAGATTTGTACATATATAAGCCGCACGTGACTATAAGCCGCAGGTGTCCACATTGTAACTTGAGATATTTACACAGAAAGATGGTACACAAAAGGATTGTTTTTTATTTTAATTAACGTAAATACCGGTACGTGCTTTTTTTGAACAGCGCCTACGGCAGTAACACGGCAGAAACACGGCAGTAAAACAACTGTAAAGTGGCTAGCCTGAACCTCTGGAAGCCTTAAAATAAAGTTTCAAGTTTAACTTTAAGGGTAAACCCTCAAACTCAATCTCACGGAACTGTTGATGCCTGTGTAGGAGATTTTAAGTGGCTAAAACAAGGCTTCATTAATTCATGAACTCTCTTCATTTATTTACTGTACTACCTTTGCTGTCTTGATAAAGAATTAATCCATACATAGTCCGAAAAGTACGGTAGATCAGAAAATCACATCACAACTTACTTATTATGTTTAATGTAGAAACACAGCCAGCAGACAACTATAATTTATCTGAATTATAAAAACAATTTCAGACTTGTAGCTTATTATGCAAAGAAGCACCCAAATTTAATCTATGTAAATATAAACAACATTTGTTCATTTTCAACTCCACACCGGTGTAAATGGACTCCCAACCCATTTAAATCTGTACACATCCCCAGGCTAGGTGACTAATGTTCCTTTATCCAGCTAACAAACACAAGATATTTCTGCATTCATAGCTCGAGACAGAATAAAAAATGCTTTCCCCTCTTATTTTCATCTCTTCACCTCCCTCGTGAGAAAAAAAAAAAACAAACAGGGGGGGCTTTATCAAAACAAATAGCTCTTATAGCGAAAACTGCGCTTAGCTGTAATCTGCACGCAATCGCACAAACCCCGATATTCGCGAGCTGACAGGGGCCCCAGAGATGAGCCCCGATGGCGTCGAAGAGTCCTCCAAATCTCAGTTCAATTAAAATGTGCGTCTCGCTAGCAATTTGACTTTTGACTTCGATTGAGTTTTTAGCTCGTTTAACTTTCCCCGCTGCGCAAACTGTCAAAAGCAGTGTGTGGGAAGTATAATAGAAAAGGCTGAACTCAGGCAGGCAACAGTGGACAAAAGAGAGGTTGGAGTAGCATAACAAAGTGCAAACGTCGTGTTGGAAATATGTAATCTCTAATAAAAATGGTAAATTGTCATATATAACCAATGTTTACACAAGTTTTTAGTCAATGGTCCGCCTCTTGCTTGTCTCCAAGGAAATGTTATTGCTTCTATCATGACCGAGGCGAGCAGGTTACAGCACCATTACAATTCAGATCTGTGGAGGGTCGTTCCTATTCACAGAAGGAATTATTGTGTTTTCAAGCAATAGAAAAACCCGTAATGAATTAATGCTAGATAAATACAGTTTTGGAAAAAAATAAGAGACCACTGCAAAATGATCAGTTTTTCTGATTTTACTACTTATAGGTATGTGTTTGGGCAAAAGGAACATTTTTTGAGTTTGAGTCTATAAACTACTGACAACATTTCCCCCAAATTCCAAATAAAATATTATCGTTTAGAGCATTTATTTGCAGAAAATGACAAATTGTCAAAATAACAAAAAAGATACATGTTTTCAGACCTCAAACAATGCAAAGAAACAAGATCAAATTCATTTTAAAACAACATAATACTAATGTTTACACTTAACAATGATTGATTTGATTATATTATTTTACATGCTTCTCTTTATCTTATTTATCTGTTTTAATTTTTTTTTTTTTTTTGCATACTCTTGGCATCCAGTGCGGGCAACAAAGTAAGAATTTCATTGTACAGGGAAACGTGTTTCTTTACTGTGCATATGACAATAAAAGATTTGAATCTTGAATCTTAAGAAGAGTTCAGAAATCAATATTTGGTGCAATAACCCTTTTTTTTTTCTTGGCATGCTCTCCACAAGCCTTTCACATTGTTCTTGGGTGACTTGATTCCACTCCTGGTGCAAGAACTGAAGTAGTTCAGCTTTGTGTTTGTGTTGGAATTCAACAGACGCTGGAATGGAATGGCTGTAATACATGTAGAGATGCTGATTTCAGAAAAAAAAAAAATGCTGTGGTCTCTTTTTTTTTCCAGAGCTGTATGTTTAATGTTATACCATGGAACAGTACAGGCAGAGTAGTAACATTTCCATGGAGACAAGCAGGTTCCCTACTAGGAAAGTTATATAAAGCACTATATAAGCAAATTTATATCATCTTTTAAATGACTGTCTGACATCCTGTACCAACGTTGAAAATTATTCTTGATTTGACCCAATAATACCAGTTTGAACTTGCTTTTTAAAATCAAATGTATTGTAAAAAATAAAATTAAAATTAAAAGTACAAATAAAAGCTTTGTCTGAAATGTTCCACAGTATGGCATTTATTTTATATCTACACAGAGACAAGCATGTAGCGTCACCAGGCCAAACTATAGGTCAGATCTGTGGAGAGGTGACCCAAGGCTACTCAGAGTAACAATGCATTTTTTGATGATCACAAAAAATTCTAAATCGGGGCAGAGCATTAACATTGCCATGGAAACAAGCAGATGCCCTTCCATCATTAAAGTTCCATAATGCACCTTTAAAACACTAGTGAATTATTCTACTCTACTAAAATGCGTTTTTCGTAATAGGTATTGCACTTTCTTCATACCTCAACATCTCACGGTGCCGCAGTCGCCCGCTGAATAAGAAGACAGATCGAAGTACAGCAGCGTGGTCTATAAAGGTGGCGTAATGGCGGTCGTAGCTCACTAACGCCGTCACTGCAGCCATGCTAACCATATGTTCTAATCCATCCACAGAGACAGGCTGATTCACATGGAGTACTGGGGCTTTATACCAGGAGCTGTTTACTAATGAAATAGCTGGAAATGAGTCTATGTTTGGGCTAAGGGTGCTGGTAATGGTGTGGAAGAGTAATATATAAAGAACTGTTGTTGTTTAGAATTAATTGTGCAGAATGTGATATTTGGGTAAAGTGGAGATACAGTATGTGTAACCAATAAGAAGTTGAACACCATATCAATCCTCAGCAACTTCTACAGCTGCATCATTGAGTCCATCCTGATCAGCTGCATCACTGTGTGGTACAGCAGTACTACTGCGAAGGACCGCAAACGCCTGCAGAGAGTGGTTAAGACGGCCACAGAGATCACCGGGACTCCTCATCTCTGCAGAGCATCTACCACCGCAGAGTCTGCAAGAGAGCTGCCTCCATCATCAAAGACCTCACCCACCCCCAACATGGACTATTGGGGTACTCCTGTACCTCCGGCCTGAAGGTAGGAGTGTGAAAAGCAGGACTACCAGACTTAAGAACTCTTTCTTCCCAACTGCTATCAGACTCTTGAACCGCTGAGCAATAGCCCCCCCGGACATTGATTGACCTACACATGAGTAATTTACACTATTATTGAACAACTGTTAAAATAATCTGTCAGATTACAGCTGCACATGTAACTGCTCGGATGTTTACACTTCCTGTTTGCACTATATCAACCATGTTTACACTTCCTGTTTGCACCATATTAACCATGTTTACACTTCCTGTTTTTACTACTGACGGTTGCACATAAAAACCAATGTTGCACATTATCTGTAAATATGTACATAGCACCTAGCCTATATTTTCATAGTGTATATTCGGTAAAGATTGTTTCTATTTGATTATACTTTTTTACATGCTTCTCTTTATCTTATTTATCTGTTTTAATTTTTTGCATGCTCTTGGCATCCAGGGTGGGCAGCAAAGTAAGAATTTCATTGTACAGGGAAACGTGTTTCTTTACTGTGCATATGACAATAAAAGCTTTGAATCTTTGAATCTTTGTATCTTAAATATATCAACGTATAAATGTAGACTGGCAAAAACTAGTAAAAAGTTTAAAGGTTCTTATTGGTATTGGTATTTTTAGGTATATTTTTAATGTTTTTTATGCATATTGGGCAGTCTTCAATGATCATAGTATGGTTTTGCTATGATATGGTAGATTTTAACAAGATTAGGAGTATGAGGTAAGGTATCCATGGGTTTCGGCCTCCTCTGGTAACATAGTGAGGACTTTTCAGCATTCAAAAAATTGGATAATTTGTATAAAATTGTTAATTGGTCTGGAAAGTGTCCTAATTTTTCATCATTCTGAAATCCATGGATACAAATTTTGTTCCTGGAAATGTATTTAACTCATCCTCCAATGCCACTGGGGCAACCTGTCAGCCTTAGCTTAGCCTGGAGTATGTTGCAGGAGGATTAGCCAGATTTGCATGATTTGGGATGAAGAGGGAAACCAGAGTAAATGGTTGGTGGTCACATTTTTATACAGCGCTTTTTCACCTTCAAGGCACTGAAAGGAACCCACTCACCCATTCCCACACATAAAACATATTCATACATCAGTGTACACAGTGTGAGCTGGAATCGCACAGCTAACTTGAGGTTCAGTGGATCTGACCGCTCAACAATGTTTTACGTCGAGAGCAGGATTCGAACCTGTCAGCCTTCAGTGGACAAACACGCTACCAACTGAGCTACTGTCGCCAACCCAAACCCAGGCTGACTCCAAAATGCACTGCCCAATACAGGAATTTAACCAATTTAACGTCATTGTGAGAACATGTTTGATTTAGGCCCCAATTTTACGATGGGTAAAAATACTATGAAGATTTTGAATTTTAGTAACAACTTTCTGTAACGTCAAATTCCCAAAGATAAATTCAATAGCCATTCAATTAAAATCATGTTGTAAAGTATACTAAATGTGATCTATTTTAATGCTAGTAAACAAAACAGGCTATAATAAGCAGCAAAACAATTCGAAACAGTTTAATGAGCAGGTGCACGCGTAACAAAAACTCAAGGAAGAGAATACAGTGTCAGAAGTTTGCGATACGTCTGACAGAGGAGAGGTAGCGTTTAGCAGATGGCTGATAATAATTAGCGAGCGGATAAGCCTTGTGGTGCACCGTTGGGCTCTTCTAGTGCGCAATATGCCCCATCCACTCTGTGTTTAGTCACTTCTGCAAGGTCAATTAGCTTCCACGCTCTCCTCAACATACGGTACGGAACACGGAGCAAACTGAGCCCGAGTTAGAAATACAGTACACGCTTTTCAGTGGCTTTGTTTGATGAATGGGCTTTATATGGGCGCGTTATTTCGGTGTTAGTAAAGTAATAATCCGAAAAAGAAAGATTGATGTGAAGGAATGAAGAAGTGATGGAAGAATCAGTCAGGATGCCTGTTTTTCCTAGGTAGTTATGAGCTATAAAACCATCTGTAAATTAAGGAATAAGGTAAAGCTGTTCAATGTCAGACTGTGGGACATTTCAGACATGGAGAAAAACGTTTGACAGACCTTCGACAAGAAAAGTTACACAATGCACCTTTAAATTGTATTTTGTAACATACAGCTCTGGAAAAATATAAGAGACCACTGCAAAATTATCAGATTTTTGTTTTTTTTTCTACTTATAGGTATGTGTTTGAGCAAAAGGAACATTTTTGTTTGAGTCTATAAACTACTAACAATATTTCCCCCAAATTCCAAATAAAAATATTATTGTTTAGAGCATTTATTTGCAGAAAATGACAAATGGTCAAAATAACAAAAAAGATACATGTTTTCAGACCTCAAACAATCAAGATCAAATTCATTTTAAAACAACATAATACTAATGTTTACACTTAAGAAGAGTTCAGAAATGAATATTTGGTGCAGTAACCCTTATTTTTAAACACAGCTTTCATGCGTCTTGGCATGCTCTCCACAAGTCTTTCACATTGTTCTTGGGTGACTTTATTCCACTCCTGGTGCAAGAACTGAAGTAGCTCAGCTTTGTGTTTGTGTTGGAATTCAACAGACGCTGGAATGGAATGGCTGTAATACATGTAGAGATGCTGATTTCAGAAAAAAATGCTGTGATTTTTACAAAAAACGCAGTATTTTTTTTTTCCAGAGCTGTATTCTGATGGGCCAGTCAGAGTACTGTACTGCATTCTGAATACTTAATTCTAATACTTCTACATGGAGCTACATTTTATTATAGTGACAAAAAACATAATAAATAAAATAGCTTGGTTTTTGGTGCACTTTGTTGCGCATTCATTTTTGTGTAAATATAGAAGGAAAATCTCACCCACACACTGCAATTCAAAGCCAAAACTGAGTGATCAAGGTGATCAAGTATTCCTTTGATTAATAAAACAAAAACTAACTACTCTGAATAGCACCAAATGAAAAAGTAACTGCACTAGAATATCGTTAAAAAATGTACTGTATTTTCAGAACATGTATCTACACTGCTTATACTGCAAGCAGGTTAGTGGGAATTGGACCTTTTATTGAACATGATGTGGAGGGGCGTTACTAGCCGTTAGGCGAGGCAGGAAACTGTTTATTTGAGAGAAAAAAGTGCATTAGATCGAACGGGATCTATACTGTAGAAGTAGGTGTTTTTCAATAATTGCAGTTTCACCTTAAGGTTAAAGAGGGGGTATCGTGCAACATTGATTTTCTTGATCTTCCTAACACGTTATATTGTTACCTCATCAAAACCCATGCATGTTTAAGTATTTTAGAGATCTCTACCAGGCCCAGTTCAAACCTTCCTTAGCCCACAAGCCTACGTCCCCCACGCTCCCACAATTCTCCATAAATATGCAAAAACACGATACAACTAGGGCTGCAACTAACGATTATTTTAGTAGTCGACTAATCTATAGATCCAGTAACGATTAGTCACGATTAGTCACAAAAAAAAATATTACTAGGATAATGGACACGACACTAACGTTGGTATTTAGTGAGCGCAGTTACGCATGCGTGCTTTAAGCATTCCGTTTCAATGTGGAATATTGTCAGTATCCAGTTTAAAAAAAAAGTTGAAGTATTCTGTGTATTCAGAAGTGTCATAATGAGATGCTTCACCCATTTTATTATGCGTGCTTGAATCATTTATGTGTTATTATTTTCATATGATATCTGGTTGGCGGGTACCGAGCTCGTGCGGGAAGTTAGCCGCTGCTCCTTCACGTCGAGAGGAGCCAGCTGAGGTGGCTTGGGCATCTGTTCCGGATGCCTCCTGGACGCCTCCCTCGGGACACGGACATGCTGGAGGGACTATGTCTCTCAGCTGGCCTGGGAACACCTTGGGGTCCCCCTGGAGGAGCTGGAGGAAGTGTTCAGGGTGAAGGAAGTCTGGGAGTTTCTGCTTAGACTGTTGCAACTGCGTGACCCGGCTCCGGATAAGAGGAAGAAAATGGATGGATGGATATCTGGTTGGAAGGCCCCAATGATGTTTTGGTTGGGGGGAGAAAGAAACCCTTGCAGTGCCCATGATCATGTAGAAGAACAATAAGTATGCCTATTCTATTATTAAAATCAACTTTGAAACATGTTTCTTTGTAAATAAAAAAATTAAAAAAAGTGCAGTTGTTGACAATATAACAATGAGACAATTTGAAATGACCACATGAGGGATACATTCCAAGTACAGTATTCGCCAAGTCCATTTGCAACTTTTCAAAATACAAACAATTATGTAATATTGACCAGGCAAAAAACAAAAAAAATGCTTTTGGTCAAAAATTCAAACTAAAGATTCCTGACGTTGCTTAATGTTTATTCAATCAACTCCATCAACACTGCTCCTACTGCCAACATCTCACCACTGCACTTTCAGAGCCAGATTCTTATTTCTGCCCAGACAATAACATCACGTCTAAACAAAAAAATCTCTTCTCGAAATAAAAAGTTCACTTCACTTCAACCAAATCACATGTCATTTTTGAGTGGCATATTTACACTGCAGTTTATGACCTGATTAAATTACAATTACATTTTGTTGTACAGTATTTAACTTTCCAAGGTCTGAGTGACACAGCATTTTACAGCTCATCTCGTGAACACATAACAAGCCTATTAACCTCATTTAGTTACATTTTTCCATCACTTTTCCATCTTAAAGGCTCCGCATCTGATTTTTACTGACTTAAAAATGTGAAAAACTGATTTTTTAAAAATTTGTTCAGTTTGCAGTGATCTAAACCTAATCCTCACTCACCTTGTGCATACCAAACATTCTAATTATTAACCGTTTATAAGTGTTTTTTGCCATCACTCTAATACTAACAACAAACTAACATACACACTTTATAATTATTGAGGAATAAGACACTTTATAATTTGACACAGACAGAACTGGTGGTGGAATGTACTGTACTTAAGTAAAAATCTTATGTATCTTTACTTTAGTACTTTATGTACTTTCAGAAGCACCATAGAGAGCATCCTCACCAGCTGCATCACTGTGTGATATGGCACCTGCACCGTGTCCTGCCGGAAAAAGCTACACCGAGTAGTGAGAGCAGCTGAGAGAATCGTGGGTGTCTCTCTCCCCTCCCTGCAGGACATCTACTGCACCCGCCTCACCCGCAAAGCCCTCTGGGTGATCCCACCCACCCACTGCCTCTTCAGTCTGCTGCCATCAGGAAGGAGACTGAGGAGCCTCAGGGCCAAGACCAGCAGACTGAAAGACAGCTTCATCCACCGAGCTGTCAGGATGCTGAACTCTCTCCCTGTCCTCCCTCCCCCAATGACACTGCTGCTTACATGACACCATTTGAGCTTTATTACGCTACACATTGTGTTTTACCTATCTGTATCATATACAAGTTTACTGTACTTTTGCTACGAGTATATGTGATGTTTTAGTCATTGTGTTTATTGTCTTTAATCAGATGTTTTATGTTCACTGTGGGCCTAGGGGGCGCTGCAATTTCAAATCCTGTGTGTGCAACCTGTACATATGCTTTTTGACAATAAAGCTGACTTTGAACTTTGAACTTTTTAAAGTGGATTGTAAAGTGCATGTATCTGTACTTTCTACTTCATTACATGTTTGAACTGGACCTAAAAGTAAAAATATGTTGTATTATTGTGTGAGACCTGCTGGGTTTCAAATCACCACAGTTGAAACTTTAAGTCAAATTTAAAACAGATACTTCAGTACTTAAGTAGATTTTTTCATCTGATACTTTTACTTTAATATTTTTTGCTCCAGTATCTATACTTATACTTAACTATAACAAAACTGAGTACTTCTGCAGTTCACAGCAAACTTATTTTGACCTCAAGAGCTTCTTATACAATATATGTGTTTTATAACTGGAGCATGGCACATTTTGCTCAATCACATGGAGAAAAAAAAAAGTCAGGTACACACACGCCCTTTAACTTGGCTTTGGTTTTAAATGAAAAGTATGCAGAAACGTATGCAGCCTGGATAAACGCAATTAATAATGCAATAAACAGTGTGTATAATTACCCCCTGCAGTTTACATTCGGCTTTGATAGCTGCGTTTTAATTAGCGACTTATAGCGACGGAATATTCTTGACAACCCGTTACACAAGCCAGTTTCTACGCATTTAATTGGCTTCAAACTTTTGTGTTCAAATTCTCCCGTTATCTGGGAAGAATTTTCGTAATCTCCCTTCGGAACATCTTCCCGTGGATAGGTTGCTAACTGCCTTATCTATGGAAGCGCTTCGGATGTCTTTCTCTTTGTGAACTGGCAGCTCTAACAAAGTTCACAGCTCGGCTCGCGCAGATAAATTGGCTTACAGTGCGCTCGGAGATAGAAGGGTATTAACTAAGTGTGCTGACAAAGGGAGCTAAGTGAACGGAGAAGACGACTAGCATAGATAAAACACCAGCCAGTGCCAAGAGTTGGGAAGTGGTGTCTAGACGAGAAGTGCCGGATCTGCTTAGTTAATTTCGTGACACTGGGTAAGGTATGCTGGCATTTTTAAGGATCCATGTTACACTGACAATTGTGTATTTCTGAACTCTGGATGAAACTTCTGGTTCCAACAAGATAATGACCCAAAGCACTCGTCCAAACTGTGTAAGGGTCATTTGGAGACGTGTGAACATTTATTTTATTTGGATATTAAAGTGCGCTCCAGGAATCCGACTAACGTTAAAGGGATAGTGCGTTTTTAAAAAAATGTTAATCTATATGGGTTTCCTTCTAAAAGTTACGTGTGTTGACACCGGCTTTCCGCTCAGCCCGGTTCGGCTCGCGTTCTGGAGCCCACGTAAGTAGGTCCGGTAACTTCGCGGGAATATGAAATAAAGCTTCTTTTTCTTCTCAAAACAAAACATTTGTCCAAAAGGTCATATATTTGCGTCCGAAATAGAGTCCACGAAAAATCCAGCAGCGTATTTCGCATTCGCCTTGTATCACTATGCCCATGTTATCTCTATCAGCCTGTTCACTTGTAAACTTCGGCATCCGCTAAAGGTGAACAGGCTGATAGAGTTAACATGGGCGTAGTGATACGAGTGGAGAGAGACAATACGCGAATGCAAAATACGCTGCTGGATTTTTTTTGTGGACAACTGTTTCGGACACAAATATATCACCTTTCAGACAAATGTTTTGTTTTGAGAAGAAAAACAAGCTTTATTTAATATCCCCGCGAAGTTACTGGACCTACTTAAGTGGGCTCCAGAACGTGAGCCGAACCGGGCTGAGCGGAAACTGTAAGCCGGTGTCAACACACGTAACTTTCAGAAGGAAACCCATACAGATTCACTTTTTTTTTAAAACGCACTATCCCTTTAAACACCTGTGGAAATGTCTTCAGGATGAGTGGAAAACTATAGAGGATGGATATCTTGAAAAATTGTTGGGCAGAATGCCTCGAATTTTTAAAGCTGTGATTAAGGCCAAAGGTGGTTATTTTGATGAAAAAGTTTAAAATTTAACTTGATATTGTTACATTTTTGCAATAATATGCCTTATCACATGATGAAATGTCCTTTAATATATCAATATATTGATTTGTTGTCATTACCAATACATCTTGTTATCATTATGAAAGTTCAGAAATGCGCAATCGTCCTAATACTTTTGTCAGGCAGTGTATATTAAGGTATCTTTTTTCGTTAACCATGTTGTATTTTTGGTTCATTGCAAAGATAGAACTTAAAGGAAAAGTAACGTTTTTTTTTACAATTTGAGCCTTATTTCGGTAATAAAACAAGTTGTTTTACTCACCCATAGCACTTTGGTGTCAGAGATGTTCCAGAGATGTTTTAGATTTGCGGTTAGCCTAGCGCGACTTCTAGCCATAGCTCGTAATATAATATATTCCCCAAGCATGTAATATGCCCCGTGCGGGCTCCAAATAACACAAAGTTTAGCACTTTTCAAATCATAGAAGCCCGATGTCTTAGTCTACGATTTCGTTTGAAGCAAAAGTGGCCTGTAATCCAAGATTTAGGCATAGTTTACAGCTTTGCGTTTCATGTTTGGGTCCCGGGAGCTGAGAGCACAGTCCGCACATGCGCACTGGCGTCCTCATCTACTAGAAACTATGGCTAAATCTCGGATTACAGGCCACTTTTGACAACACGAAATCGTAGGATAAGACATCGGGCTTCTATGATTTGAAAAGTGCTAAACTTTGTGTTATTTGGAGACCGCAAATAAGTGCCCCGAGAACTCACATGATGGAGATCGCAAATCTAAAACATCTCTGGAAGTGCTCCATATGACACCAAAGTGCTATGGGTGAGTAAAACAACTTGTTTTATTTCCGAAATAAGGCTCAGATTGTAAAAAACGTTACTTTTCCTTTAACAAAGTAAAATTAGTAAAGTATTGCACTTAAGTATACATTTTAGGTATCTGTACTTTACTTTAAGGTACATTGTATAACTTTTCTAGTGGAAGATCTGTCAAATCCTTGTCTCCATGGAGATGTTATTGCTTTAAACCCTCCTCTCTTCATGGTCAGAATATATGATTTTCTATGTATTTTTGAGCTGTAATTAAGTAAATGTAAGGTAGAGCTGTTTAATGTCATACTGTGGAACATTCCAGGCAAAGCAGTGACATATCCATAGCGACAAGCAGGTGGTGGACCCGCTACAAGAAAAGTTACACAATATACCTTTAAGTACAAGTGGATACTTCTTACTTTTACTTCACTACATTTGAGAGCAGGCATCTGTACTTTTTTTGAACTGGACTGAAAAGTATTAGCATTTTTATTATGTTTGAGAGCGGGTGAAAAGGCTGAGGGTTTATTTTTCATCATTTGAGTTCATAAGTTGAGAAACCTAAAATACACAAATAAAAACAGCTAGAAAAAAAAAGACTGATTCAATTGTTTCTACTGAAAAAAAATTAATCACAATTAATTAATCTCTTTAAGTGCATTTTTAAATGGTACTTTAATATTTTACTTAAGTCTTTTTTATGTGATACTTTTTCTTTTAATTGAGCTGTTTTTTTCTCTAGTATTTCTACTTTTACTTCAGTAACAAAATGTAGTTTTTCTTCCACCAGTGGTCACTTATCAAAAGCATAGCTGGAGTTAGTTTAATTGATGCATGTATGAATAATTCTGCATATTTAGTTAATCTTTTTCCTCTAGATGTCAAAACGCACTGTACCAACTGATGATGTCACTATGTGGTGCCATTTTTTTCTCTCTCTCTTTCTGTCAAGTGTTTGTCCAGTTTCACTAGACTTGCTGTGATCATTTCAACACCAACATTGCCTATCATACCTGGTTTGGTTTGCTACCTGCAATTTTTTTTATCCTTTCGGAAACTGCTACGCCCCAGTCCATGCTCCATTCTGGCTCTAAAATGGTTTTGTTTTCCAGACTGAATTACCTATTTTAAAATATGCAATTCCATATTAATAAAAAAGTAAATAAGTGATGTAAACAACCTTGCAAACCTTTTCCAATGTTGAAAAAAGGTCGCTGAGAGAAACCGAACGCTTTTACCCAACCTTCCATTGTATCCATGTTCATAGTCTGCATGTCCCAGTGTATGATTGATGCCTCTTAATCATTGCAAACCAAATTTATCCAAGGGTACGGATAAAGGCACCTCAACCTTAACAGTCAAATACATCATTCAAGTCTTGGTGGTGGTAAGCGCTCTCTGTAGCCACAGCTGCCCTGGGGTAGACTGACAGAAGATTTGTAGCAAGTGTCTCTGAAATGCGGAAGACATCTCTCGAAAATTCTCGTAACGTTCAAAAGAAAATAGATAACTTCTTTTACCCGAAATAAGTAATAGCTTGGTTTTGCTGATTCTTTGAAAATCTGTTTCTCTATCCTTTGTGTTGTTTGTTGTTGTTTGTTGAGTGAACTTTCTTGCCCAAGGACATGAGACAAGGACACTAAAGATAATTAAGTTAACGTCTAAAAAGTTCCAAGACATTTGCCCAACAAGTGGGAAGACATACTGTACAATTTTTAGTCCATTATATATATCTGCTTGTATCCATGGAGATCGCTCTATGTGGACCTCCTAGAGCAGGCACAGGCAAACTATGGCCCGGGGGCCATATGCGGCCCATTAAGCTTCTTAATCCAGCCCGCCGAAGTTGAAATTATATTAATAAACTTTGTTAATGTTTTAATGTTCTAATATCCCTGCAATTCTGGCGTTTTCCAATAGCTGGCGCACTAGATACATTGACCTTTGTTGAGGTGTGGCGTTTTGCTCCATATTTGTGCTTTACTCCCCTCAGCCCTCCTGTAAAGATGAGCGGAGCTAAGAAAAGAAAAATGGACAGAGAATGTCGAGTGTTTAATAAGGAGTGGACAAGTAAATATTTTTTCACCGAATACTTATCAGCTGCTGTATGCCTGATATGCCAAGAGACTGTAGCGGTTTTTAAATAATATAATATCAGTCATCACTTTGCCACAAAACATGCTAACAAGCAGTCAATGAAAGAATAAAAGAACCTGAAGGAGAACAGAACTTTCCGTGCTTTAAAATAATAATTGTTAGTAATAAAAAAGCTGTATTTTATTAATAAGATTTCCTGTGTATTAAGAGTCATTTCAATAAATAGCTAAATACCGTGGAACTTGAAAGATGGACATTTTGTTGTAATGTTTTTTTAATTTTTAATTGAAATAAAGGACATCCCATGTTATTTTTAGTGTTTTTACCAAAACACTAAATCCACCTGCTCCTGGTCCGGCCCTTCTGTTAAATCTTAGAACCCTTTGTGGCCCACAAGTCAAAAAGTTTGCCCACCCCTATTCTAGAGTCTGAAATAACGGATGATAAGGCTGTCTCTCCACAGCTCTGGCCTGTAACGTTTCCTCAGCTTCGCCTTGACTCGTTTCCATGGAGATATATGGTAACTTTTCTGTTGGAGGTTCCATCATCTGCTTTTCTCCATGGGGATGTTATTGCTTTGTCTGGAATGTTCCACAGTATAGTATGAAACCTTTCTAACCTTTCTATCATCAGTGAGATCAAACTTTTTTTTTTTCAATAAATGTAAGGTAGAGCTGTTTAATGTCATCCTGTGGAACATTCCAGGCAGAGCAATGACATATCCATAGAAAAAAGCAGGTGACGGACCCCCAACCTAAAAGTTATATAGTCCACCTTTAATTCCATATTGGGGAACAGGAGAAAACAGTCACATCTCCATGGAGACCAACCCTCCACAAGAAAAGTTACTTAATGTACCATTGAAGCCATCACTTCACTCTGCTACCCTTTTCTCAAACACCATTACTTACCATGTGGAAAAAAATAAAAAATAAACAAATAACGCTGTGAACATCAATACACATCCTCCCTTTCCAACCGCTCCACCTGTGCTTGCCAGACTTCTCCACTAAGTGATCGGAGTTAGCTTGAAATCTGCTCGCCGATGAGTGGATTAGCTTCTTACCTTCACCGTCATACTCCTCGCTTGACTCCACCGTGGTTTTTCTCCGTGGGCAGGAGGCGTGCGGAGCAGGGGAGCCCATTTCACGCAAGCTTCGGTGGGATTAGCCAGCAATTCCGTAGCGCTGTTGCCATGGGAGGGAGGAGCCACCTTTCACCCCGGTCCCATCCAGAAGCTTAGCCTGTCTGCTGTACCCCGCTGCTCCCCTGCACGCGTTTGATCCATACTTGTCATCCAGAATCCTTCTTAGCAAATCTCCTCCTGTCTTCCCTTTTTTCCCCCCCTCCCGTCTTCCCTCGCACTCGTTTCCTCCCCACCTACAGGGATAGTTCGTCTGCTGAAGGATGAGAACTGTCTGCTTTTCTTGTTAAAGAGGTAGACGGGATTTGTAAATGTATCTCGAGAAAGTTAACGCATAGAATATTTACTTTTTAGAAGATTGAGTTAGTTAAAGGTGCTTTGCGCAACTTTTCTGGTGAAGCTGCTTGTCTCCATGGAGATGTAACTGCTTTGCCTGGAATGTTTCAGGGCATGACATTAAATATATCCATCTAGCATTTTATCATTAGAGGTTTGTCTATGCTCAAAAACACACATAAAAAAACAAACAAAAAAAAACTCTCTGTGAACAGGGTTGCCTCTCCACAGATCTGACCATAATGTAGCCTATAGTTGTCTCCCTTGAAAAAGGGTTAATCTCAACCAAGGAACATTCTAGACAAATGCGTGAAAAGTCCCTCAGTCGTCCAGGTAGAATCCATGATCAAAGGAGAAGTTCAATTTGTCAACTGGACAAAGTTTGTTTGGTTGAAAACGTTTCGCCGCTCATCCGAGAGGCTTCGTCAGCTCTGGCTAACCAGTACAATAACCAGAGCTGACGAAGCCTCTCGGATGAGCGGCGAAACGTTTTCAACCAAACAAACTTTGTCCAGTTGACAAATTGAACTTCTCCTTTGATCATTCTAGACAAATGTACCAACACAGACGAGAGAGCCAGAGTGGAACTTCATCTGCCGTACATCTCCACCTAGAAGCCACGGGCCACTCCTTTGAGGACAGTGAGGTACAGATCTTGGCCAGAGAAAAGAACTGGTTTGAGAGGGGAGTTAAAGAGGCTATTTTTGTCAAGAAAGAGAATCCTTCCTTGAACATAAATTGAGGTCTCAGACATCATTTGTCTCCCATCTATAACTCTATCCTCAAACCTAAATCAAAACAAACAAAGAAAACAATAGGGCAGCAGGTCTAGTCCAGAGGTGCTCCCACTGCCTATTTAATAGACCTACCCAACTAACAGAAACTGAAAACAAGTAGGTGTAGTAGTTTTCCTGCAGCCAGTTATAAGCAGTGTCCACCAGCGTTTGACCAAAACTGAAGAAGCAGCTTGGATGAGCTACGAAACGTATTCGACCAAATAAATTTTGTCCAGTTGACAAATTGAATTTCTCCTTTTGCCGTTCACCATGGGCGGCACGGTGGCTGAGTGGCTAGCACTCATGGTCTGGGTTTGATCCACAAGTTGCCTGGGCCTTTCTGTGTGGAGTTTGCATGTTCTCCCCGTGCCTGGGTGGGTTTCCTCCGGGCACTCCGGTTTCCCCCACCAACACAAAAAAACATAGGTAAAATCATCCAGCTAAGGTCCTGACCAAGCTGAGCAATAAGATCATGGAGATGGGTTCCCGGGCGCCTGAAAGATGAGCTGCCCACTGCTCCTGAAGGATGGGTCAAATGCAGATAAATAATTTCCCTACAGGAATAAATAAAGGATAATTAAAAAAATAAATAAAAGATAATAAACAAAGCAATGACATATCTATGAAAACAAGCAGGTGACAGACCCTAACCCAGAAAGGTTGTGCAATGCACCTTTAAAGACAGTCCACATGATCCAGATCTTGATGATGGTTTATTGACACACACATACACCATACGCCAGTGTATGCAGACACAAGGGTCAAGACGGAACTGGAACTGCACCAACAACTTGTGGGCCAAGGGATCTGACCACTCTTACCAACATTCATATTCAAATAAATGCAGTCTCTTTCTTTTCATAGCATTTTCCATCTTCTTGATGTTTTTGCACTGAAAAACATGTCTCCTTACTGTGAGCAGGCTTGCATCTCCACAAACCTGATTCTCAATTCACCTCCGACCTCCTCCTGCTTGTTTCTGTAGAGTTGTCACTGGGGTTCTAGCTTTTTTTCCACAATTCTTTCACAATAGCATAAAACTCATCAATCTCCATGGAAAAAGTTGGTTTTAAAGTATGGTTTTAACTTTCTGTATCCATGGAATCAATCAGGAATGTGCCACCTCCAAAAGGTTACATACTATACCTTTAAACACACTACTCTTGACACCTCTTTCATTAGTCTGCATCTCCTCCTTCTGACCTACTGTATGTCCAAAGCATAAACAACTCTTATCTCCCAATCATGTCCTCAAAGAAAACTTCCGCCCCTTTACACAAGTCTGTTGGAAGCCCTGGAGATTTTCTGCGATCACGCACGCACAGCGCTTCTCCGCCGCATTCCCAACATCTTCACAAATCTGACCGAAACCCCCTGCAGATCCCGTAAGCCGCAAATCTCCCTGGCGGTAACACCTCTCACTGTCTCTTACTTTTGGCTGACTTTAGAGCTCCAACTCCTCACATGAGAGACGACACTAAGCAGAACTACTCCTACATTCGCTCCCAGCTACAAGTTTGCAAAACCAAAGCCCTAATGTAATATCTCGGCGTTGGAAGTATTATTTATCTAACTGCGACTGCAATTCAACCATGCACTCAGTTCGTGGAAGGAAATCATTAGAATTCCCCATAGTTTCACAACAAGGGTATTAATATTGGCAAAGAGTAGTCAGTAGAAATGTTGCGTTAGAAATAATCAGTTTTTCGCTGATTTGGGAGAAAGAATTACAGCCTGAAAATATAAGCCCCGATCAGATAAGGAAGGAAGCAATTTAGGTGTAGCTGTTCATTATTGTTTGTCCTATTTAGAATGCCAATGTACAACCAGCTGCCAGTGTCTTTAAACAAAGAGTCGCGCTCAAATGAGGATTTAATATAACGTATTTGCCAAATTAGGAAACGGAAAGGTCAACATTTCTTCTCACTGCGCCAAGTAGGCTTTCAGTCAGCTTTCAGTCAGGTGGTTTTGGAGCCAGCTAAGGTCCTGGTTGACAAGAACTACATTTTGATAATTTGAAAATGAAATAAACACACGCAGTTGTAGATCGCTTCCAGATTCTGATTCATCATCTTTTGTCATACACTCATACACATCTGTAAGAGACTTTCCGGGATCCTGTGGTTTAACTATGCATGCAAAATATTCTGATGGTTCCGACTGAACAGCATTAAACAGTGAGCGGCGTCTGGAAGCATTAGCTGTATGGTTTCCATTTATTTAAAAGTTTGGAGCGGTTTTCAAGATTTCTACGTGATTTCTGCAGGGCCGTTGTTAGCTGTGAGGGGGACCTTGTGCAAAGTGCTTCTCGGTTGGTTTGAAATAATTGTTTATCCTTGTTAATCATTGTATCACTGGATAAAATAGAACATCTCATTATGTGAGAACAATTTATACTACAAATTAATAGCCTTAGAAAAGCATTAACAGCCTTAACAAACAGTTAACAGAATCATCCAGGCTTAATCGCTTAATTAATCCTCTAACCCCTTGATTAAGTAGTCATTAAGGCCCATTACTCTGTCTTACCCCTTCCCCTATCCCTTTATCTATGTCTTTGTCTTGCCCCTCGATAATGAGCTGAGAGGGCTCGGGGTACGAATGCTCCCCTAAGAAATGGGACACCACTCGATTACCGTTTGCGTCATCATCCCTCGCCTCTACCTGAGCTGCTACGTCTAAAGAGGCAACAACAATTGACGCAAACAAATGTAAACAAATGTCAAGGATTATCGGGTACCTCAGCTCGACAAAAAAAACTAGCTTGTTTATACATGAAAGTTTGATGAAAATGATAACGTCGGCGAAACAGACATCACTACAATTAAAACCGCAACAACAGTTCAGTAAAAGTAACGTAGAACATAAGCGTCATAATTGTAAACCTGCTAAACTGTTAATCGACAATTACAACTGCTGAAAATACATTTATGAGACTCCTTGGCTGCTCGATGTGACGCTGCCATCCTGATCCCAAAACCTGGCGTACCCCTTTGTTCCAAGTCTGGTCGAGAGCTTATTTTGTTTCAAGGGGTATGTAGCTGGAGGTCGTGGCCCTAGCCCTTGATCAAAATTAGAATCAGGACACCCCTTGCCCTGACGTGAATGCGCAAAACCAAGGGGGTAAGGGTAAGACGAAGGGGTAAGACAGAGAAATGGTACGCGGACCATTCTAAAGTAACTATTTGTTAAGGCTAATTAAGGTGTAGTTATTATAAGGTGGTACCAATTATTTTACATTAAATATACCAAAATCACTAAACTAATTTATATAATACAGCTCAGGAATGGTCTTTTTAGAGCTTCTAGAGGTTTGGGGGTCCTTATAGATGCCCACTTTGCCTATCCCAGAAAACGGCACTGCTACCCTGGCTGTGTGTCTTGTCAAGACTTCTCATCAGTAAAATATTTGTATCTGCTTCTTGGACAGAAGTAAAACTAAACTACAACATATGGGTTTGAGCTGATTTTTCCATTCTTACCTGGCAACCCTCTGGTACATTTATTAAAGGTGCACTGCGTAACTTCAATGGTGGAGGGTTTGCCTCTTGCTTCTGTTCCACAACATGGCATTAAATGTATTTACCACCAAAGACAAGCAGATGACTAGCTAAGTTACATGCCAGATCTGTGGAGAGTTGAATTTGCTTATAGTAAAAATGCATGATTTTCAAGGTATATTTTAAGCAATAAAACACCTGTAATAAAAAAAAGAAAGAAAGCTAGACAAAAACTTGTAATACTTTTTTTCTTACATTTACAGCTCTGGAAAAAAATAAGAGACCACTGCATTTTGTTCTGAAATCAGCATCTCTACATGTATTACAGCCATTCAATTCCAGCGTCTGTTGAATTCCAACACAAACACAAAGCTGAGCTACTTCAGTTCTTGCACCAGGAGTGGAATAAAGTCACCCAAGAACAATGTGAAAGACTTGTGGAGAGCATGCCAAGACGCATGAAAGCTGTGATTAAAAATAAGAGTTATTGCATCAAATATTGATTTCTGAACTCTTCTTAAAGGGATATGCCACCCCCAGGTCAAATTTGGGCATCTCCCCACAGTCCAGAGACTAAAATAAGTGGTGGAAAGCGTTTTCCTACTCACCAAGCCATTGTCCGAGTCTGTCGCCACTGACCGCCGCGGTATCTGCAGCTCCTCCGCCTTAGACTGGAGTCTAACGTAGCCAGAGAAAGATTTCGGCCAAAAGGAATTAATTTGCTCGATGCGTTTCCCAATTACTGTCTGTGTAGTGCGCATTCATATCGAGTGCAAATAAATGTGCAAATCAACACGGAGAGCTTGCCTTGGTCATTTTGGGTGGGAACTATTTTCCAGTGCGGAAGAATACAGCCGTATCACACAGCACGCTGCCAGGGGAATCCCAGTTCAGAATCAGAATCAGAAAGGTTTTAATGCCATATGTTTGAACAAGTTCACAACATTAGGAAATTGCTGCGGTGCTTGGAGCAGAATGTAAACCAACACTTAACATGCAATAAATAAAATAGAATAAAATAAAATAAAATAGAGTAGCAGAGTACAAGGATATATCAGTGCAGGTGCAGGTATGGTCAGGTGCAAAAAGAAGAACCGGCGCAGGGTCATGTGACTGACACAGAGCGGGGGGTGGGGTCATGTGCCTGACACAGAGCGGGTGGGTGGGAGGGTGGGTGAGAAGAGTCCTAGTGTTGTTATTGTTATTGTTACGCACCGGGAAGGGAGTTCCCCTGTTGCACAACGTGGTGCGTGATTCGGCTGTATTCTTCCGCACTGGAAAATAGTTCCCACCCAAAATGACCAAGGCAAGCTCTCCGTGTTGATTTGCACATTTATTTGCACTCGATATGAATGCGCACTACACAGAAAGTAATTGGGAAACGCATCGAGCAAATTAATTCCTTTTGGCCGAAATCTTTCTCTGGCGACGTTAGACTCCAGTCTAAGGCGGAGGAGCACCAGATACCGCGGCGGTCAGTGGCGACAGACTCGGACAATGGCTGGGTGAGCAGGAAAACGCTTTCCACCACTTATTTTAGTCTCTGGACTGTGGGGAGATTCCCAAATTTGACCTGGGGGTGGCATATCCCTTTAAGTATAAACATTAGTATTATGTTGTTTTAAAATGAATTTGATCTTGTTTCTTTGCATTGTTTGAGGTCTGAAAACATGTATCTTTTTTGTTATTTTGACCATTTGTCATTTTCTGCAAATAAATGCTCTAAACGATAATATTTTATTTGGAATTTGGGGAAATATTGTCAGTAGTTTATAGACTTTTGCCCAAACACATACCTGAAAGAAGTAAAATCAGAAAAACTGATAATTTTGCAGTGGCCTCTTATTTTTTTAAGAGCTGTATGTGTGCAAATTGGAGAAGTTTCAAAATCATGTCTCTAAATGTATTTATTTTTTCCTATTCACCTGCAGTATCTCGCCTTCACCACTAGGCTGCAATAAAAATGAAAAACAAACTCCAAACTGCAGCACAATGTTTATCAATCTGGAATATAAAAACAACCCTGACATCAATAATGACTTTGTGAACACGCTCACACACATACACAACAAAACTACCCTTTTATTGGCTCAACGCTAACAGTTACCCAGATGATTTACACGTTTTGCAATCTCGCACACAAACCGACGTCACTACGCTGCAAGAACACCATCCCTTTACTTGCCATTGTAACAAACTGCCTGCGATATCAAACCTAACCCATGTGTATGTTAGCCCTGTACAAATCCGACAGAAACGCCCGTAAGCTACGCATATTAGCTTCCTTCGTCATTTATCTTTCTGCTTTGCTCGCGAGCTTCTACGACAGCAATGCTGGCTTGTGATTTCCTTGGCGTTTAATGCAGGCTGGAGAGTTCTGTGTGTCACTCGGAGGCGCCGGCCCGCTCCGCTCGTTGTTGATAAACAGACATAAACATTTTACAGTGATTTACGGCACTTTCTCCCTAAACAGGCAATCTAATGAGCGCCAAATATTACAAACACTGTCAGAATGGTGCAACATCCAAGTCCGTGTGCGAAAGTAAACATACGCCCATGTGCGAGTTCTCAGTGGCAAAGATGGAGATTAGAAAAGTTACGTATCGAAAACAAAAAAATAGTGAAGTAATGTAAGTTATCATTATTAAAGGAAAAGTAACGTTATTTTACAATCTGAGCCTTCTTTCGGTAATAAAACAAGTCGTTTGACTCACCCATAGCACGTTCGTGTCATTTGGAGCTGTTTGGTGAAAGTTATGTTGTAGCGTATCCGTCGCTACATCGGGCTTCTATGATTTGAAAAGTGCTAAAGTTTGTGTTATTTGGAGACCGCAAAGTAATGCCCCGAATACTCATGTTAACGGATACGCTACAACATAACTTTCACCAAACAGCTCCAAATGACACGAACGTGATATGGGTGAGTCAAACGACTTGTTTTATTACCGAAAGAAGGCTCAGATTGTAAAATAACGTTACTTTTCCTTTAAGTTATTAAGTTAGTTAAATGGAACATAATGACATCCTGCAATTAAAGCCCCTCTGTGGGACATTTTAGCTAATAAACAAAAACAAAAATAGAGAGTAAAATAAGACAAAGCAGGTGTGATCATTTAATAAGATCATTTAAGGATGCATGCTTTGTTTTGGTTTCTGTATATACATTTAAGTCAAATTATCGAATGTTATGTATTGAGGCATTATTTTTTATTTTTTTATTTTATTATCCTTTTATTTATCCCTGTAGGGAAATTATTTCTCTACATTTGACCCATCCTTCTGGAGCAGTGGGCAGCTCATCTTTTCAGGCACCCGTGGACCCATCTCCGTGATCTTGTTGCCCGGCTTTGGTCAGGACCTCAGCTGGAGGATTTAAGCTGGAGCATGTTTTTGTGTTGATGGGGGAAACCCGAGTACCCGGAGGAAACCCACCCAGACACGGGGAGAACATGCAAACTCCACACATAGAGGCCCGGGCGACCTGGGGATCAAACCTGGAACCTTCTTGTTGTGACGCGTGAGTGCTAGTTACTCAACCATCGTGCCTAATAATGGGGTAGTACTTTAAATTTACTGTTATTACACAATAACATTTATATTGACATCAGTGCAGTCGTACCAACAGAAAAACAACAAACAACAACAATAAAAATGCATGTAAGTAACATGGATGATAATCTTTTGCCAAAAAAGGAGTGGAAAGAAGAAAAACTTATCATCTTCTATTAATTACTATTATTATTTTTGTTTTTACACCACAAAATTAAAAATCAATATACAATCTTTGTTGCACTTTTCTCTTATAACTTTTGGTTTTGCAACAGTGAACCAGCTACATGGTGATTCAACATACTGTGACAAAAATGTGGTGAATAGCAAGGTGGTCTACACAACATGTATTCGAAGTGAGAACTGAACCACCAGCTATCAATTTGCTTTGCACATACAAGGCAAAATGTATCTCCTACCACAAAAATCACAAAAACCAAAAATATTTGCTATAACTTCTCACCTTCATCGCAGTCTGCAGTCGTACTCTACAGCCAGCAGCATGTAAACAGGAAGCCGGGACGGAGGGAAGAGGGACGGATCGATATTGGAAACACAACGCATCCATACAGAATTTATCATGTGCACATATTTCTGACAGCCCTTTCAGTATCACCGTGTAACATTGACTAAAGCATTTTCTCATGTGTAATAGGGACAAACGCCATCAGTGCGTCAATACAACCCCGTTAGCTTGACTGGATGGCGCTGGGGTCGCGTAAGGTCAAAATCTGGGCTGAAAAGCATTTAGTCGCTACAGGGTCAACAGGGGAAAGAAAAAATGATCAGCTACAACATTTGTATTTGTAAGAATAAGGCAAAATCTATGTATTTACAATGGAGAAATATAGCACAGTCATTTGGATTTTAACCAGATTTGGCCTTAATCCTGATTGTATTTTAAATTAGGTTTTGCTGAGGCCTTGTGATTTTAATGGAAAATATTTGATCACATAAAAAATATGTTTTTACCAGTTAAAATATTAAAGATAGTAAGAGGTTAATCAAAATTCTGACCTGAAAATATATCAATTTCACATAAATATGAAGTTAATGTGGGCTTAATGCATAGAAATCTGATTTTTTTGAATGTTATTTCACATCTCCAAAGAAACATCCAAGTTACTTTATAAGGTCTATCCAAATCAGTGACTAGTTTTGAATCTATAATTACAAATCACAGTGTATAAATGAAATTCTTAGTCATATACCAATATATAGAATACATAATGTTCGGCAATTGTTTTCTACTTAGTGACATTTTAAACATAAACTTGCACTTAAATGCCTTAAAAAGCCGAATTTCAAACTAAACAACACAGGGCACAAGAGCAACCCCTGTGGTACACCTTAAAAATCAATAAGCTTAAATAAGTTTTCTTCTTCCCACTCCTTTTCTGTTATGATTGCACGTTTAAAAGAATGTATTTTTATTTATTTATTTATTTATTTATTTATTTATTTATTTATTTATTTATTTAATAGGGACAATGCATGAACATCTGCAGCATTGCAGTGTAAATATGCCAGATTATAGCAAGAGTGCTCATTTCCATCTGCAGTCCCTAGGCAGGTGACACCACAGCAAAAACAATAAAAACAATGTCAATAACACCAACATTAAAACATTCAATCAATCAATCAATCAATCAAACATTTATAAGGCGCTTTTCATACAAAATTGTAGCACAAAGCGCCTTACAGTGGTCAAGGATTAGAAGATTGACCTTTATTGATCTCGCACAGGAGAAGTTGTTTCTATATTTGACCCGGGGACCATCCCCATGATTTTGTTTTGTTATTTATGCTTTGGTCAGGCCCTAAGCTGGATTTTACCTATGGCGCATGTTTAGGTTGGTGGGGGAAACCGGAGTACCCGGAGGAAACCCACCCAAACACGGGGAGAACATGCAGTCTCCACACAGAAAGGCCTGGGCAACCCGAACCTTCTTGCTGTGAAGCATGAGTGCTAGCCACTCAGCCACCGTGCCGCCAGGGAGAAAAAAAAAACATTAAACATTAAAACATTAAAACATTAAAAGTGTCCACAAGTCTGGTTTTCCTTTAGCCACTGTTTCAAGTATGATTTGAAAGTGGCCACTTGCACAATTGCTTACTTGCTCAAAATAAATAAATAATAAAATAAATAAATAAAATAAATATAATACATTTTTATCTGTTAAGTTGTATTTTTTTTTTATTTTACTTTGAACAAAAGATTACAAGATTAAAAAAAAAAAAATCTAAAATGTAATCTCATGAAATTATGGTGGTTATAATTACCCAGTTAATATACCAGAAATGTATTGACAACACTAAAGGGTAATTTTATTTTATTCTCTTTACACATACAGATAAAACACCGTCTTCTTTCAAAAGATTGTAGAGTTTAACCAAGGAATCAAACCCGCAACCTCCTAGTTTAGAGGTGCTTAACAGCATGAACAGGAAACAACATATTGCATTTTAATATTTTTGTTCCTTTTTCCAGTCAAAATTGCCATCAACCGCCTCTTCTGCAATTGGCAATCCAACTTAAGTGCCTTGCCCAAGAACACAACAACAGTATATGCACCCAGGATACTTTTGAACCAGCGAGCTTTTCGTTAGCGGCTAAACACACAACTTTCACCACACAGATGCCATTATGTTTTCAACACAAATCCATAAAACAGGTGGGATCTTTACTGCATGTTTTCTTCTTCTTTCTGCAACAAATCTTTATCAAAACACCCGTACTTTAGCTCATGAAATATTCTGTAGTTTCGTGGTTTCAGTGAAGATTGCGTAAGACTTTTGTGTGTGTGTGTGTGTGTGTGAATGTGTGTGTGTGTGTGTGTGTGTGTGTGTGAGTGAGTGTGTGTGTGTGTGTTCTGTGCTGCGGACTGAGACTGGGGAAATTAGCCACATTTGACCAACAAAAGCAGAGCGAGCATACAGCCAGGGGGATTAGCACAACGCCACGGACTTTCATTAGTCTGTTCGGAGGAGGGGCAGGGAGAGCCGAAGTGCATGGCCAGACACAGACAGAGGAGAGGAAAAGGAAGAGTGATTTGAATAAAAAAGAGAGAGAGACAGAGAGAGAGGGT
This sequence comes from Paratrypauchen microcephalus, assembly GCA_036785185.1. Classification (NCBI taxonomy): domain Eukaryota; kingdom Metazoa; phylum Chordata; class Actinopteri; order Gobiiformes; family Gobiidae; genus Paratrypauchen; species Paratrypauchen microcephalus. Next base: position 2,256,205 of record JAVJIX010000132.1, read on the forward strand.
GGGAGAAAAAACTGTAGAAAAAAAACTGTAGAAAAAACTGCAGAAAAAAAGTAAGCAAGCGTGGTAAAAATAAAAAATATAAATAAGTATATTTTCAGTATGAATGCAGAATGTACTCTTTAAGGGGTTTTGTGTGGTAGCCTCTCCGTAGAACTGATCTGTAACTATTCAAAAATGGACTATTCAAAATGGATGGTCAGACACAGACAGAGGAAGGGAAAAGGAAGAGTGGTTTTAAAAAAAAGAAGAGAAAGGACAGTATTAAAAAGTAAGCAAGCATGGTAAAAAAAAAATAATAATAAAAAAAGTATATTTTCAGTATGAATGCAGAATGTACTTTCTAAGGTTTTGTGTGGTAGCCGCTCCATAGAAAACATCTGTAACTAAAAAGAGTGGTAAAAAATTGAAAGAACTGTATAAAAAGTAAGAAAGCATGGTAAAAAAATAAATAAAAATAAATATATTTCTAAGGCTTTTTGTGTGGTAGCCTCTCCATAGAACAGATCTGTAATTCTTCAAAATGGATGATCAGACACAGATAGAGGAAGGGAAAAGGAAGAGTGTTTTTAAAAAAAAAAGAAGCGAAAGGACTGTATTAAAAAGTAAGCAAGCATGGTAAAATAAATAAATAAATAAATAAAAATAAGTATATTTTCTGTATCAATGCAAAATTTACTTTCTAAGGCTTTATGTGGTAGCCTCTCCATAGAACAGATCTGTAACTATTCAAAATGGATGACAAAGACAGAGAAGAAAAAGAGTGTGGTAAAAAGGCAAAATGGAGGGTGGGTCGTGTCAGTTTTGGCAAACTACATTTACAGTATCAATGTAATGCACTATGTAGCTTTTCTGGTGTTGCCATGGAGACTTTGATGCTTTGTGTTTTTATTGTTTTTACTGTTCAAAAATACTTTGGAAAACTTTGGAAAACTTGCATTCTTAGGGCCTCTCCATAGAACAGATCTGTAACTAGTAAATATGGATGGTCGGACATGGAGGAGGAATGAATAGGAAGAGACTTGAGTGGAAAAACAAAACAAAAACAAAAAAATAAACAAAACAGAGGTTGAGTAGTGTTGATATTTTTTTCAGTATATTTTCAGTATCAAGGCAATGCAAAATTTACTTATTTATTCTTTTGCACTGCTTTTAGATTTTAGATTTTTGTCTTAGAAGTTTTTGTATTGTCTTTATATTGTATTTTGTACACTGTCTTTTGCACTGCTTGGCCAGAGAGAATTGAAATTTCGATTCACTGTATGTGGAATACATGGCAGAATTGACAATAAGTTGACTTTGAACTTTTGAACTTGAACTTTCTAAGGCTTTTAAAAAGTGATTTTTCTGGTGTTGCCATGGAGACTTTGATGCTTTGTCTGTCATTTCAAATACAAGCGTAGCCTCTCCATAGAACAGATCTGTACCTATTCAAAATGGATGGTCAGACATAGACAGAGGAAGGAAAAGAAGATGATGAAGAAGAAGAAGAAAAACGCAAAATGGAGGATGAGCAGTGTCAATTTTTAAAAACTACATTTATAGCATCAAGGCAATGCAAAATATGCTTTCTAAGGCTTTTAAAAGTGTTCCGGGTAATTTTTCTGGTGTTGCCATGGAGACTTTGACGCTTTGTCTGGAAGGTTCAACAGTACGGCATTCTATCTGTAACTAGTCAAACTGGATGGTCGGACATGGACAGAGGAACGGAAAGAAGAGAGTTTGTGTTGTAAAAATGCAAAATGGAGGATGAGTCATACCTTGCAGAATCAAGGTAATGCAAACTGACTTTCTAATGCATTAAAAGTTTTCTGGTCTCAAGATATTTATTGCTTCGCGTGGAAAGTTACACTATACGGCATTCAACTCGTCTTGCATTTATTCAAATATGTGTTTTTATCGATCAAAAATACCTGGCTTTCCATGCTTGTTTCTGATAATACTAAGAAATGTACTGAAAAATCTACTTATTTACTACAAGGCTTCTCTTTGTTTGTAAAATCCATTAATAATCTCCAGACATGTTTTGATCATTTTTGGGCTGAATTTGCCTCTTCAATTCAGCTTAGCAACGCACAATAACGACCGCTGTTTTCAAATTGCATGTCGGCTAAAGCTTTGGCTGAGAGTACCTAGTGACGTGATGTTCGTGAACGAGTCGGCTCTTTAGAACGATTCCTTAAAGGTGCACTGTGTAACTTTTCTAGTGGAGGTTCCGTCAGGTGCTTTTCTCCATGGTGATGTTATTGCCCTGCCTGGAATGTTTCACTGTATGGTATTAAAACATTTCTGTCTTCAGGAAAACCAAACTAGACCAAAAAAATGATTAATATTATAGAGGAAACATTTTATTTATATTGTATAAACCAGGGGTCTTCAACGTTTTTCAGGCCAGGGACCCCCTACTATATATACGGCATAGAATTGTGTTTTATATTAAATTGAGCTTAGTGTCATGTATAAACATTGCTACTCTGTTATGGTACATCCAATACAAGGAAATAATACACAGGTTAATACTGTATTTTACACTATAAAATATAAAATTATATTATTTTAAAGTGAAATCAAAAGATTTTGCGACCCCCCTGCAGTACCTCCGCGACCCCCCTAGGGGTCGCGACCCCCCTGTTGAAGACCTCTGGTATAAACATACTCCCACTTTCAGTTCGAACCATTTCTGAGTCTTGGTCTTTCTCTCAGTGAATAGTTTGTTGTATAAATGTGTTCTCCCATTGGCTTCTGTCATATAAATAAATAGTAAAAGAGTCTTTTGAACGTCTCTTTGAAATGAACAGATCCAAAAGATTTGGATCTCATAAGAGCTGAAAATCCCGCTTAGCTGGAGAACTGGCCTATTGTCAATATTTTAGATTGAATGATAAAACCATAGCATCTGGATAAAAGTTTAACTCGGGGACTTCTTGCTATCAGTTTGAACCATTATAATGTAAGTGGTTGTAAGCGCTCTCCAAGCCCATTGAGTTTTGGAAGGCTCTGGAACTTAGCGGTCTTTCAAAAATAAAGTCCTTCTGGCTAATGACTCATGCAAAATCGAAAGGACATTATGCAACATTTCTTTACCCCATTTCGCCCATGCTTTGTCCTCAAAATTCATTGGTGATTGGGGTTGCCAGAACAATCCCTGTAGGCGACAGTAGATCAGTTGGTATTTGTCCACTGATCTGAAGGTCAGGGGTTCAAATCCGGCTCTTGACATAAACATGATTAGTTGAGATCCACTGACGAATGTTATCACTATGTCCTTGGACAAGAACTTAAAGGGATAGTTTTTATAGTTTTTATGTTAATCTGTATGGGTTTCCTTCTAAAAGTTACGTGCGGTAACACTGGCTTACCTCTGACAGTCTCGTCTCAGCCCGGTTCTGCTCGCGTTCTGGAGCTCACTTAAGTAGGTCGGGTAAGTTCGTGGGGACTCATAATAAAGCTTGTTTTTCTTCTCAAAACAAAACATTTGTCCGAAAGGTGATATATTTGCATCCCAAACAGTTCTCTAGATTCATATCAATGTGCCCACGTTAGCTCTATTGCCTGTTCACTCGTAAACTTGCCCTTACGGCGGACCGCATCCGCCTTACACTTCCGCTAAAGGTTAACAGGTTAATAATAAGCAATAGGCGCGCAGTGATACGAATCGAGACGAGATATGCAGATGCTAACTACGCTGCTGGATTTTTCGTGGGTAACTGTTTGGGACGCAAGTATATCACCTTTCGGACAAATGATTTGTTTTGAGAAGAAAAACAAGCTTTATTAACAGTCCTGGCGAACATACCGGATCTACTTACGTGAGCTCCAGAACACGAGCAGAACCGGGCTGAGCGCAAACTGTCAGAGGTAAGCCAGGCTTACCGCACGTAACTTTTAAAAGGAAACCCATACAGATTAACATTAAAAAAAAACGCACTAACCCTTTAACCCACCTCTCCCCTAGTGTGGTAATGGGGCAGTGGTTCCTTGATCTGAAGTGCTTTGAGTGATTTGAACGTGGAAAGCTGTTGTACAAGTAGGTGTAGTAGTTTCAAAGTAATTTCATTGTAGTTAGCTCCTCCCTTCAGGCAGATATAGGCAGTGTCCACCAGCGTCTGACCAGAACAAATCAAAATCTTAAGAAAAAAATGCTTGAAAGCTCACTGTATGCATCATGAGCATATACAATATCTGGGTTTGACGTTCTCAAAAGAGTGACAAAAAATATTAAACTTTTTCACGATATTTCTTGAGAAACAAGGACAAGGAATTTCTGGATTAACAAGGACAGTACCCAAAATGGACAAAGCGAAAGTCTGAGAGGTCTTTTAGGATATGCGGGGCATTGGTGTAGAACAACCAGGCTGGCCGGATTAGCCTCTCCAGTGCCCCCCCTCCCACACTCTGGGCCTGGGAAGACGGAGAGAGAAACACTGGGCCAAACTAATTAGCTTGGAAGTGGGCTACGGCTAACACAGATGAGCGAGTGCGTTTACAGCGGCGAGCGGGGTAGAGCATCCGAGCCAAAGCGTGAATTCAGTTCGCGCGGCTTTGTCCTGGAGCATGTCGAATTCACTAAGCTCAAGCAAACAGACAAACTGCTCTCTTGTGCTGTTAAGAGTGTTATTTTGTACGGTCATTCTAAGCAAATGTAAGATGTGTGTAACCTAATGGTAAGGAGGGGGTGCGGGGTATACAAGGGCGTTGCCATAGCGAGCAATACATTAAAACACAATACTATGTCTTCTGAATGGTCCTCAAAGAAGTCCTAAAAATGGTGCCAATAACACAGCACTTCATTTGCATCACTCATTCAAGAACGGGTCTGAAACAGAAAACAATCACTGAGTTTATGTTAAAGAAGTGCCTTGCCCAAAGACACAACAGCAGTACATATTAATCAGTAATACTGCGCCACTGCCGGTCCACATACTGAATGTCTTCCTTCCTCCTTTGATTTTCTAGTTTTAGTTTTGTTTTAGTAGTTCGCACCCCTAACTCGACGGTTGGTACAGTAATTTGACTCTTGCCACTTGCATTAGCTATGTTGGTTTGGTTATTGGGCACGGCAAGTGGATTTATAGTATTTTCCAGACCATCTAGAGCGCTTTACATTGCATTATTGATTTATCCATTACTATTAGGCTACGTTCAGACTGCAGGGCTTAATGATCAATTCAGATTTTTTTTGTCAAATCGGACTTTTTTTGCAAGGTCGTTCACATTTCCATTTAAATGCGACTTGTACGTGATCTCCAGTGTGAACTTTAAACGCTCCAAAAGTGTCCCGCATGCGCCTTGGAGGACACGACGAGGTCACGTGCAGCGAGCATGCTCAATGTTTACGGAAGAACATGGACGCTAGCATTGAGCGCCTGGAGATTTTAAAGTTGCTGTCGTGCCAGAGCCGGAACATGTACAGGTTATTTGTTTTAAGGAAGAGACTGAGAAGGAGAAGGACAAGGTTTTTTGGCCATGGCGTTTTGTGGGGCAGTGGCAGCAACGTCCGTAGAAAGGAATGTGTGGGTGTGGAGTCGCAGGTAAGAGTAGTGGGATTGCTACTGTATGTCCTTCGCCGCTTCACTGACACGAAGTTCTTACACAGTTTTCGTATCACAAGAAAAACGTTTGTGAACTTCAATGCAGATTAATGACGTTTGTCGCGACCTGACTGTTCAAACTGAAGTCGCACGTCAAAAGATCGGATATGTATCGGTTTTAGGATCACATATCCAAGTGGCCTGGGTCGCATTTGAAAAAATCGGATTTGTGTTGTTCAGACTGTCATTAGAAGATCAGATACAGGTCGCATAGGGACGAAAAAACACGGATTTGGGTCACTTCAGGCTGCAGTCTGAACGTAGCCTTAAGCTCACAGTTGTTCTGGGATGGACAACTGAGGCTGCCAATCTGCACCATCGGCCCCTCTGATCACCACCAGTCCATTCACTCACAACTCCACATTCACACTAGGCAATATAGATGATGTGGAAACAACAGCAGTATGCACCAGAATTTTCAAGTTGGTATAGCTGTAGTACATCTACCTTGTTTGAATGAATGTGCTTCTGTAGTTGGAGATGTTTGGAAAGGCAGTAGGCATACAATAGCAGCCACATTCGTAAAAATATGCCCCGAGTCAGCTGTAGATCTTCAATATCCTCATGTAAACTTTGAGACAAAAACAATATAAAAAAAAAACAGCGAGATAACAAAATAACAACCAGTTTTTTACAGACAAGCTGAGATATTCCTAAAAATGTATTCTCATATGTCAATTTTCAGGCTGGTGGTAATGATTTTCATTTCAGCCCTTGTTTTCTATATTTTTTGCACATTTAAATAAAGCTTTGGGTGAACAAAATCCCAATTATCACTATAGGTGCGATGTTCACACCGTGGGCTATGTAGCACAAAACAATGGAGGTTCACACTTGCAATATGAAACACATGTCCCATTATTTATGTTCTCTGTGGAAAATATATACTGTATATATATATTTTTTTCTTTTGTTTTTTGTGTTTCTTTTTTTACCCCAGGGCGTTGTACCACCCATCCCAAGTTGTGGATCTAGAAGGTGGTGTGTCCAATTTATTACGGGCAGCAGTGTTTTGTTTGAAAAATTAATGCCACTGGGGTGAGAGAACAGGTCTGCCCACTGTCCAGCATGGCATCATGAAAATGTCATGAGAACAAGCAAGGTTCACCTGAACTATTTTAGAAAGTTTTAAGAAATGCTGTAAAAATTATTTTTAACAATGTAAAAATTTGTGTTTTAAATGTCTTCTTTATGATGATAGATTTTAACCATGTTGTAACAGTGTTTTCTCATCTTTTGCTTACTCAAAGTTATATTTCAGTTGGTTCATGCATTTTTAAGTAATCTTATATGTTGTGCATTTGAGGCTTGGGGGCTCAGAAAATAGTTTCTAAATAATGTATCATGTTTGTATTTGGTATTTTGCATTAAGTGTAAACTTAATAGTCCACATAGGGAAATGTGTCCTCTGTATTTGTCCTCTCGTTCAATATGGCTGGTGAAACCTGCCAGGGGCAGTGCTCAGAAAATTTCTGTTTTCACCTACCTCCTATCATCACCTACTGCTCTGTACTTACTTGTGCTATTAAAACCCAGACTCATACATATGTACCGTTCAAAAACTGTAATTTTTCAACTGGCTTTTTTTTCAACAATGGACCATTTTCTATTGCTAAGCATTTTAGAGCAACATTGCAGTTTATCATAAACATGTAACAGGTAAAACAATAATGTCCTCCACATTTTGTTATAGTTCAATACTAAATGTAAAAAAGACCAATATATCTCCTCTATAAACACTAACACGTCTGACAATCATCCCAACAGCTGTTCGATTACTTTCATTGCATTTTTCACTACCTGATCATCTCGCTGGTAGTTTTAGGGCCCAGCTCACCCGTAGGAGCTCAGTGGAGCGTGGTGGGCACAGAGGAGGTGGTGGGCACAGAGGGGTGGTGGGCAGAGGAGCCAGCAGCCCCAGTGCCAGAACAGATGCTGCCGTTCGGGCTGTGCCATCAAAGAAAATTGATACCATTTGTCATTGTTTACTTGCCATGTAATCACCTTTCTATGAGGGTGTGTGGGACTCTGAGCCTCACATTCTAATGTATCGTGTGACAATTAAAGATACACTGTGTAACTTTTCAAACAAACCGGTTGATCTCTATGGAGATTTTAAATGATTTTCCCATTCAGCTAACATCGTTACCTGTCCAGCCAGAACCACACGTTTTGACAAAACTTTACAAAGACGAGCGGATCTGGAGCTGTAATATCTCCCTGATTTCAGAGGACGTGATTGACAGGTGGATTAACCAATCAGAGAGATGCGCAGTCCATTCCATCAAAAACAAACATGACAGTTTACACGTAGAAAGAAGGGAAAACAACAAAGAAATATCAGATATTTGCACGTTAAGATCATTTCCGAGAGGAGACGTTTTTTGCATTTGAGAGACAAATGATTCAAATGAGCGGCTGTGGTTGGAACATTTCAAATTAGGATGGAGGTTTTTCATGCTCCACACTCCCTTCTGGATTCTAACAGAATGTAGAAGGGACTGGCTTGTCAGGAGAACAGCTCTTGAGGTTAAAAAAAAAAATCTGCTGCTTTACCATCATTACATTTACTTTTATTTTATTTTATTTACCACTACAAAACTCGCTCAGACCTCTGAATGCTGTAAAAGCATGTACAATAGACTTCCCTTTGGACTCCCTTGAAAAAAAGTTCTTAACTCATTCAATGCCGGAGACGTCTATTGACGTCCCCTCGAATCCAACCGTTGAGTGCCGTGACGTCTATAGACGTCAATTGCTTTTTTCAGCGGGGGTTGCTAGGTTACGGCCTGGAGCAACTTTTGAGGTGTAATTTACATCTCTCAACCTGTAGATGGCGATGTTGTATCATTATTAGCCGATCAGAGCCGGGGAAGAAAGGAGGAGTGCAGCGTGTGTATGGTGTATTGGCCAGAGTAGTAAGATGGCGAGGCCAGGGAACCCGGAAAAGCAGACAACTGTTGATCAGCGCCTATGGAGCGATCAGATTGCTCTTGGGACCCAGGATCCTGGATCAGAGGATCGCAGAGACAAGCCGGATCAAGCAGCGAGTTCTGAGCAGAGATCTGCTGTGCCCGAGGAGGGCGTGTCCTGTGTGCGCTGCGCGGACCAGGGAGTCTCCTCAGAACTACGACAGCTCCAAAGAAGAAGTTTACTGACTTGGAGCAGTGAGCAGTGTATGGTAATTGTAATGAATGAAGTTGTGTGTGTGTGTGTGTGTGTGTGTGTGCGTGTGTGCGTGCGTGTGTGCGTGTGTGCGTGCGTGCGCGCGTGTGCGTGCGCGTGTGTAGCTGTGTGTGTGTAAAGGTTTATGCATGGGCTTGTGTGTATGTACATATATATGTGTGTGTGTGTGTGTGTGTGTGTGTGTGTGTGTGTGTGTGTATTAGTTTTTATTATGGGTCTGTACTCTGGGCCTCAGACAAAGCCTCAACAAAGTTCTATTTTATAGGAAAAGATATTATATCCTGTAAACATCTCTTGGCACTATTGATTTGAACGAATTTTCAATTCACAGAGCCTTATATTCTTATATTTGTAAATAAAAAATGTACTTTGTCATCAAAAATCTCTTTCTCTGTTATTTTAGATGTTTGAGGTGTCACTAAATCAATAAATATTGATGTCAAAGTCACTGATCTGCTCGAAATCCTTCCCTGAACTAAACGGTCGTTTTCTCCATTTCTTGCTCAAAAACCAGTGTTTTTGCTGAAACTTCCCTATGTTCTACTATCAGTTATTTGAGAACCGAAAAGGTTAGAAACATAATTTTTTTTCCAGGTGAAAGAAGAGAGTCGACACTTTATTTTGATGTGTCCCATGTTTATATAGTCAAAGAACTCAGTATTCTGTGGGTCTTGGAAAATCAGTGAAATTCTACTGAAACCTGTGGCACTCTGGGGGATAGAATTCTGAAAACAGGCCGGCAGTGAATGAGTTAATCTGAGCCTGAAATGAATAATTTTCTTTCTTTTTTTTTCTTCACATTTTTAAGACAGCAAAAATCAGGTACAAAGCCTTTAAACGGATCTACCTTCCATTTATTCAATTACAGGCGAGAAAAACAAGCATTGCAAGCATCTGACAGACCATCTACATGACGACAAAACCTCTCCTGTAAAAATATGCCCTCCTCTCATCTCCTCTGTTCTCCTTTTCCTATCCCTCTCTTTATGCACTGCCACATTTCACCTCGGCATCAGAAGGCCCCATAAAACTCTTGACAAACTGCTCGCGGCTTGTTGGCAACACAAGATGCGAGTTTAATTCCCCGCTAATTTGGCTTTTTGTCTGTTTATTGTTTATAGTGGCATTAGTCGTTGCCGCGGTGACCCTTTCATCTGGCGTATGCGCCCCCGCGTCTCTCTGAACGCTCAGGCAGATGTTGTGTTTGTCATAATGTGTTTTTAATCACCGCTCCTGAAATCAGATGCCAGCAGGCGACTAGCAATCCGACGCGCACCGCTTCTCTCTCCTCTCTTTTCTACTCTTTCTCGCTTCCCTCTCTTCGCTTTGACTGCGGAGAAGGCTGGAGGCATCAATCACTCTTAACTAGATGCATGTTTGTATGTTCGTCATATTTCAAGGATCCTACAGAGCTGGGTGTGTGATACGACTGATCAAGAGTTAAAGGTCTTATATTACACAAAACGGACTCTTGTGAGGTTTAAGTCACGCTATAAGGCTGTTACCATCTCAAAAACTTACCTGGAGTTGTGTTTTGTTTCATTCACACGTTTGAATAATCCTGAAAAATTGCTCTGTTCCACCTTGTCACGAAGCGGTAGTTTTCAAGTTGACAGCTCCTTTTATCTTTTGTTCAGAGGAGATTGGCAATTCCAGGGCTGAAATCATCCAAATTCTAGTGGTGGATGGAGTTTAAAACCACAATGGAGTACTTCCTGTATTACCACATGAAATCACAAGGTGGAACAGAGCGTTTTTTTCTTAATTGGATTTGATAAATAAATAAAAAAAAGTATAGCTAATTATTAGGCCCAAACACTAAAGTGTAGGGACTATTGTTATTGTTTTTTCTTCTTATTATTATTTTCCTGTACACTTTTTTCAGGTTTCGGGTACTTTCCACCGACGAAAACTCACAAAAATTTTTCACAAAATTCAAGAATGCCAAAAAAGGAATTTACAAATAATCTGTATTAAAAATCTTTAAAAATGGCTCAACAGCGCCCCCTGGAAAATCAAAATACATTGCGCCTATGGCTATACCCGTGTTGCCATGGCAACAGGCCAAACATCTGTCCTCGCCAATGGGACGCCCGGCAAAAACTTTGTCGTAGCCAAACCAAATTTGGTACACAGATGAATCATGGGAATACGAACAAAAAAGTATATTACACCGTTGCTACGCGACCAACAGGAAGTCAGCCATATTGGACCGAGCACGTGACCCGGCACCCAAGGCAAATTTTCCTGTCCTCGTATTTTAACAAACTCCTCAAACTCCTCACCCAGACTCACCAGAATCGTGCTGGATCATCTAGACAAGTGGGACATTAAACGCTATTTAAAAGCGTTCTAAAAGGTGTTTCCATGAAAAACGCCGAAAATTTCAGGTTTGTTTTTGCAGCTCGCCATCAAATTTCGACAAGTGACAATCCGTGCATACTTTGGCCGATTTCACTCAAAATTTAGTGCAAGAAAGGGCCGATCATTGCCGCTTGTGGTTATATTTATATTTGTGATTTGTGTTTTAGTAATATCTGTTCAAAGTTCCCATCTTAAACACGTCCAGAAGGCAAACAAAAACGCAGAAACATGAACTGAAAACTGAAGAATCACATTTCAGTATATGTTTGCACAGATCTAAACTTCAGGGTTAGCAGTTTTATGCAGAATAAAACAATAAAACTGGATATTTTGTCATTTGTGAAGAACATAATCGAACTACAAAAATGGCAGTCTTTTCGGATTTGGTAACTGTGTGCATTCAGTTGTGCTTTCGATGCAATTTTGATTAACCTTGCAGCTTTAATTTGTACTATTGACATGCAAAAACAGTGTACATTTGTGTGTCTAGGTCTTTTTTATTTGCTTGTCTCCATGGAGATGTTGTTGCTTTGCCAGGGATGTTCCCCAGGATGATATTAACCTTATCTATTCATACAAGTGTGTTTATTGCTAAAAAACAAAACAAAACAAAACATAACTACTATTCCATTACTCATGCAATACTATATTTTCTGTATTTTATTTTTTATTGCATTTTCACAGCAACTCATTGGTACAGTGTAACATTTCAGACAAAGCAGTAACATCTCCATGCAGACATTTGGCAGAGCTCCACCAACGACACGACCCTAAGGCTGTATTATTTCAAAATCTATGGTTTTATTGTACAAAATGTCTAAAATCTTACAGAGTTCTTTAGCGATGGCATATTTCCAAAGCCACTGCTCCGGTAGCCTCCCGAGATCTCCACACTCAACACATCTGGATGCACGCCACTTGTACGGTTTGTATCCAGATGGCCCCATCCAGAGCATCGTCCTCTCTGCTCCCTGTGGGCCCATACAGGCACAGCGAGCACCAGCCCTCCTCAACTTACAGATCTTCACATTATACCAATCACTAAAGCCAGATTGGATACAAGCTGCATTTACTAATTGGCAAAAATAGACACGCTGCCTGTAAACCTTTAATTCAACCATAAAGAATCGTATATTTTAACCATGAAATGCGATAAACGAGCAAAGCAAAGTGCAGTGTAAATGAGGCAAAAGGAAAATCTGTCTTCACAATTAAATATATATTTTTGTGTTGTAAAATGATCTTAATGAGTCTTGTAATAAGGTATAAAGCGCTACGGAGCACTTCTTAAACGAAGGTCGCCAGTGTCTTAACCTGCAGATAGAAGACACAAACAGCTCAAGAAAAAAAATAAGAGACACACTGCATTTTTTTCTGAAATCAGCATCTCTACATGTATTACAGCCATTCCATTCCAGCGTCTGTTGAATTCCAACACAAACACAAAGCTGAGCTACTTCAGTTCTTGCACCAGGAGTGGAATACCAGTCACCCAAGAACAATGTGAAAGACTTGTGGAGAGTATGCCAAGACGCATGAAAGCTGTGATTAAAAATAAGGGTTATGGCACCAAATATTGATTTCTGAACTCTTCTTAAGTGTAAACATTAGTATTATGTTGTTTTAAAATGAAATTGATCTTGTTTCTTTGCATTGTTTGAGGTCTGAAAACCTTCAAGCAGATATAAGCAGTGTCTACCAGCACTCTAGCCAGAACTGACAAAGCAGCTTGGATGAGCTGCGAAACATCTTCGACCACATAAACTTTGTCCAGTTGAATTGAATTTCTCCCTTTAGGTTTAAAACAACTGGATTTCACCACTGAAACTGGCAACACATGAAATAGTCATGTGAGGCTCATTCTGCTTTCTGGTTGGACAATTGTAGTGAGAACCAGAACCCCAAATAATAACATAAATAAATGGGACATCATGTTTTAGCAAGAATACATAAGTATTACAGTTGTCATCAGTACAAGCTTTACTTACATAAGAGCGGAAGAGAGCCTTAAGGCCTGTTTACACGCTTACGGGTAAAAATGACAAAATATTTTATCAGAAGTGCCTTTCGTATAGATGGTGACGGCGTTTTGGGGGCTTAAATACGCAAAAAACTGAAACCGCCCTCCAAAGTGGAAAACTTTAATATGCTCTCCCATAGCGTTTTCGTCTACACAGCCCAAGACGCAAAACTCTGGTCAAATCTGCTGACATCGCGTACACGTTTACGTCACATCGGTCCATATATTAGTGTATGATAAAAGGAGAAGTTCAATTTGTCAACTGGACAAAGTTTGTTTGGTTGAAAACGTTTCGCCGCTCATCCGAGAGGCTTCATCAGAGCTGACGAAGCCTCTCGGATGAGCGGCGAAAAGTTTTCAACCAAACAAACTTTGTCCAGTTGACAAATTGAACTTCTCCTTTTATCATGGATTCTACCTGGACGACTGAGGGACTTTTCACACATATATTAGTGTACTTTGTTTGGCAGAACTATTATTGCTGCTATTAGTACTTCTTGACCATCTTAGCGAGTCAACGGTTCTTCTGATCCTAAGCATTTCATTGCATTGTTGAACTTGTGTCGATCTTGCATATGACAAATAAACAGTCTTGAATCTTGACTCCCAGTCCACACCTTGTTGCGCCTTCATTGCTTTGTAGTCTAACGTGGTCTGAAGCAATAGTTGAAATTCTTCTGACCACACTTTTTTTTTTTTTTTTTTGCTACCAGTAGCCATGTTTTGTTTTGCTTTTCGCGACGCAGATGAGAAGGAAGATTCTATGCATGTGCGCGGACATAGTGATAATGTATCACAGCACCACTTAGCTGCCTGCCATGCAAACCCAACTGAATTCCACACACTTTTGCGTCACCGTATGCACACATATTTCCTCCCAAAAACGCTCGTCTAAACGAGGAATAAAAAGTGAAGACGTGACGCCACTTTTCCGTCTTCTGTTCAGACCGTCATCATACAAATGCATCTTTACTTTCCTTAATATGCATGAACCAAAAAAAAGTCTAGGTAGGTTTTTGATGGGGAAACAACAATACTGCTGCATTGTTAAACCCTAAAATGTCAGTTTAGCAGTATATAATATGCTCACATTCTTGATCAGGTGGGGAATATTTATATAACAAAATGTTTTCTCCTTCAGTGAGTCAAGTTGATTCCTACAAAACTGATCAAACTCCTTTTTTATTTCTAATAGTTTGTTTTCCTTGAGTCTTGCGTTTCATATTGTTGTCAAAGCGTCTGGTATTGCAGACAACAATGGGGCGTACTGAGGTGGGGACTTTCATCTCCTCAATGGGCCTAAAGGGCTTCAAACCGAGTGGTCCAGCTTCAGAGGCACAGCTTCATAAGAGCTACAAAGAGAAACTGGCTACAAATACACAACTACTGGCTAGCATGGGTGAAGGTGGATATGAATGAGGAGGGTACATACGATATCGGGAGAAGTGGCTTTATAGCTATTCTAATGTTGTTTAATGTTAGTTTTGTTTCATTTTTTGTGGTATATTGTATTTATTTTATTCATTTTTTACTGTATTGTCGTCTAATGGCATTTCATGATTTGGTGCACGGCTTATTTATCATCATTGGACAAATTTGATAAAACACAGGCAGTGGAGGAAATTATAGTTTGGTTTACGGTTCTTTTTTTTAATAGATACATTATTTATAGATACGATAGATGAACAATAGCACAGAATTCATTCAATATTCAATTCACTCCACACTCTTTGGTGGTAAACTATTGTAGCCACAGCTGCCCTGGGGAAGACTGACGGAACCGAGGCTGCCAATCTGCGCCATCGGCCCCCTATCATCGACCACCATCACTCACGCACACACCACTTTCGTATTAGGCAATGTGGGTGTCTTACCTAAGGACACAAAAACAGTTTTTGCCACTAGTACCCCCCTGTGGCACCTGGTGTTCCCAGCGGTCTCCCATCCAAGTACTGACCAGGCCCAGCCCTGCTCAGCTTCTGAGATCTGACGAAGTGGATCTTGCAAAATGACCCATCTCTAGGTCGCATTAAAGCAGATAAAATATGCTCCTGTATTTGAAAAGAAATATACAGTATTTTTTATTGGAATTTTCAAATAAATGTTTTACTCCCGTGGACCCACCACCCGCGGGGGGATCCATGGGGGCCGGTGCACTGTGATCTGGGCAGCGGATCTGGACTGTTGTCCCCGTGACCCGAAAATACGGAGAAAGTGGAAGAAAATGAAAAAAAAAAAAGAAAATGAAAAAAATATATATTATTATGTAAAAATGACAATAAAAAAGATGATCCTTAAGATGGATAGTCCTGACCAAGATGCTAGCTCAAGGTTAGGCCAGTACGGAAAAATATTGGAAAAAATATATTAACCTTGGTCCACTTTATTTTCACCATGAGCTATTTAATAAACCATTTTTCTGCACATTTTCTTCCATTAAAACTCTATTGTGTTAATGACTAGGTTAAGACAAGTCCTTTTTAGGTAGTGGCATTTTCACACTTGATAAAGCAGATAAAATATGCTCCTGTATTCGAAAAGAAATATACAGTACTTTTTGTTGGAATTTTCCAATTTATTTTTTTCCTGTGGACCCACCACGTGCGGGGGGGGGGGGGGGGGTCCATGGGGCCGGTGCACTGTGATCTGGGCAGCGGATTTGGACTGTTATCCCCGTGACACGAAAATATGGAGAAAGTGGAAGAAAATGGAAAAAAAAAAAAAATGGAAAAATGACAATAAAACAAGGTCAAATTAACAATTATCATTTGCAACTGAAAAAAAAAAGATGATCCTTAAGATGGATAGTCCTGACCAAGATCCTAGCTCAAGGATATGCCAGCAATGAAAATATTGGAATAAATATATTAACCTTGGTCCACTTTATTTTCACCATGAGCTATTTAATAAACCATTTTTCTGCACATTTTCTTCCAAAAAACAAACAAACTCCACTGTGTTGAAATGACTAGTTAAGACAAGTCCTTTTTAGGTAGTGGCACTTTCACACTTGAGATTTGTCGGTTTTAAAGAGAATTAAAGAGAATCGGACAAAGTGCCGGCTGTGGGGCCCTTGGCGTGGGCCCTGTACCCTGTGTGTGATGTGACAGGAGCCCCTCATCAGGATAAGTGCTGCGTCTGTGTGGAGTGAAGGACGGTGCTCAGGAGCCACTCAGAGCAATGACCGCTGCTTTTCAAAAACTCATCGTCTTCCAAGAATCTGCCATTTCAGAACACTGGCCCAGAGACGACGAGCAGGACTGAGGCTGGAGGAGGCTGGCACAGGACGAAAAAGGGTTTCTAAATGAGATGCATTTTGTTATTGAGTTAATCATTGGACTTTTCATCATGTTTTTGATATTGGTTTCAATGCAGCGTTTTCATTTTTCAGGTCAAATAAGTCGGTGGATCTAATACATGTTGTTGCGGTGTCTAACGTAAGAATTTCACTCACTTTGCCTTGTTTTCTCCCACCCCCTGTTCCCGCCCACATCCCTGAACTCAGTTGTGATTACCTGAAAAATGATACCTCTGCTTTGAAAAGATTTAGACTTCAAAAATGTCACATAGCGGCAAACAAAAAATAAAAAATAAAAAGCTGAAATAACAGTCTTTTGCTGCTACACTGAAAATGCCATTATTAAAAGTCAGTGATCCCATTTCCAGAAAGACGCCGTGGTCGACAATGAAGTAAAATAATGATATGTTATGGTTTAATACAAAGCACAAACCGGCGAGAAAATACGACAAAAACACTGAATCTAGCTAAATAATTCTGGAATACACCTACTCAATATTTCAATGGAATGGACCATTTCTTCACCAATCGCAACAACAGAGAAGAAGAGTGAAGCATAGAAGAGGCTTTCCTGTTCACCTGGCTTCCCTTGGACACTGGCTGTGACGATGGAGGACACAAAGGAGGGACACTTTTGTCCTGAGGGCTGTTCCTTTCCTCAAATTGCCCTGACACAAATCTGCTGACCCTACCTGACCAGTCCCCCTGTTAAACTGCACTGAGACCTTTAACTGAAACGCAATGGCGACTGAGAAGTGTAAATGTTGCTGCAGAAAAACTTGAATTTCCCTCGGGATCAATAAAGTATTGCTCCCCTTCCTTGGTTTCCTCGGTTCAGTTCTCAGGCTACGTTTATATGATGACGGTCTGAACAGAAGACGCAAAACTGGCGTTGCAGCTTCACTTTTTATTCCGTGTTTAGACGAGCGTTTTCAGGAGGAAAACCGCGCATACGGTGATGCAAAATTGTGTGGAATTGGATTGGGTATGCATGCCAGGCGGCTAGGTGGTGCTGTGATACATTATCACTATGTCCGAGCGCATGTGTAGAATCTTCCTTCTTCTCATCTGCGCCGCGAAAAGCAAAACAAAACATGGCTACTGGTAGCAAAAAAAAAAAGTTGTGTGGTCAGAAGAAGTTCAACTATTGCTTCAGACCATGTTAGACTACAAAGCAACGAAGGCGCAACAAGGTGTGGACTGGGAGTCCTGCCAAACAAAGTACACTGATATACGGACCAATGTGACGTAAACACGTACGCAACGTCAGCAGATTTGACCAGAGTTTTGCGCCTTGAGCAGTGTAGACGAAAACACTACGGCGGAGCGTATTCAAGTTTTCAACTTTGGAGGGTGGTTTCAGTTTTTTGCGTTTTTAAGCCCCCAAAACGCAGTCACCATCTAAACGAAAAGCACTTCTGATAAAATATTTTGTCGTTTTTACCTGTAAGCGTCTTATGTAAACAGGCCCTCAGGGATATTCTCCTGTAAAATTTGCTTGTTTTCATGATTTTGGTGGGTTTGTGTAGATACTTTTTATTCATATCAACCATGGTCTAGACTGGGGGTTTCTGTAGATGGATGTAAAAATGGGAAAATACACAGGGCAAATCTTCCTACTAGACAATCAAATCTACCTTAACTTTATCCAAGAGGGATCAAGACATCACTTCATAAAACATCCGTATAAACCCACAATCCTCTGCTGTCAAACCCCCTCCTCTTCGCTCCCTCCTTCTCCTCACATCTCCCTAATGCTTTTGCCCCCCTGGCCTCTTCAAAGGTAAGGCGTTGTCAGTGGGAGAACCACACGGCCATCACAC
Organism: Paratrypauchen microcephalus; assembly: GCA_036785185.1. Taxonomy (NCBI): domain Eukaryota; kingdom Metazoa; phylum Chordata; class Actinopteri; order Gobiiformes; family Gobiidae; genus Paratrypauchen; species Paratrypauchen microcephalus. The sequence goes on from JAVJIX010000132.1 coordinate 2,274,484, forward strand.
ATGTCACCACCTCGTCTGGACAGGCACGCACAAGTCGGCGAATCAAACACACCCCCACCTACACATGGGAGGGGGGTGTGGGGCTGGGTTTGCGAGCTTCTTGGGGGACATTACATAGACTTGCATTCATTTTCTCGTAACTGAGCATGTGAGACACTACAAGTGAACAAGGTTATTATAGTTAACGAAAACGAACGAAAAAACTAAAACTAAAAGAAAAAAAGATAACTAACTCAAACTGTATTGTGTGTTAACAAAACTAAGTAAAACTAATAGAACTGTATAGATAAATCGCTCTTCGTTTCATTTTTGTCAATTTATTTACAAGCCTTGGATTGGATTGGAAGGGAAAAATCCCACGAATCTCAAAGTACATTTACGTACAATTGTATTTGTTTGGTGTAAGTTTGATAACACAATACTTTCTTTATGAATCCTGCACTTGACAAATAACCCAAAAACTAAAACTACTAAAAACTGAACTAAAACTGAGCAGTTAGAAAAAAACAAAAACTAACTAAAACTATCAGAGCCACACTGAAAACTAACTGAATAAAAGCAAAAAAAAAGTCAAAACTAACTAAAACTAAACTATAATGAAAAATCCAAAACTATTATAACCTTGTAGGTGAATAGGAAAAAATACAACATTTAGAAATATCAATTTGAAACTTTTTTTTATAATTTACTTACACAAATTAAAGAAAAAAATGTATTACAAGTTTTTCATCATGTAATGTTTTCATATAAAAATAAGACATTTTATTTGTAAAAAATTAACTAAACTGACCATTTTGACATTTAAAACAGAAACCTGAGAAGAGCCAGGTTTAAATTTCATGCTTCTTTTCACTGACATATTAGATACTTAAAAAATATACAAAGGGGATGTTGGACACTGGTGGAAGATAACGAAATACAAAAGTAAAAGTGCAATAATAAAGTAGAAATTTTAGGTATCTGTACTTTAATTACATTTTATAATGGATATTTTTACTGCATTTGAGAGTATCTGTACTTTCACTTTCACTACATTTTAAATCTGGACTGAAAAGTAAAAACTACTGAAATGGCTGAGAGTTTTTTTCTGCTCATTTCATTTCTGTTAGCATCCCAATTTTGAGCAAACAAAATACACAAAAACACAAAAAAGTGAGAAAAATTAAGAAATCAATTGAAAAAAATAAAATAAAAATCAGTACGTTGTTCAAAAATTGTTATTTAAGTATTTTTTTTTTAAATGTTAGTTTAATACTTTTACTTTAGTAACTTTTTGCCCCTGTATCTGTACTTTTACAGATACAAAAGTAACAAAATTGAAAACTTCATCCACCACGGTAGATCTGGCTGAAAATGTGCTAAAATTTCCCTTTCAAACTTCAAAACATCAAAAAATCCTTCTGTATGTTTCAATATTGAAGGCTGGTTTCCATGAAATGGGTGAGTGAGATATGCACTGTTACCATAGCAATTAACAATTCAAACATTATATCTTTTGAAAAACAGAAAATGGCGCCTACAAACAAGAACCTAAAATTCAAGATTACAGATTTGTGTCCCAACAATGTCAAAAATTATAAATTAAATGATTCATACGCCAGTGTACGCAGACATTAGGGCCAAGGTGGGTTCAGTGTCTTGCCCAAGGACACAACAACAACAGCATTCACTCGTGGGAGCTGGCTTAACTATTCAGACATTAAAATTCAAACTTCACATCTTCTGAATGATGGGCAGTGCTCAAAAAGGTGTCTATAAACAGGAAGTTAACGTTCAGGATTAGAGATCGGAGTCCCCACAATGTGACACAGGTTCTTGTCAGCACCTTCTCCGTCGGGCTGAGGTGCACCTTCTCCGTCGGGCTGAGGTGGACCTTCTCCGTCAGGCTGAGGTGCACCTTCTCCGTCGGGCTGAGGTGCACCTTCTCCGTCGGGCTGAGGTGCACCTTCTCCGTCGGGCTGAGGTGCACCTTCTCCGTCGGGCTGAGGTGTCGTTAGGTCCTGCGCATCGCTCTCATACAAAAGTCAATGGCAGGAAGTACGGGGGAGGGGTGACAGTGAAGACAAGTGGAAAAAAGAGAAGAAAAGTGGGATGGGGTGAGTGGTGGTGGTGAATGTGCAGTGTCTCTGGTTCAGGAGCTGCAGGGTAAGACGCTTGTGGAGAATTTAGTGAGAGAGAAAAATAATTGAAATTTAGGGAAGAATTATACTTTTTTTCCCATTTTATGGGGTGACTGTAGCTCAGTTCGTAGAGTGTTTGTTCATTGATCCAAAGGTTTTCGGTTCAAATCCGCTCTCGACATAAACATCACTGATAGAGAGATGAATGCTGGTGTTGTGTCTTTGGGCAAGACACTTGACGCTGGTGTCTGCATACACTGGAGTGTGTGTGAATGGATAAGAGGTTCCTTGATGTAAGAGCGCTTAAAAAATCATTTTTTAATGCATAAAATAAGGAATTTTATGTGTTAAAAACTTTTTGGGGACATTTAAAACAGAAACCTGAGAAGAGCCAGGCTTAAATTTCATGCTTCTTTTCATTGACATATCAGATACTAAAAAATATACAGAGGGGATGTTGGACAGTGGTGGAAGGTAACGAAATACAAAAGTAAAAGTACAATATAAATGAATGAATGAAAATGAATGAATGAATGAATTTTTTTTTTTTTTACTACATTTGAGAGCATGTATCTGTACTTTCACCTTCACTACATTTTAAATCTGGACTGAAAAGTAAAAAGTACTTTTCTTTTTGGTTTGAGATCTGCTGAAATGGCTGAGATTTTTTTTTTTTTCTTCTGCATATTTCATTTCTGTTAGCATCCCAATTTTGAGCAAACCAAATACACAAAAACACAAAAAAGTGAGAAAAATAAAGAAATCAATTGGAAAAAACAAAACAAAACAAAAAACCTCAACTACTACTACTACTACTACTACTACTACTAATAATAATAATAATAATAATAATAATAATAATAATAATAATAATAAGAAGAAGAAGAAGAAGAAGAAGAAGAAGAAGAAGAAGAAGAAGAAGAAGAAGAAGAAGAAGAAGAAGAAGAATGTATTAATTTACTTTTTTCAATTTCCATTTTAAAGGTGCACTGTGTAATTTTTCTAGTGGACGGTCTGTCCACTAGAAAATGCTTTTCTCCATGGAGATGTTATTGCTTTGGAATGTCTCACAGTATTCTATCTTCATTGAGACCAAACCAGACCAAGTTACAGGTCAGATCTGTGGAGCGGCGACCCCATTCACAGTCAGAATGCCTGTTTTTCTACGGATTTTTGAGCTATAAAACCACCTGTAATTGACTAAATGTAAAGTAGGTTCTGTTTAATGTCATACTGTGGAACATTATAGGCAGAGCAGTGACATATCCACAGAAACAAGCAGGTGACGGACCCCCAATCAAAAAGTTACATAGTGCACATTTAACATTTGAGGGACATTTGTTCAGTTAATTTCAATTTGGTGTTTTTGTATAGCCCACAGTTATCTCAGCCATATATCTACACATATCTGGAGAGGGTAAAAAAGTATAGAACTTTACGAAGGAGGGAACATGAGGGAGGGATATGAGAGTGAGTGTGGCACTGATCATAGAGTAGAAAGAGAGAGAGAGAGAGAAAGATGTAGAAAGATGTAGAATGTAGAAAGATGTCTTACCCCTTCGTTTTACCCCTACCCCTTGGTTTTGTGCGTTCATGTGAGGGCAAGGGGTGTCCCGGTTCTAATTATGATCAAGGGCTCGGGCCACGACCGAGGGCTACATACCCCTTGAAACGAAGTAAGCTCTCGACCAGACTTGAAACGAAGGGGTACGCCTACAAGCTCAGGCAGGTTTTGGGATCAGGATGGCAGCGTCACATCGACCAGCCAAGGAGTCTCATAAATGTATTTTCAGCAGTTGTAATTATCGATTAACAGTTTAGCAGGTTTACAATTATGACGCTTATGTTCTACGTTACTTTTAGTGAACTGTTGTTGCGGTTTTAATTGTAGTGATGTCTGTTTAGCCGACGTTATCGTTTTCATCAAACTTTCATGTATAAACAAGCTAGTTTTTTTGTCGAGCTGAGGTACCCAATAATCCTCGACATTTGTTTACGTTTGTTTGTGTCAATTGTTGTCGCCTCTGTAGACGTAGCAGCTCAGGTAGAGGTAAGGGATGATGACGCAAACGGTAATCGAGTGGTGTCCCATTTCTTAGGGGAACATTTGTACCCCGAAGCTCGCTATCGAGGGGGAAGACAAAGACGTAAATAAAGGGGTAGGGGAAGGGGTAAGACAGAGTAATGGAACGCAGCCTAAGAGCCAAGACAGATAGGGGAAGGGAGAGATGGAGAAGGGATCACTGATAAGAGAAAGAAAGCAGAAAGAAAAATAAAGAAAGAAAGAGAGGGAAGAGAGTTACGCAGAGCAAGAGTCAAGATAAAGGGAGGTAAGGATAGAAGATCAAGCGAGTCAACATAATTATATTAAATATGAATTAATAATGAGTTAATTTGTACTGTAATGTACTCCCTGAAAAAGAACGAATAAAGAAAGACGGAAAAAAGAGAGTGAAGCAGGACACTGTATAGGCAAAGACAAGGAGGAGAAGAGAGCGAGAAAGGGAGGATGGAAGGAGATTAAAAAAATAATCTAGTGTAAAAAAAAATTGGTAGTATCTCACAGGGAGCAGATGGGTAGAGAGAGAGCTGGAGAGATGGAGGGAGAGAGAGAAAGAAGGAGGGGGCTATGTGGGAGCGCCAGGTCTATACTCGGATCAATGGATGTCCTGTCTTCGTCTGCTGCGTCTGCATTTCCTCCTCCTCCTCCTCCTCCCGCCTGCACAATAAAACCCTCTCTTAGTTACTACCGAAGAGAGAGGGATGAAGAGGGGAGAGAAGGAGGGAGAGAGAGAAAGAGCAAGAGCTAAAATAGAGAGAAGAAGGAATGAAAGTGATCGAAAGCAGAGAGCAAATAGAATGAGAGAGAGAAAGGGATGGGTTTGATGAGAGAGAGAGAAGAGAGAAGAGACTGAAAGCGAAAGTCGGATGGGAGGAGAGGGAAAAGAGGATGAAGACGAGTGACGGCAGAGGCAGAGAGAGCGAGGGAGGTAGAAGAGAGTAGAGGGATGGAAAGAGAAAGATGGATGGGGGCAAAGATGAAAAAGTGAAAGCAAACCAGCAGAGAGAGAGAGAGAAAGAGATAGCGAGAGATAAGCAAAAAGTGCAATTAAGGGAGAGAAGAGAGAGAGGGCAGGAGAGAGAGAGACAGAGAAAGAGAAGATATACTAAGAGAAAGGGAGTGGAAAGCAAGAGGAAAGACAATGATGGAGAAGAGAACAGAGGTGAGAGAGAAGAGAGGAGAATGAGGGGGAGAAAGAGAGGGGGAAAGGTATAGATAGAGAGAGAAAGAGAAAGAGAGAGGGAGAGAGATAAGATATAAAAAGAGAGAGAGAGGAAAGCGAGAGGAAAGAAAATTATGGGGAAGACAGAGAACAGAGTCGAAAGAGAAGAGAGAGCGTGAAGAATGGGGGGGGGAAGAGAGAGGAAAAGGGAATAGACAGAGAGAGAAAGAGAGAGGCAGAGAGAGAAGATATACTAAGAGAATGAGAGAGGAAAGAAGATGATGGAGAAGAAAGAACAGAGGTGATAGAGGAGAGAGAGTGAAGAATGAGGGTGAGAAAGAGAGGGGAAAAGCTATAGACAGAGAGAGAAAAAGAGAAAGAGAGAAAAAGAGAAAAAGAGAAAGAGAGAAATAGATGGAGAGCGAGAGAGAGAAGATAGCTAAAAGAGAGAGTAAAAAATGAGAAGAAGAAAGAGAAGGGGAAAGAGTATAGATAGAGAGAGAAAAAGAGAGAGAGAGAAGATATACAAACAGAAAGGGAGAGAAAACAAGATGATGGGGAAGAAAGAGAACAGAGGCGAAGGAGAAGAGAGAGAGAGAAGATATACTAATACAAAGAGATGAAAGCGAGGGGAAAGAAAATGATGCAGAAGAAAGAGAACAGTCAATAGAGAAGAGAGAAAGAGAGTAAAGAATGAGGGGGAGAAAGAGAGAGGAAAAGGGTATAGACAGAGAGAGAAAGAGAGAGACAGAGAGAGAAGATATACTAAGCGAATGAGAGAGGAAAGAAGATGATGGAGAAGAAAGAACAGAGGTGATAGAGGAGAGATAGAGTGAAGAATGAGGGGGAGAAAGAGAGGGGAAAAGCTATAGACAGAGAGAGAAAAAGAGAAAGAGAGAGATAGATGGAGAGCGAGACAGAGAAGATATACAGATAGAAAGGGAGAGGAAAGAAGACGATGGGGAAGAAAGAACAGAGGCGATAGAGAAGAGAGAGAGTGAAGAATGAGAGGGAGAAAGAGAGGGGGAAAGGGTATAGATAGAGAGAGAAAAAGAGAGAGTGAAGAAAGAGAACAGAGGCGAAGGAGAAGAGAGAGAGAGAGAAGATATACTAAGGCAAAGAGAGGAAAAGCGAGAGGAAAAAATGATGCAGAAGAAAGAGAACAGTCAATAGAGAAGAGAGAGAGTGAAGAATGAGAGAGAGAAAGAGGGAGAAAAGGGTATAGACAGAGAGAGAAACAGAGAAAGACAGAGGGAGAGAGGGAGAAAGAGAGAACCTATACTAAGAGAAAGAGAGGAAAGCAAGAGGAAAGAAGATGGAGAAAAAAAGAGAACAGAGGCGATAGAGAAGAGAGAGAGTGAAGAATGAGAGAGAGAAAGAGGGAGAAAAGGGTATAGACAGAGAGAGAAAGAGACAAAGACAGAGGGAGAGAGAGAAGATATGCTAAGAGTAAGAGAGAGGAAAGCGAGAGGAAAGAAGACAATGGAGAAGAAAGAACAAGAGGTGATAGAGAAGAGAGAGAGTGAAGAATGAGGGGGAGAAAGAGAGGGGGAAAGGGTATAGACAGAGAGAAAAAGAAAAAGAGAAAGAGAAAGAGAGAGGGAGGAGGAGATGTCATTCAGAGAGAGAGAACCAGACCCTTTGGCCTTCCGCTCTTTTCCTCGATATTACAGGTCAGTGGAGGGGCGAGCCACGCATGGAAATTTCAATCTGGGACTCCCCACTGGACCGGAATCGCTTCAGGAGTTTTTTGTTTTTCTTTTTTTGTTTTTTCCTTTTTTTTTTTTTCTTCCAAAGTGGTTTTCTGTGTCCTCTGAGTCTTGCGCCGGACAGCTTGTGGAAGTGTTTTGGATGAGTTTTCCCAAAAGAAAAGCAAACACAGAAGAGGGAGGAAAAGTAGAGTCGAGCAAAAGTTAATTTCTGGGACATTTTTTAAAGAGCTCATATGATGCAATTTTCTGATCTCTGTTCTAATGTTTCCTCGTCACAAACAAACCTGGAGTCAGGCCTGGACTGGTAATCGGGCATACCGGGCATTTTCCCGGTGGGCCGACAGTCCTAGGAGCTGATGCCGTTTTTTTTTGTTTGTTTGTTTTGTTTTTTCTTAGAGACAGGCCCACAATTTAGGACTGAACCAGGACTAAACCAGGACTAAACTAGGACTAAACCAGGACTAAACCAGGACTAAACCAGGACTAAATCAGGATTGAACCAGGACTAAACCAGGACTAAACTAGGACTAAACCAGGACTAAACCAGGACTAAATCAGGATTGAACCAGGACTAAACCAGGACTAAACTAGGACTAAACCAGGACTAATCAGGTCTAAACCAGGACTAAATCAGGATTGAACCAGAACTAAATCAGGACTAAATCAGGTCTGAACCAGGACTAAACCAGGACTAAACCAGGACTAAATCAGGATTGAACCAGGACTAAACCAGGACTAAACTAGGACTAAACCAGGACTAAACCAGGACTAATTAGGTCTAAACCAGGACTAAATCAGGATTGAACCAGAACTAAATCAGGACTAAATCAGGTCTGAACCAGGACTAAATCAGGATTGAACCAGAACTAAATCAGGACTAAATCAGGTCTGAACCAGGACTAAATCAGGGTTGAACCAGGACTAAACCAGGTCTAAGCCAAAAATGCCAGGGCCGTTTTTTTTGTCCCAGTCCAGCCCTGCCTGGAGTAGAGTTTTGTTTCTTTCACACGTTTAACACACAAACCCTGCAGATTTAGAATCCTTCCCTCAGACAGAAAACACTCTGTTCCACCTTGTGAGGTCACGTGGTAATACAGGAAGTGCTCCGTTGCATTTTTAAACTCCATAAACCTTCACTAGAATAATCTGGATAATCTCCATCCTGGAATTGCCAATCTAAATCTAAAAGTAAATGTTAAAAGTCGATGTTGATTTGAAAACTTGTTTTGAAATGTCCACCTCTGCCTCCTTCTGTTGTGGGTAAGAAGGGACATTGTACTCTGTGGTAGATTTCAAAGATACAAAGAAAAGCAAACCTAAAATGAAAGACACACTGTGATGTCATGTGCTAATACAGGAAGTGCTCCGTTGTGTTTTTAAACTCCATAAACCTTCACTAGAATCTTTTGGATAATCTCCTGAATTGTCAATCTAAATCTAAAACTAAATGTTAAAGGGATAGTGCTTTTTTTGTTTTTTTTTATGTTAATCTGTATGTTTTCCCCTTCAACAGTGTCCTGAGATTAACACTAACTTACCCATGACAGCGTGATGTGGTCCCAGTTATCCTCCGGTAACGTAGCTCGTAAACGTAGGTCCGGTAAGTTCGCGGGGACAATTTAATAAAGCTTGTTTTTTCTTCTCAAAACAACATTCACAAAAAAATTGTTGTTGTGTCTTTAGGCAAGACACTTCACCCACATTGCCTAGTATGAAAGTGGAGTGTGCATGAGTGTTGGAGGTGGTCAGAGGGGCCGATGGCGCAGTGTGTGTGGAGTGAATGAACAATGAATTGTAAAGTGCTTTGGGTGTCATGAAGGCGCTATATAAATGCTATGAATTATTATTACTGTATTATTATTAACATTTGTCCGAAAAGTGATATATCTGCGTCCCAGACACTAAAAATTCAGCGTATTTTGCATTTGCATATTTTCTCTCCAGATTCGTATCACTGCGCCCACGTTAGCTCTATTAGCCTGTTAACATTTAGCGGATGTGTACGGCAGATGCGGTCCGCAAGCGGAAGTTTACAAGTGAACAGGCTAATACAGCTAACGTGGGCGCAGTGATATTCTCGAAAAAACTGTTGCCTCTCAACTCCACACTCATCTCACCACTAACAATATCTACGAACAATTTCAATCCGGTTTCCGCCCACTCCATAGCACAGAAACTGCACTTCTCAAAATCACCAACGACCTCCTGTTAGCTTCTGATTCCGGTTTACTTTCTATCCTCATCCTCCTCGATCTGACAGCAGCTTTTGACACAATCTCCCACAACATCCTCATTCACAGACTTCAGTCCATTGGTATTTCCCACATTCCTCTCTCCTGGTTCATTTCATATCTCTCTGATCGCAGTCAATTCATCCAATTCAAATCTTGCAAATCCAACACTTTCCCTGTCACTGCTGGTGTTCCCCAAGGCTCTGTCTTAGGTCCCCTTCTTTTTATCATTTACATCCTTCCACTTGGCTTTCTGTTCCGTAAACACAACATTCTTTTTCACTGTTACGCGGATGACACCCAGCTCTACATTTCTACCAAACCTTCCTCATCTCTCCCTCCAACCTCTCTTACCCTCTGTCTACAAGAAATCCATTCCTGGTTCTCCTCCAACTTTCTCAAACTTAACAGCTCTAAAACTGAAGTCCTCCTAGTAGGCACCCCCTCCACTATCTCCAAATCCAGCAGTTTCTCTATATCTATCCATGATTCCACTGTCCTTCCTTCCCCTCAGATCAAGAGTCTGGGTGTCATCCTTGACAGCACACTTTCTTTTCAATCCCACATTAATAACATCACCCGCTCCGCCTACTTTCACCTCCGCAATATCTCTCGTCTCCGCCCCTCTCTCACTCCTCACACCACTGCCATACTCGTTCACAGCCTTGTTACTTCCCGGATTGACTATTGCAACTCCCTCCTCTTTGGTCTCCCCAATAAATCCCTCCAGAAACTGCAGCTTCTCCAAAATTCCGCTGCCCGCATCATCACCAGGACCCCCTCCTCCCACCACATCACCCCCATCCTCCAACAACTACACTGGCTTCCCATAAAACAAAGAATTCACTTTAAAATTCTCCTAACCACATTCAAAGCAATCCATAACCTGGCCCCACCTTACATCACTGACCTCCTCCACATCTCCATTGCTTCTCGCTCCCTCCGCTCCTCCTCCTCCTCCCTCCAGCTCGCTGTCCCCTCTGCTCGTCTCGTCACCATGGGGGGCAGAGCCTTCAGCCGCTCTGCTCCCCTGCTCTGGAACTCTCTCCCTCCTGACCTCCGCAATATTGACTCTCTTCCCATTTTCAAATCCAGACTCAAAACACACCTGTTCAGACAATCCTACACCACATAACAGTCACTTTCACCATCTTCCAGTTTTTGTATTTGTATTTTATTATCTTTGTATTTTAAGTATTTTTATGTTTTAACTTTGTTTTGTACAGTGTCCTTGGGTGTCTTGAAAGGCGCTTTTAAATAAAATGTATTATTATTATTATTATTATACGAATCTGGAGAGAAAATGCGAAAATGCGAAATACGCTGCTGAATTTTTAGCGGACAACTGTTTGTGACGCAAATATATCACTTTTTGGACAGAAGAAAAACAAGCTTTATTAAATGTGCGAACTGCGAACTTACCGGAATTACATTACGAACTACATTACCAGAGGATAACCGGGACCATATCGCGCTGTGGCTCAGGACATTGTTGAAGGGGAAGCCATACAGATTAACATTAAAAAAAACACACACACACACACACACACACTATCCATCCAAGGTAGCTGTTGATTGGATCTCTTCATGACATCACAAGGTTGAGCAGAGCATTGTGAGTTTAGGAGATGTAGACAGACTAATGATAAAAGGAAAAGTTCAATTTGTCAACTGGACAAAGTTTGTTTGGTTGAAAATGTTTCGCCGCTCATCCGGCTTCTTCAGTTCTGGTTCTAGTGCTGGTTAGTCCCTGTTTATGTCTAGCTGCAGGGAGGAGCTCACTACACTGAAATCGAAACTATCTCAACTAATCTGTATATTTTGTTTCTCTGGCGTCTCACGTTGTTTCTCTGGCGTCTCTGGCATCTGACACCAGAGAAACAAAAGATACAGATTAGTTGAGATAGTTTCAGAACGATTTCAGTTCCCTGCAGCTAGATATAAACAGGGTCTAACCAGCACTAGAACCAGAACTGAAGAAGCCTCTCGGATGAACGGCGAAACGTTTTCAACCAAACAAACTTTGTCCAGTTGACAAATTGAACTTCTCCTTTTATCATGGATTCTACCTGGACGACTGAGGGACTTTTCCCGCATAGACAGACTAATATTAAAGAGTTACTCAAACATGTGAACGAAACAAAACACAACTCCAGGTGTGTTTGTGATGAGGAAAGAAAGAATCCATTTTCAGTTGGTATTTTTGCAGCAATAAAGCACCTGTAATCGAATGCCATACTGTAGAACAGAAGAAGGTGATGACCTCTCCACCAGAAAAGTTACACAGTGCGTCTTTCATTATAGGTTTGCGTTTTCTTTGTATCTTTGAAATCTACCTCAGCGTACAGCAGTTTGAATAAACTGATCATTAATCTCCCGTCTTACCCAGAACAGAAGGAGGCAGAGGTGGACGTTTCAGAACTCAAATCTTCAGCTGTAGGTTGTAGGTGTGGGATTGGAGCGACATGTTGGATTCTGTTGATTTCTTTTAATTACACCCTTATAATTGTTTCCTGCTGTCATGTAAATCAAATCTGAGAAAAACGCTGCCCAAAAATCAATCACTTTCAACAAGCCGGTGGGGTGTATTTATCAACACAGCGTGCAATTTTGGTCATTACCAGCACCAGCGTGGGGTGGTGCAAACACATTTCAAAAACGTCATGTCATTTATTCAAACTTTAAGCGAGGAATAGAATGCAAATGGAATGCTAACGATTATCTGGGGCTAGTTAAACCAATATTAGCCTACTAGAATAAATCAATGAAAACGCAATTCCCCATTATTGAGCCACGCAGAAGAAACCTTGTGAAATATTTATGACCTGATTCAAATAGGTTCGATCAAATATATGCAGTTGGGTTTCCTGGTAGTTTGCTGTGCTTGAAGGTAACTTTGATAAAGACGTTATTAGCCCCATTCGCACATCGAGTCTGCTGTGCTCAAACATAACTCTCTCACATTGCAATGCTGCTGCTTCATTTAAACTGAAAGAACACAGCAAGAAGGTTCTTGGTTCAATTCCCTGGTCGCCCAGGCCTTTCTGCGAGAAGTTTGCATGTTTGCACTTCAGTTTCCCCCATCAACCCAAAACGTAGACACAGCATACAATCCTTCAGCTACAGTAGTCCTGACCAAACCTAGTATACCAGTGTTTTGTTTTTGTTTTTTATGATATTAATTTTTCATATATCCCAAGTGTGAGTGTGTGCGTACAAAACGTCGGGAACACAGAGCGGCGGAAAAAGACGTCGCGGGACATTGTTTGAGAGGGGGACTGTTTTGCAGTGGCGTGAGAGCGGTGGAAGCTCAGTGTGTGTTGAGCGGTGAACAACATGGACGGAGAAAATGTTACAGACACAGAGGAACTTATACCGAAAAGAGGAGCCGTGTCAGTTGTGTGGAAGTACGTCGGCTTTAAAAAATCTGACGCTGATCAAACAACCGTATTCTGTAAATGTCGTCGGGCTAAAGTTGTAGCCTGGAATATGAAGAATGCACGAAACTAAGATCTGCGTCCTCTTCCCCGTCTGCAGGGAGCGTTAAAGTTGGTGCTGCAACAGAAAACGCCACTCGGACGCCACTCAAAGACGTGTTTGCTAAGGGGACTGCCTACGACAAGAAAAGCAAACTGTGGAACGATATTACCAATGCTGTTACTATCCAATTCACCAAAGACATGTACCACTTAGTACTGTTGAGAAAGGAGCTTCAGATATGATCCCAGATGTTTTACCAAGTCGAATTTACTGCAGTAATTATTCTCTAAATTATTAGGAAATGGGGTTAACACCTAGTAATGCATGAAAAAATAAAATAAAATAAAAATACCGTAACACCGATATAATTTTGAAAAATACCACGTTATCAATCTTTCTAAACTAGGAAACAAAGCTCATGGCCAAGGAACTCAAATTCTTGTCCTGTCCCAATACCAACACTACATGTTCATGCATGAAGTGAGTGCACAAGGGCACAAGGGTGAATAAAATGAGAATTGGGACAGTCTGCACTACAGATTTCTTGTATACTGAACATGGTAGAATAAACATACAAGCAGCGTAAAACACCTCCAAGCAACGGCATGCTCATAAATACCTTAAAGATCCCATGACATGGTACTTCTTGATGCTTTTATATGGCACCTTAATGGTTCCCTAATACTGTAAATGAATCCTTCTCCAAAATCAAACCTCAGTGCATGAGATATGACTCTGACTCTGAGGCTAAATATGTTTCTGAAATGCTTTATTCTGAGTGTTGTTACTTGAATGCAAATGAGGAGGACAGAGACAGGCCAGTGCAGCGGGTGGGTTGTGGCCAAACTCTCCGCTTTTTCCTGGATTAGCGGTGCGCTGGTGCACTGGCCCCACTTCCGTGTTTTAAGAGCGGAGGAAGATATGAGACGCTTTCCATTAAAAAAACACATTTCCACAGAAAATAAAATTAAATCACTGCTGTTTCAGAGGTTCGGAGGCTCGGATAAAGGACATCCGAGCCTGGAAACACTCTCATGTGCCTCCAGGCAAATAAAAAAATGCATCTTGCATTGCGTAGCTCGTTTGTGGTCCAAACTCTCTGGGCGTGATTTCCAGAGACGGTGGGTAGACATACAGAAGGTGGGTGACACGAGTGTGACGTCAGAAAGTTCCCTTGTTCAGAATCGCCCGTTTGGGCTGTCTTTTTTTCAAACGTGGAAAAGGACAGCAAATGCTCAGTTTACACATTTCGCAACTTTTAGGCATGGGGGGGCCCTAAACAGGGCAGGGGAGCTCACATTAACGTTCAAAAACCTCAGTGAAAATTTCATGCCATGGGACCTTTAAAAAACATGCATCGTTACAGTGAGCAGGATCGCCTCTCCACAGACCTGACCTGTGACCTGTAACGTCCCTTGCTTAGTCCTAATGGAAATGGATAATGCCAGAAATTTCAAGGTGTAGCAACAGCATCTCTATAGAAACCAGCAGCTGGAGTACTGTAAGTTACTTTAAATATTACAATGTCGTAGGCTGTTCCATCAAATAGACTTCAATAACTGTCTACCTGTATTTTAAGTGTATTTTTAGTGACATGTGGTTTCCGGTGTTACCCATCACAACCAGACCAGACCAAGGCCGCGTTGGGCACCCGCACAAGGCTATCATCTCACAGGGTCGGGCGGGGGGTGGAGCTCTATGGAGGTGTGGAGCTGGGTGCATATGTCCTCCAGCCGACATCATGCATTAGTGTAACCCAATCTCTGCTTCCTACTCCCCCGGGGGCCCTAACCTTGAGCCAGAGCCAGGCGAGCAGGTTAGAAAGCTACAAAGCACGGTCCAAGTCCTCGGATAAATTGTTTTTGCCGGTGTTTATCAAAATGCAGGGCTAATATTAGTGCACTTGAAAGCTCAAAGTGTTTCAGAAAGGAGCGATCTGTCAGGATGTTGTGTTCGCGCCAAGTAAAGAGTTTTAAAAAATGCATGGCTGTATGAAATTATAGCTCGGAACTGCTGCACTTTATTTACCTTATTCCACTGTCAGTATGGTTGGCAGAGGCACTCAAAAATGGATGCAAAAGGTGTAAAAATAAAGCTTTTTATTTCATTTTGGCCAACCACTCCAACTTAAATAGTATACCAAGGCGATCTGTTCACTTCTATGGAGAGCTAGAGAAAAGACTTAAAGGTATATTGTGTAATTTTTTGGTTGGGGGTCCATCACCTGCTTGTTTATATGGATCTTTAAGCAGCTCTACTTTACATTTATTCAATTACAGGTGGTTTTATAGCTCAAAAATACGTAGAAAAACAGGCTGTGACTTATAACTTTGTCTGGTTTGGTCTCTATGATGATAGAAAGGCTTAATGCCTGTGAAACATTCCAGACTTTTCTAGCACTATATTTTTTCTCCTACTTAAGTAGTATTTTTATTGAAGCTTTGGTTAGACTTCCTATTGTGAACAGAGGCGGGTAGTGTAAAAATTTAACTCAAAAGTACTGTTACTTCAGTAAAAATATTACTAAAATAGAAGTAAAGGTATACTGCTAGATAAGTACTCGGGAAAGTATAAGTTCTTAAAAAAGAACATTTGTATTTCTTGCACCTCTCCTTCAGGTATGATTTAGTTTGACTCATTTCATAGTCTGTCCTTTTCCCAAATACTTTTTTAGCCTTCTCTGAGTAATTTCTTGCACTACTACTTTGTACAGTGGTCCCTCGCTATAACGCTAACGGTTCACCTTTCGGGGCCTCGCTGTTTCGCAGATTTTTTTTGTTCCAATTTTTTTTAATAATGTATCAATGCGTGTAGTGTTCTGCGTCCTGATTGGCTAAGGGACTGTAGACCTTTGCTGATTTGTCGTCATTCTCCTCCGTGTCTCCTGTACAGTACACAATGCGTTCAGCCAAATTTATATCCGTATTTTCCGCACTCTAAGGCGCATCGGATTATAAGGCGCACCTTCAATGAATGGCCAATTTTAAAACTGTTTTCATATATAGGGCGCACCGCATTATAAGGCGCATAGAATAGAAGCTACAGTAGTGGCTGACTACGGTAGCCATGATTAACCAATATTGATCCATATATAAGGCGCACTGTCGGCTTTTGAGAAAATTGAAGGCTTTTAGGTGCGCCTTATAGTGCGGAAAATACGGTAAATGTTCGGTAACAGTGTGACTCTGAAGTGCTGTATGTTTGCAAGTTTTCTCCCTGACAAAACCCACAAAGTCGACGAAATGTTCTCAAATATAATCGAAGGTGGCATGTCTGTTTATAAGAATCTTCTTGCCCAAAAGAAAAAAAAGCACCAACAACTACCCATAACCATGTTCTTCACTCGGAAAAAGACGCCTGCACCGAGGCGGAGCGGCGCCAGGACGAAGAGGCACGGTTAATAATTTTTTGTTGTTGAAAATCTACAAAAGTTTGAGTGTTTAAACGAGAGAAATGTGAGAAAATGTTACTGCCAGTCTGAGAAAAGTGTATAATGTGTGTGGTGAGGCGTTTACAGCCTTAAAACATGTAGAATAATTGTAAAATATAAACCATGCTAAACTGTTAATCGAAATCCTGACTACTTCACGGATTTCGCTGATTATTTTTAGAACGTAACCACCGCGATAAACAAGGGACCGCTGTACTCCTGTTTGAGTAATATTATTCTGAAGTATAAAAGTACCCTTACCTGAGTACATTTTGTTGCTACCCACTTGAACGCCACAAACGCTAAATGCATCTATGCAATGACATCCTCTTGCTTCATTGTGAAAAACCATGCCATGGCTAATAGGACATTTTTAATTAAAGACACTGGCTCATTATAGCTCCGACTGTGACGAAACGCACAATTGAAATTTTTCATTTTGTATGCAGTACATTTAATAATAATGGCGTATTATTCCCCATCTTCATTTCACGCATTAAATAATATGATTCCCAGGCCCCATTAGGGTCTTTAATCAAGGAGGGCAGAGATGTACTGCTGATGGGCTTTGATAATAACCAGATAATTCTCATATAAATCAGACTTTTTTTTTTTTTTTTTTGGAACGGTTGTAACGAGATGTCTTTGTTAGTGTTTAAAAACTGAAAATGGAAAAGTAGCATAGTCAAGGAGCTGGGACATGAAATCTATCTATGAAATCTACGACAAAAATAGATTTCATGGATAAGGAAGCTTCGCTGACAATAACGAGTACAAGTGTGTGGATGTGACAGGAATGGTGTAAATCTGGCATAAATACAATAAAAGAATCCAACAATACAACATGGAAATAAAACATCAGCACAATGGATTGATATGGTGAGGAAATTTGGTTATTTAATGGTGCACTGCGCCACATTTTTGTCTCCATGGAGATGTAATAAAAAAAATACAATAATTCCTTCTGTGAATAGGGATGACTCTCCACAGACCTGAATTGTAACGCAGGGTAGTGATAGTGACCCTAAGTTTTTGTTTTTGTGTTTTTTCCCCAACTTTAATAGTCTTTTATTTGGACTTGACAAGTTAAATTACAGAAAACATGGGAAATAATACATTAAATAGTGCATAAAATAAAATAAAAAGTAATTTATGATAAAATTAGACAGGAAATCTAATCCTAAGGCAAGCTATTTTTCTAGGGAAATTTAAATCTTAGTTGTTTTGACTCTTGAATCGCGTTAACTAAGTTTAATCTACACTGTGGAACATTCTAGACCAGGAGTGTCGAACTCATTTTGGTCCGGGGGCCATATCCAACCTACTTTGATCCCAAAGGGGCCGGATCAGAAAACTCGTGGTCATATATACCCCAAAAACAGTAATTAGTCCAAATATTTGTCCAGAGACGCAAATCTATTACAGACTGCTGTTTCTTCAGTCCCAGCAATAATTCGTTTATCTTCTGTCTTCTCAATTCTCCGTTCAAGTTATAGTATTGTTTGAAATGCTGTGTCTCGTAGTGGCGTTTAAGATTATATTCCTTGAGCACTGCCACTTGTTGCAAACACAGCAAGCACACAGGTTTCCCATTCACCTCCGTGAACAAATAGGAATTAGTCAATTTTTCTTGGAAAATCCTGCCCTCGGCGTCCACTTTTCTTATTTTTGACATTTTGCTGATGAGGGTGTCACGGTCAACAGTCAAAACGATGGTCCTTTAAGAGCGTTTGGAAAGAGGCGAGTCTTCATTTGTGCCGCTCTGGTGGGAGGGGCCACGCACAGAGGCGCTGGAGACACTGCTATGCTAATATAATTCAAATATTTTAATAGAAAATCAGCCGAGGGCCAGATTAAAGGTCTTGGAGGGCCGGATCCTGCCCCCAGGCCGCATGTTTGACACCCCTGTTCTAGACAAAGCAGTAGGCAGCGGACCCTCTAGTAGAAATGTTACGCAGTGCACCTTTAGATCATTTTCATCTTGGGAATTCTTGATTTGCTAATTGCGACCATTGAAACAGCTCAAAGTTAGTTATTCTTATACAAATATTGTTTTTGTTTTATTGTTTTTTGAGATACTATGTTCCTGTAACTTTCTCGTGGATCAATAAAGATAAAAATATATTTTTTTTAACCACAAAGCAGCAAAAGTGGCACGAAAATGTAATGAAAATGTCAGTTAAGTCTTGGAGTCAGACAGTCTCCAACATTACAACACCACAACCCTAAGTTATATGAGTTTGATCAGATAATTGGAGATAATATAAGGTTTATAGAGGGGGTGTCACATACAAACATGGGTGGTGCTTTCTTTCAAACTGTTTAAATCAACTCTAAGATTTAATTTGTATATTTTGTTATGAGTCATGACACCCACCACAGCCTGGATATTTGGTATTTCTTATATTTTAGAGGAAAAATAAGTGTCTAAAATAAGTGTTCTGTGCAAAACTTGGAATTCTTGTAGACATACACCCCCACTGGCAAGTTGCGGTTTACATTCTATAGAAAAAGTATAATATAGAAAAATCTAACTCCAAAACTCCAACTTTTTAAAAATGCTGTTTTTTCTTTGCATTACTGTGAAGACCTTGAGGCAGGAGTTTTTAATGCTTTAAACCCTGCGTCGCTTGGACTTGCTGGCCCATTGAGTAACTCTTCGTCCTCCTCGTCACCGTTACTGAGCTGACCCAAGACCATGCGATAATACAACAAAAATCAACAGTTTTTTCCCCCGCTCTCTGTCTTTAGTAAATAATATTGGCCTATAAAACGCTGTAAAATACTAATAATTACCATAACAACATTTTAAAGATGTAAAAAACAATGCAACCCCTTCAACATTCATTTTATTATAGGGTACGCGAACATGAGAAGAGGATTCAAACATAACCGTGCTCTGTAGGGGGCAGAAGAATGCACGTTTCGTCACTGTGGGACAAATATAGGTTTATTTCAAGATCACAATGGAAACATTTTTAAAGATCCCATGACATGGTACTTCTTGATGCTTTTATATGGCTCCTTAATGGTTCCCTAATACTGTAAATGAATCCTTCTTCAAAATCAACACTCAGTGCATGAGAAACAGAGATAAGATGAGAAAGAGTATTTTTTCTCTCTCTGGAACACTCCATAATGGGCGTTGTTGCTTGAATGCAAATGAGGAGAAAAGAGCTGGCCAATAGTAGAGGGTGGGGGCGTGGCCAAACTCTCCGCTCTCGCTCTGAGCCCTCAGCTGATCCATTTCCTTGTTTTTGCACTGCGGGAGAGATTTGAAGCTTTCCATTGAAAAATAAACACATTTCCACATAAAATAAAATTAAACCACTGCTGTTCAAAGGTCCAGAGGCTCAGATAAAGGACTTCCGAGCCTAGAAACACTTGGACGTGCCTCCAGGCAAATAAAAAAACGCATTTCGCATTGCCTAGTGCATTCACAGTCCAAACTCTCTGGGCGTGATTTACAGAGACGCTGAGTACAGACAGACTGGGGTGGAACTGCATTTGCATTTCTTTTTTCGATCTGACGTCAATAAGGTGCCTTGTTCAAAATCGCCCGTTTGAGCTCCGATTTTTTGTAACGCAGAAAAGGATCGCAAATGCTCAGTTTAGACATTTCACAACTTTTGACCATGGGGGGGGGCCCTAAACAGGGTAGGGGAGCTCACATTAACGTTCAAAAACCTCAGAAAGTGAAAATTTCATGCCATGGGACCTTTAAGTTCACTTCAGTCCCAAGTTGAATAAATCTGGCAGTCATAAAGACATAGGAACAGTTCAAGGCTCCACGCCTTGAACTGTTCCTGTGTCTAGTTTTCCTACATGAACAGCTGTAAGTGTCTAATAAATGGAACAAGATTAATGCGATTCTTCATTTGTGTAGCTGTAAACATCGATCTACTTAAGCCTATTTGAATGAATAATGCTCTTTTCAAATCTATTGTTCTTTAGTTCTTGCTGACCATAGTGTCCAGGTCATTTCTCTAAAAAGATGTAACTTTTCTTATATGGGGAGCCTGTCAATTACTTGTCTCCATGGAGATTCTATTGCTTTTCCTGGAATGTCCTACAGTAGACATTCAACTTGTTTATTTTGCATTTATTCAGTTGCAGGTGTTTTACTCCTTTAAAATACCTTGGTTTTGCTTTTTCACAGATCTGACCTGTAACGTGATCTGAGGGTGTCACCTGCTTTTACAGAAAATGAATGTCATATGATGAAACATTCCACATTCAGGCTTTAAACTTGTTCATCTTGCTGTTTTCCAATTACAGGTGTTTAAAATATTCTGAAACTACCTTGGAAAAGATGTGTCCAGGCTTGCCTCTCCACAGATCTTGCCTGTATTTTTTCGTCTGGTAGCTCCTAGTGCTTGTTTCCATTGACGTTTTTTGTCATACCATGGAACATTCGGCAAAGAAATAACATCTCCACATCTCCGACAGGCAAGACGTGAAAAAAAGTTCCCTTGTGCGTCTTTAAAGGACCTGTACCTGATTTCAAAGCATGTGTTTTAGTTTGAACCTTTAGCTCTGCCAACTTCTTTCTGCCGTTGTGATATTGCAGCATGATGGAGAATCGAGCGTCAGGTAGTCGGTTTCGCATGATTCTTAGAAACGATGTGCTGGATAGGGCAAAAAGAGGTGTTCCTGTCAGCTTCAGCTTGTATTAGTTAATTGTATTTTAATGTGCTTTGTTGACCTATTTGTATGATGTTTATTGTTTATTTTCTTGTTTTTAATGTTGTACAGCACTTTGGTCGGCTTTGGTTGTTGGAAGGTGTTACAGAAATAAAGTTTGATTGATTGAAAAAAGTATACCCTCATGTTTAAAGGTCTTATATTACACAAAAACAACTCTTGTGAGCTTTAAGACATTTTATAATGTTGTACCTCATCAAAAACATACCTGGAGTTGTGTTTTATTTCATTCAGACAGCTTAGTGAGTAAACCTTTATTATTAGTCTGTTTACATCTAAAACTCAAAATATAAGAGGTTCCATTTAGTGCTGTCAGGCAATTTAAAAAATTCATCTAGGCCTAATTAATTAATTACAGGATTATTGTGCTCTTCCACAGTGCAAAAAAGGTGTCAAACATGTGATTTATAGTGGTACAGTGAAAAGACTGCCGACCTCCCCTTTAAGTCTTTCAGTCTTTCACTCACTCTCTTTCTCTCCGTGCACGTTACCTCCACTGTAACCAAGACAAGACTGCTGGCAGACCTGCTGAGTGCACCTTTATACCCCCATTCCCCCTCCCACATTACAAAACATTCATTCGAAAGCTCATTTACACCATTCCACTATTAGACGACTGACAACCCTAGTTCCATTTTATGATGTCATGACTGTCTGTTCAAAGTCAAAAGTCAAAGTCAACTTTATTGTCAATTCTGCCATATGTGTTCGACATACAGTGAATCGAAGTTCTGTTTCTCCCTGGTCAAGTAGTAGCAAAAAGACAGTGTACAAAATACAATATAAAGACAATACAAAAACTATCTAAGACAAAAACTAAAAGCAGTGCATGCTCTCCGCGACACACACTCACTCTCACACTTCAAATCTCAACTCAAAACTCATCTGTTTAGAGAGGCCTTCTCACTCTGACCACTCTGACCATAACTGCACTGTCTTTTAATCTGTATCTGTTTTTAAAATGTATTTCTACGCTGTTTTTATTTTGTTTTATCTTGTTTTTATGTACTGTATTATTTAATTAATGTATTTAATTGCTTGATGTACGGCGACCTTGAGAGCCTTGAAAGGCGCCTAACAAATAAAATGTATTATTATTATTATTATTAATAAATAAATACCTATTTACAGATGTCCAAAAATGTGGCGTGTGCATCAAAATGTGCAATGGAAGATGCAGCAGTGAAATGTGCAGTTATACTTTACATTCTCATGTGTAAAGGTCTTATATTATGCAAAAACAACTCTTGTGAGCTTTAAGACATTTTATAATGTTGTACCTCATCAAAAACATACCTGGAGTAGTGTTTTGTTCCATTCAGACATCTTTGAGTAAACCTTTTTTTATTAGTCTGTCTACATCTCCAAAACTCAAAATATAAGATGTGGTCATTTTCAAGTCAACAGCTCCCGTTAACTGTCTGTTCAGTAGAGATTTGACAATTCCAGGGCTGAAATTATTGAAATGATTCGAGTGAAAGTTTATGGAAATTCAAAACACAGTGGAGCACTTCCTGTATTACGACATGACATCACTACGTGGAACAGAGTGTTTTCTGTTTGAGAGAAGAACTAAGAAGCCTAAATATGCAGGATTTGTGCGTTAAACGTGTGTGAATGAAACAAAACAAAACACAAACTGATGAGGAAACAATGAAGAAATAAATAAAAAAAGAAAATCAGGTACCGGGCCTTAAAATAGAACGAAAATTGAACTAGCTCCAGTGGTCAAGACAAAATGAGATCAAACTAAATATTTCAGCGTTCTGTCCGCATCAATCCTTAGTTACGCTCTTTCACCGTGTACAGCCACATCATCCCTCCTTTTTAATTTATAACTGGTGATGAGCCCCATGCATTTGTAATTCGGTCCGGCCGTATCTTCATCTTTCTTATCAGTATTCCAAGGCCATCCGCTGTCTCCTCTCCTCTTCCTCTCCTCCTCCTCCTCCACTCCTCCCTCTCTCCATCTCTGCTCCCGGTGTCCTGTTGCTCTGCTCTTTGGGAGTACCAGACCTCCTGACGGCTTAGTATTGATCTCCCCAGCTTCTTTCTCTCTTTCTCTCGGTCTCTCCATCGTTCTCTCTTTCTTTCGCGCGCACACACACACACACATGCATGCATTAGAGTGACAAGATAAAAGGGTCTGTGTGCCCTTAGGCAACGCTAGCTAAACATGAAACCAGCGTCTCTCAGCTGCCATGTATTACAAGCAAAAACACTTAACAAAACCCCGAGAATGTGAACTCCTCATGTCCACGAGCTAAAAACGTAGAGATGGCGGTCAGTTGTCTTGTTGTAAAATAGCTGGTTTTTAGCCTTGGGTTGTGGTAACACTTTTTATCAGTTACTTACTACAGAAAGATGACAGAAAGCGTAAAATCTTAAGAGTTAAGTAGCATTTGTGGGTAATGACGCTATATTTATAGTTAAAGCTGCAGGGGAAGAGTTGACGACAAGTTTAATCTAAGGTTATGGATTAAAATGGGGGGAAAACACAGCTGGGTTTGTTAGAAGTCAGTGTTTGTAATAAATTTGAAATAAAATAAAATGAAGTACTCTCTAAAGATGCCAGTGTAATATGAAATCTGTCTGTAGAGACACAGAGAGAAACAAAAAAAGTGGATTGGTTTGTTGGGGATTAGACAGGCAACAATGGTCAAAGGTGGTATAGGTTGCAATATTTTGTTTTATTTTATTTCAAAATTATGTATGTGTTTATAATAATAATAATAATAATAATAATAATAATAATAATAATAATAAAAAACACCACACATCATATTATTATTATTATTATTATTATTATTATTATTATTATTATTTGATTATGTATGTATTTATTTTTATTTATTTGATTGAATTATTTAGCAAATCTGGATTGATATCTTTGTCTTTTTATACAGATAAATACCACTTCACTTTTGTAATTCCCCCCCCCCCCCCCCCCCCCCCATGACATACTGTATTTGAAATAAAGGAGCTCATGGGTCACATATTTTGAATAATATCACAGTTCTTTAATTTCACATTATAAGAGTTTAGTGCTTCACTCAATGATTCTGCAGAAATACACAATGTTTTTTGTCCCTTGTGACATTTTATTTAATTTTTTTTCCTCAAAAGCAGCCATATTTGTTTTGACCAGACTCACATCTCTGTAAAGTATTAGAAAAGTGTGTATTCTAGCTCCGAGGCAATTGATTTAAGAGCCATATGGACACATGCTGACCTGCCCCTGGACGCTATAGCTTACTGTAGACATATGGCACACCTGAGCAGACAAGAAAAAAAAAAAAGCCAATATCGGGCTACACGGACATGCTAGTAATATAGTGTTTTGTAAAACTGTCTAAATTTCAAGTTTCTGAGACAAAAGTTTTAGTGCGATCCAATTCGACTTTTAGATTTCAGAGTTCAGTGGAAATTAGCAACTCCAGGGATGAAATGACCCAAATGATTCAAATAAAGGTGTACGAAGTTTAAAAACACAAATTGGATTAGCACATGACATCACAAGGTGGAGTTTTTAATGTTTTTTTTTCTGTTTGAGAGGAGAATTGAGTCAAAATATGCAGGGTTTATGTTAAACATGTGAATGAAACAAAACACAACTCGATGAGGAAACAACATTAGAACATAGATTTTTAAAAAAACTTTTATCTCGTCTCCTCTTTCACCAATCTGTGCGGGCTTGTTGTAATAACTGAATACACGCTCCATATGGGAATACAAGCATTTAGCGTCCATACTGTACTCCCCACGCACGCACGAGCTAACAAGAGCCTGTCACAGATCGATACCTGGTCTGAAAAATGACGTGCCTTTCAGCTGCCGCCACCACATCAATCACCCGTTAGCATTAGCTCACCTCGCCCATCGCGCCGGGCCCGAGCGAGCCTCCCGCGCTGTATCTTTTCCTCGCTATCGTCCACAACTCCGTCCCACCCTCCCTCTGCCAGCTCAGCGGATGCCCCCTGTCACAGCTCCGATTTCAGCCTTCTGAAGTTTCCTAATTGATCGCAATTAGAGATGCTATACGGGCTAAAGAGGACGGGTGGGGAGAGGGGGAGGTGGAGAAAGCATGACGGACCCCGAGAAACAAACGTAGAGAGAGAGAGAGAGAGAGAGAGAGAAAGGGAGAGGCAGTGGGGGAGAGAGAAAGAGAATGAGAGAGAGAGGGAGAGAAAGGGAAAAAGATAGAGGGAGCGAGAGAGAGAGAGAGGGGGTGGGGAAAGAGAGACGGAGACAGACAAAGAAAGGGAGTGGATAGGTAGAGAAAGAGAGGGAAATGGAGAGAGACAGAGAGTGGGTAGGGAGATAGAAAGAGAGAGAGAGAAAGAGAGGGAGTGGGTGGTGAGAGAGAGAGGGAAGTAGAGAGTGAGAGGGAGGGGGTAGAGAGATAGAAAGAGAGAGAAGGAGAAAAAGAGAGGGAGAAAGAGAGAGAGAAAGAGAGGGGGTGGGTGGGGAGAGAGAGACAGGGAGATAGAGTGGGTGGGTAGAGAGAGAGAGAGGAAGATAGCGAGAGATAGACAGTGGGTAGGGAGATAGAAAGAGAGAGAGAGGAAAAGGGAGATAAAGAGACAGACAGGCAGAGGGTAGGTAGAGAGAGATAGAGGGAGATAAAGAGAGACATGCAGTGGGTAGGGAGATAGAAAGAGAGAGGGAGATAGAAAGAGAGAGAGAGAGAGAGAGAGAAAGAAAGGAAGTGGGTTGGGAGAGAAAGAGAGTGGGTAGGGAGATAGAAAAAGAGAGAGAAAGAGAGGGAGTGGGTTGGGGGAGAGAGAGAGAGGGAAATAGAGAATGACAGGGAGTGGGTAGGGAGATAAAAAGAGAGAGGGAGAAAGAGGGAGGGAGAAAGAGAGAGATAGAAAGAGAGAGAAAAGGAGGGAGTGGGTTGGGAGAGAGTGACAGGGAGATAGAGTGGATGGGGAGAGAGAGAGGGAGATAGAAAGAGAGAGAGGGTTGGGAGAGAGACAGGGAAATAGAGAGGTAGACAGGGAGTGGGTGGGTAGAGAGGGAGATACAGAAGAGAGTGGATGGGGAGAGAGAGAGGGAGATAGTGAGAGACAAGCAGTGGGTAGGGTGATAGAAAGAGAGAGAGAGAGAGAAAGAGAGGGAGTGGGTTGGGAGAGAGAGAGAGACAGGGAGATAGAGTGGATGGGGACAGAGACAGGGAGATAGAGAGATAGACAGGGAGTGGGTGGATAGAGAGAGAGGGAGATAGCGAGAGACAGACAGTGGGTAGAGAGATAGAAAGAGAGAGAGAGAGAAAGAAAGGGAGTGGGTTGGGAGAGAGAGAGACAGGGAGATAGAGAGACAGACAGGCAGAGGGTAGGTAGAGAGAGATAGAGGGAGATAAAGAGAGACAGGCAGTGGGTAGGGAGATAGAAAGCGAGGGAGTGCGTTAAGAGAGAGAAACGGGGCGATAGAGTGGGTTGGAAGAGAGAGAGGAAGACAGGGAGTGGGTAGGTAGGTAGAGAGAGAGAGAGGGAGTGGGTTGGGAGAGAGAGGATTGGGAGATGGGTGCGGTGGGGTTGGGGGTGGAGAAAACATGAGAGACCCCGAGACACAAACATAAAGAGAGAGAGAGAAAGAGAAGGGATAGCAAAGGGGCAGCGGGGGGGCCGTAGAGGAAGAATTACAATCAATACCCTGTTTGGGAGAGTGGCTACATTAGCGAGTGGACTACATCTGACCACATGCAGGCTGTAGCTGGGGCAATAACACAGGGCACTGGGGAGTACAGGCAGAGGGAGGGGAGGCAGTACAGACAGACGGGGGGAGATGTCGGGACACGATGGAACAAAGTGAAAGCGAAGGCCAAACTAAAGGGCAGGGGAC
Source organism: Paratrypauchen microcephalus (assembly GCA_036785185.1). Taxonomy (NCBI): domain Eukaryota; kingdom Metazoa; phylum Chordata; class Actinopteri; order Gobiiformes; family Gobiidae; genus Paratrypauchen; species Paratrypauchen microcephalus. The sequence goes on from JAVJIX010000132.1 coordinate 2,301,229, forward strand.
TTTCTATCGGCCGGGCCCTCGTGCAAAACGCAAAAAATAATGTTTATTTACCCATGATACGACTACGAGAACTTCAATTTAAACACATATTACGCAGCTTCAAAAGATCAAGATTCCATGCACAGGTTCCAGGTGCTGGTAACAGCAGGAAGATTCAACAATTCCAAAAAAAGAGAAGGTTTACCGCACACTTGTTTGACTTTATTCTTTATTAGGTTAGAGCAAACAACACGTTTCGCCTCTACAGCGTCATCCAGCATCATATTATGCAGCGTTGACTTGTTATAAAGATGTTTCCTCATCCAAAACATACCTGGAGTTGTAAATTGTCAGATCATTTGTGCTTGTTACATTCCTCAGAAGTCTCTCCGTTTGAATTTGCCTGGATTGTTATGTCAGAGGTAGAAATTTGGAGGTCTCGTATTTACTAGATTATAAAGCTTGGGGGGATTTATGATGATTATTGTGATTTTTAAATATATATATATATATACAGCTCTGGAAAAAAAAAAAAAAAAGAGACCACTGCATTTTTTTCTGAACTCAGCATCTCTACATGCCATTCCATTCCAGCGTCTATTGAATTCCAACACAAACACAAAGCTGAGCTACTTCAGTTATTGCACCAGGAGTGGAATAAAGTCACCCAAGAACAATGTGAAAGACTTGTGGAGAGCATGCCAAGACGCATGAAAGCTGTGATTAAGAATAAGGGTTATTTAACCAAATATTGATGTTCCCCCCGTGTCTGGGTGGGTTTCCCAAATATTGATTTCTGAACTCTTCTTAAGTGTAAGTGTATTATGTTGTTTTAAAATGAATTTGATCGTATTTCTTTGCATTGTTTGAGGTCTGAAAACATGTATCTTTTTGACCATTTGTAATTTACTGCAAATAAATGCTCTAAACAATAATATTTTTATTTGGAATTTGGGGGAAATGTTGTCAGTAGTTTATAGACTCAAACAAAAATGTTCCTTTTGCCCAAACACATACCTATAAGTAGTAAAATCAGAAAAACTGATCATTTTCGAGTGGTCTCTTATTTTTTTCCAATATTTTTTCCCTGCTCCTTTATTCATCAGGGGTTACTGCCGCAAACTGTGATCTTGACGCTAAATCAACAGAAAGGAGTTGAGTGTTTTGCCAAAGGACACAAGAACAGATGTTTACCAGCAACCCTCCAGCCGAGTTGGGAGTGCAAACTAAAAAAACAAAAAAACAAAAAAAATCTATAAACATGAATTATAGCACACAATACTCAAAATTGCCATCAGATGTTTTTGCCGTGAACACCTTACTTTCTTAAATTGCTCTGATTTCTTTCACTTTCTTTTTCCCTTAAAAAAAAAAAAAAAGTTTGGGAGTGAAAAATACATTAGCGGTGGTGCAAGGACACCCGGGGAGCGCGGCGGGGGATAAGGTCGGATAAAATCAAGAGAGGTTTTGTCAAGAAATGTAACAGCCAAGAGGTGATACGGTGGCCTGCGAGGGGAGGATTTGTAATAGAGACAGACAGGCTGATGAATGACAGGGCGAGCATAACAATGGTGCCCAAAGCCTGTTCTATCCTTCACACAAACGTCCCTGATCCCTTCTTTTTTCACATTTAAATGGTCTTCCATTGTGACTTGCGAGCCTGGCTTAACCCCCATCAGCGAGCAAATACTCGGACACTTTGCCACCGAGTTCTGAACCCTGCGAGCCAGTGTAGAGTTACCTCCAGGATACACTAGATTAAATAAAGATTTTAAATTATTTTACGATTTTTTTTTTTTTTTAATTCAATGACTTGTTGTTTTCCAATTCAACAAAGATATTTTTAAAGATATTTTTTACTACAATTTAAAGACACAAATTATTAATTGTACCTAACCAATCCAAAAACCCAAATAAAATAAAACAAAATTTAATTGATCAAAAAAATCAATAACAATCATAATCATAATATTCATAATATCCATAATAATAGTAATATCCATACTACTACTACTACTACTACTACTCCTACTCCTACTACTCCTACTACTACTAATAATAATATAACAATACTACTACTACTACTACTACTACTACTACTACTACTACTACTACTACTACTACTAATATAACAATAACAATACTACTACTACTAGTACTACTACTACTACTACTACTAATAATAATAATAATAATAATAATAAAATAATAAAATACTACTACTACTACTACTACTACTACTATTACTACTACTACTACTACTACTAATAATAATAATAATAAAAGAACTATTACTACTACTACTACTACTACTACTACTACTACTACTAATAATAATAAAAGAACTATTACTACTACTACTATTACTACTACTACTACTACTACTACTACTAATAATAATAATAATAATAAAATAATAAAATACTACTACTACTACTCCTACTACTCCTACTACTCCTACTACTAATATAACAATAACAATACTACTCCTACTACTACTACTACTACTACTACTACTACTAATAATAATAATAATAAAATAATAAAATACTACTACTGCTACTACTACTACTACTACTACTACTACTACTACTACTACTACTATTACTACTATTTCTACTACTACTAATAATAATATAATAACAATACTACTACTACTACTACTAATAATAATAATAATATAACAATAACAATACTACTACGGCAGTAGGGCGGCAGTAGCTCAGTTGGTAGAGCATTTGTCCACTGATCCAAAGGTTGGCGGTTCAAATCCCGCTCTTGACATAAGATCAGATCCACTGGTCAGATCCACTGACCCACAGGTTGGTTGGTACGATTCCAGCTCCCACAGATGAATGCTGCCGTTGTGTCCTTGGGCAAGACACTTAACCCACCTCGCCCCCAGTGTCTGCGTACACTGGTGTGTGAATGCGTGTGTGAATGGGTGATTGGTTCCTTGTTGTAAAGCGCTTTGGGTGCCTTGAAGGTGGAAAAGCGCTATATAAAGATGTGACCATTTACCATTTACTACTACTACTACTAATAATAATAATAATGTTGCGAGGAGAATCTTCCATAATATGGCGTTACACTTGGCCTATACGTCTCCTGTAATTCAATAAATGCAAGACAGATAAGTTTATTGCCACACTGAAACATTCTCGGCAAAGTTTTTACATCTCCGTGGAGACAAGCGGGTTACACAGCGCACCTTTAATAGTTCTGTCAACTATTCAAGACCAGATTAATATTACAATACCCAGCTATTGCAAACCCTTGTTTATATTTTCACAGCGTGTCTCCCACTCCTCCACCCTTCCCTCTCTAATCCCCGAACACCAATGTTTTTCCTGAAAGATAGGCTCAAGTTCCCAACCGTTCTAAGACTTTTACTCGTCAATGTGACCCCACGGCTACGCTAACGTAAGCCTCGAATACCAAGCAGGTTTTCAGCACCCGCCACTCCTGCCAATTGTCAGGTGCAGCCGATGGGAAGCTGGCAAAGGAGCTCTTGTCAACTCGTATATGTGCTTTCTCTTCAACTTTTTGGCGGGACCATCCAAATTCGCCAGTCAGGGATACTTACCCTGTCATGTCAACTCTAGGACTTTACAAAGCAGTGCTCCCTTGATACATTGTCTTCGGCTGTCTTCCAAAAGAATCAACGTTACTGGAAATGCTGTCTCGTCAGCTTGGGTAGAAGAAGAAGAAGAAGGTTTACAGGATTGCGTAGGCGTATTGCGTACATGTCAGCGGATTCTGGGTCAAGGAGATGCCAAGTGGCGTTGATTCTAATATTGTCCTGTCACTGTGTGTGCATAGGCTGCGTCTGGGTTGACAACCGAAGCGTGGATGGAAGATACAGAGATGAAGAAGGAGGGGGAAAGAGCGAGAGACACGACGAGGGTGAAAACGACGCTGATAAAATTTTATTAGCCATCTTATCTGTGTGGTGTCAACAATGCAGGGGTGGAGACGTGAAATCGGGATAGTGGGATCAGGTTTGGTTTGCACTGAAGTGGTCCGTGTTTATTAGTATTTACCTTTAAAAAAACAATTATATTATGCAAAAGTGACTCTTGTGAGTTTTAAGCCACATTATAATGTTGTGGCATCCTCAAAAAAATACCTGGAGTTGTTTGTTTGGATTTGAACACTTTATTGTTAGTCTTTCTACATCTCCAAAGCTCAAAATGTTCTGTTCTTTTTTTATTTTTTATTTTTTAATTATCCTTTATTTATCCCTGTAGGGAAATTATTCTCTGCATTTCACCCATCCTTCAGGAGCAGTGGGCAGCACATGAAGGTGCCCGGAGACCCATCTCCATGATCTTATTGCTAGGCAAAGGAGGTCTGGAGGATTTTTTTTTTACCTATGGAGCATGTTTTTGGGTTGATGGGGGAAACCGGAGTACCCGGAGGAAACCCACCCAGACACGGGGGGAACATGCAAACTCCACACAGAAAGGGGATCGAACTCAGATCCTTCTTGCTGTGTTTTACTTTTAATTCCAGATCTGAAATTATCCAAATGATTCTAGTGAAGGTGTCTGGAGTATACATACACCAAGGGTGGGCAATTATTTTTCCCCAGGGGCCAAATGAGAAGCAGAAAATATTGTGGAGGGTCTGACCAAAAGTTTGAAGTCTACTCTGGTTATTAATTTTATTTCTGTGTTGAAATCAGTAAATGGCATTGAATTTATTCAGTAAAATAATTCAAAAATAATGGTAAACGTGAAACATTTTTAACTCTTTTTCAGTCACATTAACCCCACAATGCTTTCTGAGTTTAACTTTCTTAACTTTGTATTAAAGGGATATGCCACCCCCAGGTCAAATTTGGGCATCTCCCCACAGTCCAGAGACTAAAATAAGTGGTGGAAAGCGTTTTCCTGCTCACCCAGCCATTGTCCGAGTCTGTCGCCACTGACCGCCACGGTATCTGCTGCTCCTCCGCCTTAGACTGGAGTCTAACGTCGCCAGAGAAAGATTTCGGCCAAAAGGAATTAATTTGCTCGATGCTTTTCCCAATTACTTTCTGTGTAGTGCGCATTCATATCGAGTGCAAATAAATGTGCAAATCAACACGGAGAGCTTGCCTTGGTCATTTTGGGTGGGAACTATTTTTCAGTGCGGAAGGACATGGCCGAATCACGCAGCACGCTGCCAGGGGACTCCCAATTACGCACCGGGAAGGGAGTTCCCCTGTTGCACAACGTGGTGCGTGATTCGGCCATGTCCTTCCGCACTGAAAAATAGTTCCCACCCAAAATGACCAAGGCAAGCTCTCCGTGTTGATTTGCACATTTATTTGCACTCGATATGAATGCGCACTACACAGAAAGTAATTGGGAAAAGCATCGAGCAAATTAATTCCTTTTGGCCGAAATCTTTCTCTGGCGACATTAGACTCCAGTCTAAGGCGGAGGAGCAGCAGCTCGCGCGGCGGTCCGTGGCGACAGACTCGGACAATGGCTGGGTGAGCAGGAAAACGCTTTTCATCACTTGTTTTAGTCTCTGGACTGTGGGGAGATGCCCAAATTTGACCTGGGGGTGGCATATCCCTTTAAGACTCCACAATGTCTTTGTTTGCCAAATAATATAATACAAGATATGTCACAACATTTTTGTCCAACTGCCAAACCTTGTAGAAAAAAAGTCAAAGTTAGCATGTTTTAGTGTTTTTTTTCCTTGATCAGTGAGAGAAATCTAGCCTCTATTGAGCTTTAACAAGTGCATCAAAGTCAGGTTAAATGTTTGAGGTGGAGATGTGAAGCACGTCCGACAGATGATCATCAGTACAAATGCATTACGTACAATTTTGAAAGTAGGTTTTATTTTCTTAATTCCAAACAACCTTTCACGGGTCGGTCAGAGTTGGCTCTGACCGACCGAGTATTTGGCACCCGGGCCTTGAAATGCCCACGTCTGACATACAGAGTGGAGCACTTCCTGTATTACTACATGTTATCACAAGGTGGAGTGTTTCTTTTTTTTTTTTTTCAGCCTAAATATGCAGGATTTGTGTGTTAAACGTGTGTGAATGAAACAAAACACAATTACAGTTGTTATTGATGAGGAAACCTTATAACATAGATCCAAAAACAGCATAATGTGGGCCCTTTAATTTCAGATCATTGTTGACAAACCTAGTTCCACTTCGCTTCAAGCAGGTATTTCATCAAAATCATGCAAGCCACTCAAGCGCTGTGTTCGGCAAAGGAAGGGCATCTGGTGCGAAAAACAATGAGAACTACGAAAATGGGAAAGCATAAAAAATATTTCTATTCCTAGCAAAAATTTCTGGTAGAGGTTCTGCTATATACCAGGTAGATGTTATTGCTTTGCCTGGAGTGTCCCACAGTATGACATAACTCCTAACTCCATGGAGACAGACAAATGGGATGATAAAGAAAGTTACAGGTCAGATCTGTGGAGAGGCCCGCTCACAACACGTTTTTCAAGGTATTTTTTAGCAATAAAAGCACGTGTGATTGAATAAATATTGTATCAATGTTTAAAAAGAGACAAGCAGACGACAGACGCTACATCAGAAAAGTTACACCGTGCACCTTTAAGTTCCCAGTGGCATAAAAGACGCATTTGCAGTGGACAATTTTCTCTTCAAGGACAAGTAAAGAAATGTCTCGCTACACCTTATTGTGTATTGTTTTGTGTAAAAATTTAGAGCACTTTGACAGTTTTCGACTTTTGTACACACCATATGGAAATTGTTCAACGCTGACAGACACAAGCCTAATTCTGTGGGGAAATGAAAGGCGCTAATGCAAAGTAAGTCTTGATATATAACATTAGCAACTCCCACACAGAATTAAAAAGAAGGGAACAGACCGGAGCAGGATCTGTGCTTTTGGCAGACAGTGCACTCTGTTCTCTATACAGGTCCTGACACCGGAGGAAACTTGGGTATGCAGAATATATATCAAAAGGACTGCGCAAACGGAATGGAATGCAAAGCTTAAATTAAAAATCTATCTGGGCTGACATACTGATATGAGTCACCCGGATCGCTGTGAGAAAGCTTCTTTGTACATTTACAAAAATCATTACCGGAATTATTTGAAATATTTTGCACATGAATTCATAGGTGAAATAACTATAGGGTGGAAAGTAAATGAACTTTTGATTGGCTTTAAAGGGACAGTGTGTAAGATTTTTACCCGTTAATTACCAAAATTGAAGATACCCATTCAAAAATACATTGTTTTCCAAGCTTTTTCACTTCCATCATGAAATCAAAGTATTCTTTTGGAATTAGATATAGTCACATAAAAGGGGGATTGACCCCATATAGAGGCAGCCATTTTGAATACGAGAGCCGCAGAAGGACATTTGGGCTCCGCCTTCCGGTTCCTGGGCACTTACATCACACAGGACCTCAGGTGGGAGCCAACCATCAACTCCCTCATCAAGAAGGCCCAGCAGAGGTTGTACTTCCTGCGGCAGCTAAGAAAAGCCAAGCTGCCAGTCCAGATGATGGTGCAGTTCTACACGGCCATCATTGAGTCCATCCTCACCTCTTCCATCACTGTGTGGTGCTGGAGCCACTGTCAGGGACAAACAGAGACTGCAGCGCATTGTGCGAGAAGGTGATTGGCTGCAGCCTTCCATCTATCCAGGACCTGTACGTCTCCAGGACTCGGGGGCGAGCAGGCCGGGTAGCAGCGGACACTTCTCACCCTGGACATGGACTATTTGAGCCACTATTTCACCGTAGCCTCTGGTAGGAGGCTACGGTCCATCAGGACCAGAACCTCCCGTCACAAGAACAGTTTCTTTCCCTCTGCTGTTGGACTCATGAACAATTCATAACATCTGCACAAATCTGGACACTTTATATCACTAGTCACTTTAATTAAGTCATGTTTGCACTACTGTTCTGATGCTGCTCATCTGGACCTTTTTGTTATTTGGATTGCTTATTGTTTTTTACTATATTATAGCTATATTTTAGTTATTACTATTATTTAGTGTCTATACTCTAGTTATTACAATTATTATTTAGTGTTTTATGTTTGCACCTTATCACGGAGACAAGTTCCTAGTTTTGTGATCTCTGTTCACTTGACAATGGCAATAAAAATCTTTCTGATTCTGATTCTTCGGCAAGGCTCGTGGTTTTGGGTAAACAACGACAAGCATGCTGCCGGATCACACGTCGTAATGGATCTAACACGTGTTTTGGACTAAATTGTTTTACTGGATTTTATTCGCTGGATCCTTACAGACAGATTGAGAGCAAGTTTATGATGCAATACTGAGTTTGACCTGTGCAGAGCCTTCAAGGTAAGCTAAGTAACAAACCTTGTTTTGTGCTTTTCCGTATAAAAGCCCCATGTGCTCGGGGAGTGATTGTTGTGCCGGGAAATGAATTGCATAGTCAAAAAGAGGAGACTGTAAGGTTTCATTTGATGTGTAGATTGTCATGGTACACGATCGGGAATGTGTGTTTTCATGCGAAAAGAAAAAAAAAACAGTGAACGGGACCGCGTTTTATTTATACCGTAGTTATCGGCGCTGGTTCGCGAGCTGTTCACGTTACGGGCGCGCCTGGGTGACCCTCGAGGTCTGCCGTAGCCAAAAGAGGAAGTGCAATAGCTACCATCCACCTATGCGCCACAAATCCTACACACTGGACCTTTAATCTTTTAGCTGATGTTCTGTCACATTCTCTTGGTCGACCAAAACTTGTATTCAGCCAGTAATTTTATTCTCTATGCAAGAGGTCTCCATCCTTTTTCTTCTTCTAGCAAATTTTTCAGTAGGGGCGCCGATATTCAACACCATCCTGAGTTTTAAATGCTAAAAATACCCTGAAAATCAAAGTTCAATGTCAGCCTTATTGTCAAAAACCAGGTTGCACACACAGGATTTGAAATTGCAGCGCTCCCTAGACCCACAGTGAACATAAAACATCTGATAAACGAGACAAAATGATGTATTCTCTCAGTGAGTTGCCTTTCCACAGATCTGACCTGTAACTTGGTGGCGTCACCTGTTTGTCTCCATAGATAAGTTTAAAGGTCTCTTATTACACAATGTTCTTTTGAGCTTAAACCATGTTAGAATGTTGTTACCTGTGTAGAGTCCAGGTAGAATCCAGGGCAAAAGGAGAAATTCAATTTATCAGCTGGATAAAAGTTTATTACAAAGTCATACCTCACCTTACGAAAGACCCAACTAACGAATAATCCAAGTTACAAAACACGTTTACGTAAAATTTTCATCTCTGAATACGAAAGAAAATTTAAGTTACGAAACGCGATATCTCAAAAATTTAAATAATGCGCGGTCGGCTTCGCAGCCGCCCAAATACGTAAATACACTTGTAAATACACTCTCCCAACACCCCGCTGGCCTCCCATTGGCTAGGAAAGAATCAGGCCTTTTACATTGCGACTCTACTTATGAAAAAATCACGTTACGAAACCACTTCTGGAACGAATTAATTTTGTAAAATGAGGTATGACTGTATCAACGTTGTTATCACATCAAAAACATACCTAGAGTTGTTTTTTTCTAAGGCTCTCAGTTTAACGCGTTAATTAGATTAATTAATTACACTGCAAATTAACGCATTATAAAAATTAACATAATTAATTATAAGCGGCAATTCAATGTGCGTGCAGTTTAAATTTGGCGTACGGCGAGCAAATCGCTGCCAGGGCCTTTGAACGGTAAGTTTATTTATAAAAAGAACGAAGATCAACAAGAACGCCGTGATTTGGAGCTTTTGTGAAAAAGAATTTTCTGATCACTGAAGCTGCTCGAGCCTGACAGATCATTTGAACGATAAACATGTTTGGACAAGTTCCATCGTTACTAGTGATAGTGCGAGCGTGAGCGCACTTCACCAAACCACCAAACCACGCTCGCAGAATTTGGGAAATGAATGAGCAGAGCGACCATGAAAACTGACACAAACTTGATCACAAAGTGGGCTCGCTCACTCTCAATCTCTCTCTTTCACACACTCTTAAAATGCGATTAATTAATTACAAATCCTGTAATTAATTAGATTAATTTTTTAAATCACCTGACAGCACTAGTTTTTTCATTCACAAATGTTTGAGTAACCCTTTATTATTAGTCTGTCTACATCTCCAAAGCTCAAAATGCTCTGTTCATGCACACTGTGATGTCACGTAGTGGTAATTTTCATACCTTTAACCTTATTTTCAGCCAAATTATTCTAGTCAAAGTGCATGGAATTTAAAAACACAGTGGAGAATTTCCTTTATTACCACATGACATCACACGTTGGAACAGAACACAACTCCAGGTGCTGTATGATTTAAAGGAAACAACATTATATTATAGATCAGAAGATAATGTATGGGCCCTTTAAAGCCAAACTGTGGAACATTCTTAACACAGCAACAGCACGGAACACCTTTAACTCATCTTTGCATGCAAAATCACTCCCATACTCACTTTTTTTTTTTTTTTTTACTTTTTCCGTTCAAACCACGCTACATTTGTTTCACGATTTCAAATGGCCCTTGAGTGTCAGTGTAATTATATCAAACAGGGCCATGTTGGTGACTAAAAGCAGGTTTGTTTTAAAAAGCTCCCTGCATCCACTGCTCGCTAATGAAGTCTATTAAGCGGTGCTGTGGCCAAAGTGGAAGATTATTGAATATTCTAAATGGGAGTCAAAACAGACAGTGATTTTTGACATGATGAGTGAACTTGGCAGGGCACTCAGGTAATTCTCGGCGCATTAGGCTGGTCTTTAGCGGAGAGCATACACGGGGAGGTGAGAGTTAGGACCCGACTAAATGGAGAAAAAGTTTGTACGAGCCAATTTGGACAGGGTTTACAGCTGACTGGATATGCAAAATAAACACGGCCGATTTGAGAGCTCCGTGAATTGTCCTTTGTGTTTGTGATATTGTGTTAGTTTGTGTGTTTGGATGGAGAGAAGAAGAGGGAAGGGAATCTAATCTATAAAAGCTTATAATATAATAGTGATAGACAGATAGAAACCAGATATTGATACTGATGTAGATACTAAAAAGTACCCAAAAAGTAATTTTTTTTGGCATTTCTTTAAAAAATACATTGTTAAAAGCCCATTCATTTTATTTTAGTTTGTCTGCACATTTGTTTTGTTTTTTTTAATTTTAGATCAGCTCAAGATGGGGTGGGGCAAAGATAATGACGCCAAAGTGCAATTGTTTCTAGAAGAGTTGTTTGCATCTTAATACAAAACCCATTTCCATCACATTGATCATCAAGGCCGAGGTATAATACTCCCTACAACAGAATCTTCTTTGTTGTAAAGATTTTTTCCCCCTTTCTATGCCACTGGTGTGGCATAGAAACAAGACCTTATTAAAGGGACTATATTATGCCATTTTCATCTACGTTATAATGTTTCCTCATCAAAAACAACCTGGACTTGTGTTTTGTTTCAGCCACACAAACCCTGCATATTCACAAGTTCTCTCAAACAAAAAACATTCCACCTTGTGATCTCATGCGGTAACACAGGGAGTGCTCCATTGTGTTAAATTGAACTTGAATTTAACTACATGGAATTGCCCCTTCTCTACGGACCTAAAGGTAAAAATCACATGTTAACTTGAAAACTACCACTACATGATATCACAAGGTGGAACAGAGCATTCTGAGCTTTGGAGATGTACAGTCTAATAACACAGGATTACTCAAACATGTGTGAATGAAGCACTGGGAGCTGTCCTTAATAACGTCGAGCTGTACAGGGATCTTGGTTATAAAACGTTGTGTTTATCTTGTATCTGTCCATGTTTAAGTTTATTGTAATTTGACAAAATGTGTTGCAGTTCCTTTTCTTGGCAATACACAAAATGGCCCCCAAACCTGAAGTGTATGTGGTGATATGGGAGCCATGTGAAATGCAGACTAAGAGTGACATGGTGATTTATCATCCTTGTGTTTTTTTTTTAATCTAAACTTTCTCACAGGGGTTTTGTGAATAAAATAAGTTAAGCTTTATGAAGTCAAAACACGTTTTAAAAATAAAAGAAGACATTCAAAAATGCATTTTGCATGATTTTCAGTCGGTATCAAATGTTATCTCAGAATTTAAAAAAATAAAAAAATAAATAGATATCTGTTAATATCGGTTATCGGCCATAACAGCAACATTAATATCGGCTATCGTATCGGCAAAAAAATTTCACATCGGTGCATTCCTAATTACAACACGACTATATATATAATGTATGTATATTCAGAGGTATGTATATAGTTCCTTTAAATCTCCTAGAAACACCATGTACGAAGTGTTGACTTACATTTCCTCCACACCTGCTCTAGCTGCTCCAAAAGCCCCATATTTACAGCTCCTACCGCTGTTTACCTGTCTATTCAAAACACCTCAAAGTGCACCTTGCTCCTGATTTTACAGACCTCTGCGGGGAGATGAATTCTCCGACTCAATTCAATCGCACTTACCGTGAAAAGTCATCCCCTGTAATTTCCTTGCATTACACCTGTTTGTCAGAGCCGCCGGAAGCCTGCTTTCTCCAATCCTTTTAAACCACCGAGGGATAGCGGGAGGGGGGGTTAACCAGTGAGTTATGATGGCCCCTCCCTCGTCGACCACAGCCCAGTTACCCTTAAGCAAAAAAACCCTCAACACACTGGTAATTTATGTGGTTCAGCTGCTGAGCGTGCAACAATCTACATTTGCTAATACAGTATGCAAATACTTTCTGTCACTAGGCATCAAGATCAGGCTCGGACTTTCTCCTCGTTCAATTAAATAACACTGGGCAAAATAAGCTAGAATCCGGACGTGTTTGGACTGGATATTTTATATGACACGCCACATATCCGGACCAGATTTTCACGATATCCTTATTTCTTGAGAATCCATGAAAATATTGACGTATCTGGACTCCGGATTTCACTGGGTACAATATCTGTTCGTATCCGGAGATATTTTGGCACTCGTGTCTCTCTGTAGCCAGCTCGCTACACGCCCATGTGATCCCCGGACTGCCCTCAGGGCTGAGCGAGCGAGTATGCGCCGTCTCGACTGCAGACTGAGTCGCCACTCGCCACACTCCGAACCGCACTTGCTGAATTTGGGAAACGCAGCAATGTTAGCCGTGCTCCTGGCGGACAAGCGGTCACGTTTTGATGGGGAGGTGAACAATCCCACTATCAGAGATGTTTTAAGGTAAGTTGAAATATGAGAATTGCTATTTGGCGGGTGAATGTTTGGCGTTAGCTACACAGTTAGCCTGCCATTCGTTGATAACGTGGAATGACAAGCTGGTTGATGGAATGATTGGGACATAATGTATCATCAGTAATATGAATGTATAACATGTAACGGCGTCGATGTCTGATTTTCGACATACGCAGGGGATGAATTTCAAAATCCCACTTGTGTAAAAATGGAGAGTAATCTGCTAGCTAAATGTAGCCTTCTAGCTAGCGTGAAACTGCGATCTATCTTTTTGTAGCAGCTAGCCTACATACAGTAGGTTTCCCACCCAAGTGTTTAGCGTAATAATCTGTGGGTAAAAATACGCTATTTCTTAGTCCATTACCATACAAACCAACTGGGGGCTTTGTGAAATTGGGTGGGTTTTAGAGCCGCCAGGAGACTTGAAGGTAATATGTAGGATTGTGGCCAGAGTAGGTAAGTACATTGCAACTGTGCTGCTTATTTCCAAAATCTTTTCATGATTATTATTTAGTCAAAGTAAATAAGTAAATAAAAGTAAATAAGTAATAAAATTATAGTTACTAGTATGACCAAGTAAGTAATAAATAAAATTATAGTTACTAGTATGACCAAAGTAGTTCTGCAGATTAAAAAATGTCTATTACTGGAAATTCAAAATGACAGACATGGAAAAGATTTCTTTCCTTTCCCAGTCAAAATTAATACTTAGAATTTGATGGTGGTGGTAAGTATTCATGAAAAGGTAACATTTGTGAATGAGCAGCATGCATTCTGGAAATAAACTACCTTTTAAACATGTGTGTGACAAAGCGGATCAGTCATTGCTCTTGCCCCAAGATGGATGTAGCTAATCGCAAACATTACAAAAGACAATGAGATGTTGAAATTAATGTTTCTGAATGCTGCAGGGCAATCGGTGACCTTCGCAGTTCAGTGGATGACCTGAGAAAGGAACTGAGGACCATGCAGGATGCCATGATGCAGCAGCAACACTCCTGCATGACCCAGGAGAACCACAAAGTCCCTTTGGAGTTGGCGGTAACACTTGATTGTGTGTTTTTGAGAATAGGACACAAACTGGACTCATGTATGTCCCATAACTAGGCTGACATCATTATCCACTGTTTCTTTCTATATTGGTCGTCTTAACCACATACAGTTGTATAATGATTTTTTCTTATTCAGGCACGGGTGAGGCGCTTTCACTGGGCTTGGGGAACTGCAGTGGATACCCTTATAAATGAACATATACCAGTGAGTGAGCCTACGAGTCTCCAATGCTGGCCAGCCCACACGTGTGTAAAGTTCACAGTGGTGTGTGCGAGGGTTACAGTTTGTGATGAACCTCAGAGAGGCATGATACACACAATCTAACACTTACGCTTATAAAGAAAGCAGGGTCCATCACTGGTGTGTTTTAGTACTGTGGAGCAAATCTTAAAGGAGTGGGTGATTGAGAGGTGAATAGGGAGAAGTGTAAGGATGATCACCCACTGTACATCATGTTCACTAAACGTGGTAGGAGCCAAAGGCTCCTCCTACCTAGGTGCTCCACTAGATTTAGGAGGTCTTTTGTTCCTGCAGCAGTCAGACTTTTCAACAATAGCTGAGCACTATTTTAATGTTGTGAGTCGTTTTGTATTTCTATGATGGGATGTCACTTATTTATTTTTAGCTCTTTATTTTTTATCTGTTACACTAACTTGTGTAATTGTCTTACTATTGTGTGTGTATATGTTGTATGAATGGTCAGGTGGCATAATTTCCTCTTTGGGGATTAATAAGGTCTACTCAATCACTCAAAAGTCTGTTAACTCTACTTCTTACTGTCTTGCAGAAGCTTGAAATAGGTTCTATGAACACCTGAAGGCCCCCCAAAAAATGGACCTAGCTGGGAGGACCGATGAAGTAAAGAAGAAAAATGAACATCCGACGTGACCGGGTAGGTAAAACGACCCCCAACACACCTCACACTGGCATCACACCCTGATTAAGGCCGTAGAGCTGATTCACATTGGTGATTTTATTAGCCCACATAAAAGATTGTTTTGGACTTTTTACAGTAAATCAACTCAAGTGCCTTTTTTCCCCTTTATTTTTTGTTGGCATCACTATCTTTGATCACTGCTTGACCAAAGAAAAAAAAATCCAGTTGATGGTTGTGAAATTCTTCCTGGCTGCCATGAACTATTATTTGGGTGCAAGCATTGAAATTAAGGTAGGTCTGCATTCTACATTCTTTTGAAATGTGTTGCTTAATATTGCCCTCTTCTGTGTAGCTTTTCAAGCAGCGGCTTCAGGTGGCCAAGGACCTCCTTGATGTTGATGACCTGCAGTATCTGAAAGGAGCAGAACTCTATTCAACCGCACGCCGGGAGTTAAAGTTAAAGGTATTCAATCACATTTTCACAGACGAACTTTGGGCGCATCTCATTAAAGGGACAAATATTTACCGTGAACAGACCGAACGTGATCACACTCCAGCAAGGGCAAAGACGCTTAAGTGGTCGAATGTAACTGTCCCTGAAATGAAGACGTTTATTGGGCTATCGGCATGGGTCTACTTGTTCTGCCTGCACAGAGAGATTATTGGAGACACACCAAAAATCTCATCAAGACTCAGTTCTCTGACGCCATGGCAGATTCTATGCTATATGGAGGTAAGAACTAAAATACTGATTGATTGTGATAATTATGTAATAACAAACGGTGATTATTAATATTATCATTGCAAATTACATTTTTTCTAATTATGTAGCATTTCATGTTTACATCTTTGGGCATAATGATGAGAGAGGTATTGGTATTATGCATTGAACTTTTATTCAACCATAATCATGCATACAAATATAATACAAAAATAGATACATACCATCATACAAATACAAGCTGTAACACAAGAGAACAATGTAATTTACAGTACCTGTAGACATTTAAAAAATACATAATATTTTTATTCATCACATACACATAGTTTGCGGTGCCATCTTATTACAATAGACCGAATATCTCACAAAGCCACAGTACAATGTAAATTATGCTGTTTTATATTATACTTTCATCCAAAGTGACTTTCCTGTGTCTGTTTCTGCATTTTCAGCCAATCGAAGGCAACGGAGCCATCCAGCAACAGGTGGAAGTGCCAGCTTGCCTTGCAGATTATCAAAAAAATATGAAAGGTTTGTTTGCCTTTTTGGTTTTATGGCAAAATATGTGACTATATAATTATTTATTATGTATATTTCCACTGTTGCCTTGTGAGTGTGTAATGTGTGCTGTGTGTTCCAGGCGTCGATCTGCTTGATCAAATGGTTGGCTACTATGGGTTCCAGCATCGAACGAAGAAGTGGTGGAGGCGAGTGTTTTTCTTCTTGTCTGTGTCCTGCCAAAATGCATACATCGCTGCAAGACCTGCCTTCAGCAGAAAGTACAGAGGGTACAAGAACTGGCTGGAGGAACTTATCACACCAATGACAACAAGGGCTGTTCCTGTGACCTCTCCTCCTTCTCCATCTTCTCTTCCTCCTCCTCCACCCGACTGTAGGACGTTTGGGGGCCATAGTAGCCACACCACCTCCACAACATGACTGTGGAAAGATATATGACAAGCGCAAGCTGTGCCGGGAATGTCAACTGGTCCCAGAGAACGAGAAAGTAGGTGGGCCAACAGTCTTTGGATGCAAACAGTGCAAACTACCTCTGCACATTGAGTGCTTTGGCAAGCACTATCGCTGGTATATGTAAGGGATGTAACCTGTGCAGTATGTAGTGCACTTCATCTTACTGCCTTATGGCCTTGGGACACTTTATTTTTTACAGTTTGACCTGAATAAGAGCTGTTCTTTATTTCTTAAAACTTGAAAATATTGTGCACTGTACATGTTGTGACTGTTTTCTTTTATTTTTTCCATATTATTGTGTTTCTGGATTATTTTATATTTTTTTCTTAAGGTGTAGAATAATAAGACACAGTTCTCATGAAACCCACAAGTGTAAGCTTTCAAATACTTTTGGAATTTTGTCTCTGTGCTTCAGAGGCTGAGAAATCACTTATTTAATAGTCGTTGACATTGTTGAATTTCCAGGAAAACCTCAGGATCTCGCCCTTAAGATTTTCAGGCCTTTTTCCCCAGGCGTTTTAGGTCTAAATGGGTTAATTAATAAAGACAACTTTATCAAACACAACTTTATCAAACGTTCTTGTCTGTTGTATAAATTGTATTAGTGACATTGGCAGAGGTGGAAAAATGCAGAAAAAATGTGATTTAAGTATCTTTACTTGCTTAAAGCCTACTGAATTAAAAGTACCCATCTAAAAATCTACTTGAGTAAAAGTAAAACAGTACTTGTTAATGTATTTTGAGTTAAAAAAAAAATACTTTAAATTGGTTACATTTTTCCATGACCTCTAAAGTTTGTCAGCTGTGTAGACTTAGCTTTTCCAAAGTAATTGTGATGAGTTTTTAGTAATGCTAATCTGTTTGTCATTTTGGTCAATGTCTGCTATTTTAAAATAACTAAGGCATATAATTAAAATATTAACCGAGTTACCAGCCGCCTAGTCAGTAGTACACTGTAAAACATTGGTATATAAATGTATGAAAATGTTGCATGGTCATAAGGCTATGGGTTTCACGATACAGTAGCCTATAAATGCTTGAAAAATAAAGCTCCCTAGTGAATGCTAGCTTGTGTATCCTGACATATCCGGAGGTGAGCACAGTACCAGAACGTGACGTATTCGGAGATATACGAACAGTGAATACGTGAAACACGGACGATATCCAGTAAGTATCCGGAGAACCGGATATGTAGCGTGTCGACACAGTGCCATTCCGGAGTTCGGAAATGCTCCGTATACGAGAACTGACACCAACGTATCCGGAGCGTGTCAATCCGAATATCTACAGATATTGTGAATATCCTGGGATATACGACTACAAACACCCCCGGAAACAATGCCATTTTTCCCAGTGTAAATGGGTCGGGAAATCTCAGCTGGAGATTTGTGTCGGGGAGTTGCACTGTGTACAAATAGGGGTGGTTTTCAAAGCATTCTGGGAGCAGCGGACTTCCCTGTATGTAATCCTATATGACGGGGGTATGACAGGGTATGGGGAGAGGAGGGAGGGTAAGGCTGCGTTCAGATTTGCAGCTTGTTTCATTCATTCTGGGCTGTAAACTGTGTAAAGAAATTGACTTAAAAGGTGCACAGTGTAACTTTTCCGGTAGAGGGTGCGCCAGGTACTTGTCCCAATATCAAAGTTCAAAAGTTCAAAGTCAACTTTATTGTCAATTCTGCCATATGTGTTCGACATACAGTGAATCGAAATTCCGTTTCTCTCTGGCCAAGCAGTGCAAAAAGACAGTGTACAAAATGCAATATAAAGACAATACAAAAAACAATACAACAACAAAAAAAATGTAAAAAGTAGTGCACAGAATACCTATTTACAGATTTAGTGCAATGTGAAATAGAATGTGCATTGAAAATAAGGTAAATATAAACATTCCAAAAATATTGTAAAGTATGGCAATAAACTTAGAAACAAACTGGAGACGCTACCAGGTTAGTTTACAGGTGAGATCTGTGGAAAGGTGACCCCACTCACAGTCAGAATGCGTGTTGAGTTTAAAGTGCGCCCATGTTCACTTCCTATTTGCAACGCGGCGACTAGCGGGTTAGCTCTGTCCATTGATTTATATGTAGTGTACGGTTTTAGCCTGGTCTAGTCCTGATGTCCTTATGTGTAATTTATTGTCACTGATCAAAAGTGTTGGGGTTTTTTTGTACAAGAATGGAATTTGTCTTTGTTTTGTTTTGTTTTGTGTTTTTCAACTGAACTGACATGGAAGCTAAACCAATAATTTATGTTTTGTAAGACAGGGGTGGGATTCAATAAGTTTTCTTCTTCCCACTCCTTTTCGAGCAAAAAAAAGTGAATGTATTTGACTGTACACTGGTTACATGTATTTAATTTCTTGTGTTGACCTGCTAAATACATGAAATGAAATGATGTAGACCAGGTTTAATCCCGGTCTAGTCCAGGTTTAGTTCCGAGATACTCACACATACAGTAAAAGATGGCTACGGATCTGTGTGAATATCACCACATAGTCTCCTTGTTTGAAAGAGGAAACCTTTCATTTATTTTATTATATTATATTTTGTCGTATTTGTTTTGTTTCTATTAAAAAGACTGACAAATTGACATCCAGATCCAATGTCCACCACCTGCTCGTCTCCATGGTGATGTCATTGCCTTTGCCTGTAATGTTCCATATTGAAATTATGGGTCAAGCTGATCAAGCAAGCAAGGCCAAGTTACTGGTCAGATCTGCGGGGAGGCCACCCCACTCACCATCAAGAGGGGTGAATATTTTATTTCGTAGTATTTAAAACACCTAATAACGAAGTAAGTGCGCGGTAGATTAATGCCATACTGTGGACCATTACATGCAAAGAAATGAGCTGACCCTCTACCAGAAAAATGACTTTTAATTTGAAGGAATACAAACAAATCAAAATTAAAATCTGAAAGACGTAGTGTCCAACAGTGTACTACATTTCTTTTCTGTTATTTTATTTAATTTAACATTTTTTGTGATTTCTTAATACTCTCTACAGCCCTTTATCTTTGCTCCTCTGACACACACACACACACACACACACACACACACACAGTCATGTTCAAAGCATAGCAGCAGCTTGTACTTCCTTGCATGTAACTTTAGATCCCTGGGCTGCCAGTCTGAAGGCATGGCCGTGGACTCTGTGGAATCTGGATATGTGTCTCCGTGTGTGTCCCCCTCCTCCGCCCATGTCCTCCTGTTGGCGTCTGCGCCCCATAGCCCCCCTCCCATAGCCCCCGGAGCCTAACCCAGAGCCTGGACACAATATCAGAAGAGATAAAGGGCATAACTGGCCTGTTTGGACCACTGCAAACCAATAAAAATGAGCTAATTCTATTATTATTATTATTCTATTATTATTATTATTATTACTTATCTTATCTTATCTAAATTGTTTTGTTATAAAAATGGGGTATTACACTATGGGGTATTTATATTGCTAACACTTAATATATATATATATATAGATCACCATGTGTGTTAGTTTGAAAATTATGCTCACTGAGAAAAAAATAAAAATAAAAAAAATAAAAAATTTCAGTTCCGTTTTTGATGTTTCGTCTCTGCTGTTTGCTGTATACATAACCGTAAGGAAGGTTTGAATATTGCCAGAAGAGATCACATGATTACTCAAACATGCATAGATGATTCAGAAATACTTTTGATGAGGGAACAATGTTATAACATGGTTGAAAGCTAAAAAAATAAATAAATAAATTGAAAAACCAGCTTGTATAAGAATGTTTTCTGCACTAATTTTTCGCACTATATTTTTTTCTATACTGTGTTGTAAATATTCTGCTGTGTTGTAAATATCGTACTTAAACGTCTGCGCTGAAGTGAGATGCTTTCAATCTCATTGTGAGTATGTATGATGCAAATAGTCCATGTGAATAGTGACAATAAAAGGCATTCTATTCTATTCTAAAACAGGTACAAATCGAATATAATAAGAAGTAAAAAAAAAAATTCCCCACATCTATTGCTACTGGCTCATATTAACTGCTACCCTTGTTTAAATATATTTTTTATTTCACCAAAATCTTACCTTTTTTCTAGTTTTAAACATCTGGTTTAATAGTTAGCATATATGACAATGAGGTAATTGTATACACGTTACCTAGCAACGCGTGAAAAGTCCCTCAGTCGTCCAGGTAGAATCCATGATCAAAGGAGAAGTTCAATTTGTCAACTGGACAAAGTTTGTTTGGTTGAAAACGTTTCGCCGCTCATCCGAGAGGCTTCGTCAGCTCTTCAGAGCTGACGAAGCTCTGAAGGAGCTGAAGGAGAAGCCTCAACTTCTCCTTTGATCATGTTACCTAGCAACCATAATGTAAACTAAATTTTTCAAAATAAATGACAAAACATCATTTAAACTGCCAGAAAAATCTCCTTTTGAGTAAACTGTCTTATGGATTTTGGATGAAATTTTCAAAGTTGATGACATAATGTAGAGGTGATTTAGAACTCAGAGATACTTGCTGTATTTTTCTACTTTACGTTTACATGATTTTTGTTCACAAAATGACACTTGACTGATCTAAAATATGTACCAGGTGCTATCCCACCAAACCAAGTCGTAAATAGAAAAACAGGAAAATATGTACCATTTTAACTATTTAGCAGCGATATACAAAAGACATATCTTTGTAAACACAGGTGAAGTTTCCTCTGCATTTTTAACGTGTTATCAGTGACATCCATTCCACCCACAGCTCCCTGCTCACCGCCTGATCTGTCAGTATTTATTAACCTTAACGCGACTAAGCGAAACCCTCACAGACATTACATTACAGCGAAAATAGCGTCCCTTTCTGTCCCTTTGATTGGAACTATAGTGTCTCCACAACCAATTACACTTTCTGCGAAAAGACATTGGCTGTAATTTCCTTACATTACACCTGTTTGTCAGCAGTCGCCCCGAGCCGCGAGAAGCCTGCTTTCTGCACTTTCAATCCTTTTAAACCACCAAGGGAATATAGTGTAGAGAACCAATGAGTTATGATGCCCCCTCCCTTCCTTTCTCCAACTCCAGCCCAGCTACTAACCCAGATCCTGCGCCCAATATCAGCGGAGATGGGGGGCATAGCTGGCGTGTGGGTGTCAGCCTGTTGACATGACTGCGAATGTGCATGGCAGGCATTTCTGTGCAGAGGAATCTTATCCACCTTCTCGGGGTCCTTTCAACGCCCGCCGCCACCCACACTCATCACACGGGCCTATACTGACACACGCACGTCGCCACGGTGACCAGATAAACGCCAAGACGTGCTAGTGACAGAGGGGAGGGCGGACCACCATGCACCCCAAGCAGACGCCTCACAATGTATCGAGCTTCAGAGCGCTAGGGTAGTCAGAAATATCGAAAAATCAGATGTGATACTGAAAATAGGTTCGAAACTGAATACTATCGTGAGCAGGTATTGATACTAAAAATTCACATTCACAGGATAGAAGCGAACCCTTCCTGAATAAGACACATAGGCTACGTTCAGACTGCAGGGCTTAAAGCTCAATTTGGATTTTTTGGTGAAATCTGATTTTTTTGCGAGGTCGTTCACATTTCCATTTAAATGCGACCTGTACGTGATCTCCAGTGTGAACTTTAAACGCCCCAAAAGGACACGACGAGGTCACATGCAGCGAGCGTGCTCAGTGTTTACGGAAGTCGCCTAACACTAGCATTGAGCGGCTGGAGATTTTAAAGTTGCTGTCGCACCAGAGTCAGAACATGTACAAGTTATTTGTTTTAAGGAGGAGATTGAGAAGGAGAAGGAGGATTTTTTTGATTTTGGCGTTTTGTGGGGCAGTGGCAGCAACATCCGTAGAACGTTCCGTGTTGGTGCTGAGAGTGGTGAGATTGCGATGTGCTTTGCTGCTTCACTGACACGGACTTCATACACAATTTTCGTATGACGAGAAGAACATTTGTGTACATTTGTGAGCGCCTACTTGTACCACTCTCGCTTGTTGATGACATGTAGGTCGGATGAATGCGACCTGGCCGTTCAGACTGAAGTCGCATGTCAAAAGATCGGATATGTATCGGTTTTAGGACCACATATCCAAGTGGCCTGGGTCGCATTTGAAAAAATCGAATCTGTGTCGTTCAGACTGTCATTAAAAGATCAGATACAGGTCGCATAGAGGCAAAAAAATCGGATTTGGGTCACTTCAGGCTACAGTCTGAACGTAGCCCTAGACTAGTAAATGCCCATGGAACCTACCTGGACCACTGAGGGATTACACGGGGTAAGGGGTAATTTAAAGGACAGTTTTATGATTAAACGTTGAAAATAACATTCTACGGTCTTGTGGTATCGGAATCAGTATTGAGTATCGAGTCTGGCCCTTAGTATCGAAATTAAGTTTGAAAATCTTTGGATAGCTTGACATAAATGGTCACGTTTATAAAGAAAGCGGAAATGGCAATTTTAATCAACCAAACATCAAACTTTCTTTTACGTAGCTTTGAGTAAATACTAAACAATAAATCCACGGGTTTCAGAATGATGAAGAAAATTAGGACTGTAGCCATAGCGATTAAGAATATAAAGCAAAGAACTTTTAAATGGTAAAAAACTTGAGTGAACAGGAAGCTAAAACCCATGCATTATTGCTGTAAAAAAAAAAGTAAAATTTAATGTTACAAAAGTTAGCAACTTTTTATACTCAATATATTTTTTGGATTGTCAGCAGATAAATAATCCACGTGGTTGGTAAACAGCAACATATCCTCCAAGTACTGTAAAAATAAATAAATAAAAATAATAATAAAAAAAAAACTTTCTGGGACCTGACAAAAATTGCCTGAAGCTACAATTTTGCTAGAATCTGAAAACAAGAAGCATTTGGGATTTGGAACCGAAGCCCATTACAAGAATATTCTGTTTACTTTACCTTTCAAAACCTGACCTGTCCGTAGCTGTGGAGATGGCAAACAACTCCCACAACAGCAAAAAGTACATTTTAATTGACTGAAAACTGTCTGTAGATACAACAATGTCCCAAATATTGACAATCTATAAAAGTATACCAGCGTACCCCGTATAAAGACAACCAGACAACTTATAATGCGATCATATACGTGCTTAGTTATGCTTTATCGACAATCAATCAACAGCCACGCAAGCAACAATGTACTATACTATAAGACTATGAACTAAAAGAATATTATAGAAGAAAGAAAATCTTACCTTTGATGAGATGAAATGTTGGCACAGACCTCCTCTTCACCCTATAACACACAAAAGCAAAAATTAATAATTAGACTGATTCAAAATTAGGGGCAAAAGTTTGTATGTAATTCACTGAATCAGGGAAAAACTGTGTGAATGTAACAAAACAAAACTCCAGCTATGTTTCTGATGAGGAAACAGTATTACAAAATACAGCTCTGGAAAAAAATAACCACTGACCACTGCAAAATGATCAGTTTTTCCCCCTATATTCCAAATAAAAATATTAACCTTTTAGAGCATTTATTTGCAGAAAGTGACAAATGGTCAAAATAACAAAAAAGATACATGTTTTCAGACCTCAAACAATGCAAAGAAACAAGATCAAATTCATTTTAAAACAACATAATACTAATGTTTACACTTAAGAAGAGTTCAGAAATGAATATTTGGTGCAATAACCCTTATTTTTAATCACAGCTTTCATGCGTCTTGGCATGCTCTCCACAAGTCTTTCACATTGTTCTTGGGTGACTTTATTCCACTCCTGGTGCAAGAACTGAAGTAGCTCAGCTTTGTGTTTGTGTTGGAATTCAACAGACGCTGGAATGGAATGGCTGTAATACATGTAGAGATGCTGATTTCAGAAAAAAATGCAGTGCTCTCTTACTTTTTCCAAAGCTGTAGATCAGAAAACAGCTTGATATGGTCCCTTTATAGAACGGCAATCCCCTAATTACCATCTAATTACCACAATTACCACGCAGGGTTCGCCACCTGCCACCTTAATGGGCATATTGCTGCTTTGCCTGGAACGTTCCATAGTTTTCAGAGGTGATTCCTGTGAGCTTTAAGCCATGTTAAAACAACTCCAGGTCTGTTTGTGATGAGGAAACAGTATTACAAAAATACAGCTCTGGAAAAAAATAAGAGACCACTGCATTTTTTCCTGAAATCAGCATCTCTACATGTATTACAGCCATTCCATTCCAGCGTCTGTTGAATTCCAACACAAACACAAAGCTGAGCTACTGTTCCTTTTGCCCAAACATATACCTATAAGTAGTAAAATCAGAAAAACTGATAATTTTGCAGTGGTCTCTTTTTTTCCAGAGCTGTAGATCAGAAAATAGATTAATATTGGCCTTTTACACCTATCATTTCTCCTTTATTTATTGACTAAATTGCTAAAAAATACCTCGAAGAACATGCTTTCTTTTGGTGAGCGGGCTCGCCTTTCCACAGATCTGACCTGTAACTTGACCTAGTGGCGTTCTATACTTGTCTTCACGGCAATAGATAAGATGAAAACCATACTGCGAACAGTCCAGGCAAAGCAATCTCCAGCATCTCCACGGAGACAAAAATAGCACTAGAAAAGTTACACAATGCACCTTTAAAACAGCAAATGTGTATTAAAGCCTATACCACACACACACACACACACACACACACACACACACAAATTGCACTCTTGAGTAAATATTAAACAAGTTTACTTTTTGGCACATGACAGCCAACGCCTGCAGCCATGTTCTTTTTCTGCTCAAACTCAAGACTTGCCCAAACCCCATATCCAATGATAAATGTATACCGCCCATAGGCAAAGTGCGATCCGCGCAGTGCATTTTCCAAGTTTGGCCCTCTCCATCTGGTTCCAATTCTCCCCACCTGCCCATCACTCCTCGCCATGGACAGGTGAGGGGATTACACGCCGTTAGCCCGCGCGCACACACACACAAAAGCACTCGCCGGCTCCGCTTCACGCCAACTTAACGTGCCACGGACATCAGGCGAATCTGCAGCTCTGTAAAATGCCTGTTACCGTGGCGGCGTCATTGCTCCTGATGAAGTGGTCTAGCTTTGGGGTGTAAAAGCCCCAGGGAGGTACATTACGAGACATGAAAGTGAGCGGGACGGAGGTGGGGAAATTGGGTTAAGCTGAGAGTGAGGTAGTGTGACTGCAAGGAGAGCCAGGAAAAATATTAAGGAATGTTGAAATCATGTGCAGGTATGGGGAGGAAAACAAAAGAAATGCAAGTACCTTCTTCAGTTCTGACATGGTTTTAAAAGTCACTCACTGCCTTAAAGGTAGAGTATGTAACTTTATGAT
Source organism: Paratrypauchen microcephalus (assembly GCA_036785185.1). Taxonomy (NCBI): domain Eukaryota; kingdom Metazoa; phylum Chordata; class Actinopteri; order Gobiiformes; family Gobiidae; genus Paratrypauchen; species Paratrypauchen microcephalus. Next base: position 2,327,345 of record JAVJIX010000132.1, read on the forward strand.
TCAATGGGAAGTGAAAGTTAATACCATTCTCCATGACGTCTTATGCCATACTGTGAAGGTGTGTGAAGATGAAGGCCCATTCACGGTAAAGAAACATGTTTATTTTATTCTTCTTTCTTTTTTTTCAGTGACAATTAAGACAATTAAAGTGAAAAACATGTTTGTTTTTTTCTATTTTGTACTTACATAGTGTAGCTTTAAATACAGCTCTGGAAAAAAATAAGAGACCACTGAAAAATATTTGATTTTACTGCTTATAGTAAAAGGAGAAATTCAATTTGTCAACTGGACAAAGTTTATTTGGTCGAAAACGTTTCGCAGCTCATCCGAGTTGCTTCGTCAGTTCTGAGAGGGGAGTTAAAGAGGCTATTTTTGTCAAAAAAAAGAGAATCCTTCTTTAAACAGGAATGGGGGAGTCAGACATAATTTGTCTCCCATATATAATTCCATTCTCAAACCTAAATCAAAACAAACAAAGGAAACAAGGGGGCTAGCCAGGTCCAGAGGTGTTAAAACAGCCATTAGGGTTTGAATGGGTGTACTAAACTAGACGCCAGAGAGAAACTGATAAAAACAAAAGACAGAAAGCTGAAAACAAAGAGGTGGGATAGTTTCAGAATAATTTCAGTGTAGTTAGCTCCTCCCTGCAGCTAGATATAAGCAGTGTCCATCAGCACTCTAACCAGAACTTGCGAAGCAACTCGGATGAGCTGCGAAATAAACTTTGACCAAATAAACTTTGTCCAGTTGACAAATTGAATTTCTCCTTTTACCATGGATTCTACCTGGACGACTGAGGGATTCTTCACACTTTACTACTTATAGGTGTTTGGGCAAAAGGAACATTTTTGTTTGAGTCTAAACTACTGACTTTTCCTCCAAATTCCAAATAAAAATATTATCGTTTAGAGCATTTAATTGCAGAAAATGACAAATGGTCAAAATAACAAAAAAGATACATGTTTTCAGACCTCAATGCAAAGAAACAAGATCAAACAACATAATACTAATCTTTACACTTAAAGGAAAAGTAACTTTTTTTTACAATCTGAGCCTTCTTTCGGCAATAAAACAAGTAGTTTTACTCACCCATAGCACTTTGGTGTCAATTGGAGCAGTTTTGTAGAAGTTATGTTGTAGCCGTTCTGTTCTACTAATGATCCCGCATCCGTTAGCATGAGTGCTCGGGGCACTGCTTTGCGGTCTCCAAATAACACAGCCGTGTCAGGGTAGACTTTTAGTAGATTCCAAAACGGCCTGAAACCCAATATCGCAACAGAAAAGTAAAGTTCAGAGCGGTGTTAGCTTCTTTCGGACTAGCGGTGTTTACAAAACAGCTGAGTTCACGCATGCGCACTGTCCTCTCTGATGACGTCATCAAATGAAACTATAGCTGCATATCGGGTTTCAGGCGGTTTTGGAATCCACTAAAAGTCTACCCTGACACACCAATCTTCTGTGATTTGAAAAGTGCTAAAGTTTGTGTTATTTGGAGACCGCAAAGTAATGCCCCGAGCACTCACGCTAACGGATACGGGATCATTAGTAGAACAGAATGGCTACAACATAACTTCTCTGATACTGCTCCAATTGACACCAAAGTGCTATGGGTGAGTAAAACTACTTGTTTTATTGCCGAAAGAAGGCTCAGATTATAAAAAAAAACATTACTTTTCCTTTAAGAAGAGTTCAGAAATCAATATTTGGTGCAATAACCCTTATTTTTATTCACAGCTTTCATGCGTCTTGGCATGCTCTCCACAAGTCTTTCACATTGTTCTTGGGTGACTTTATTCCACTCCTGGTGCCAGAACTGAAGTAGCTCAGCTTTGTGTGGAATGGAATGGCTGTAATACATGTAGCGATGCTGATTTCAGAAAAAAATGCTGTGTTTTTTACAAAAAACGCAGTATTTTTTTTTCCATAGCTGTATTCTCATGGGCCAGTCAGAGTACTGTACTGCATTCTGAATACTTAGTTCTAATACTTCTACATGGAGCTACATTTTATTATAGTGACAAAAAACATAATAAAATAGCTTGGTTTTTGGTGCACTTTGGACAACTTTTTTCCAGAGCTGTATCTATTGAAAGGAAGAAGCTAACTACAGTAAAACTAACACACCCTAGTACGAAGTATCTGTTAAGACCATTGGACTAGCCTGGGAATTCCCAGGCCGCTTCCGTTCGTTTCGAACTGGAAGGCGGCCTGGAAACTTGTCCAAGCGAGAGTCCCAGATTTAGGGCCCCAATCAGAGAGCGGGGGAGGTGTGGCAAGACGGTGACGCGTACTACATGACAAACGGAAGCTTGTAGTTTGAACTGACAACTGACATGATTGGCTATGGACTTACGTATACGCTCAATGATAGACATTCATAACGCCCAATAAACGGCCGTTGGCAATGGCTAACCACACCTCCGCTACGGGATTTTTCGAAGCGAGTTTCCAGACCCATATCTCACTTGTGATATGGTCAGGTGTTAACCAGACTACCATTGGACTACCCTACGGTGTGAACTGTAATCTGAGTCATATTTTACATACTCATCCCTGTGCCTTATGTGTCATCTAACTCAGGTGACAGTTCACACCTTAGGACCACTACGGCATGTTAGTTTAAGTGTAATTAGCTCCTCCCTACAGACACATGAATTACTGAACCGTGTCATGACTGAAGAGGCGACCTGGATCAGTAGTGAAACATTCATGTGTTGTCCAATCAACTTCAAATATACAGTTCAGGCCAAAAGTTTGGACAGACCTTCTCATTCAATGCGTTTTCTTTATTTTCATGAACATTTACATTCTCACTGAAGGCATCAAAACTGTGAATGAACACATGTGGAATTATGTACCTAACAGAAAAGTGTGAAATAACTGAAAACATGTCTTATATTCTAGTTTGCTCTGATTACTGCTTTGCACACTCTTGGCATTCTCTTGATGAGCTTCAAGAGGTAGTCACCTAAAATGGTTTTCACTGCACAGCTGCGCCTTGTCAGGGTTACTTACTGGACTTTCTTTCCTTATTAATTGGGTTGGGACCATCAGTTGTGTTGCGCAGAAGTCAGGTTGATGCACAGCCCTATTGCACAACTGTTAGAAATGGTATTATGGCAAGAACAAATCAGCTAAGTAAAAAGAAACGAGTGTAAGGGTGGCTACTTTGAGGAATCAAAGTCAGAATCTACAATGTAAATAATCATGAATGTAAAGAAAACGCATTGAATGAGAAGTTGTGTCCAAACTTTTGGCCTGTACTGTACATCATGGCATTTTCCCTTTTCCCAGTTGCTTTTTTTTGTTTGGATTTGTAGAACGCAGTCTGGAATTAGTCTGGAATTAGCCACTGTTATCTGTAAAACTGATTTATTTATTCTTTTGCACTGCTTTTAGATTTTAGATTTTTGTCTTAGAAGTTTTTGTTTTGTCTTTATATTGTATTTTGTACAGTCTTTTTGCACTACTTGTCCAGAGAGAAACAAAATTTAGATTCACTGTGTGTTGAACACATATGGCAAAATTGACAATAAAGCTGACTTTGAACTTGAAATTTTAGGAAGATATAGTTGATTGTACTACATGTTTTTCTTAATATGTTTATTTTACACTGACCAACTCGAACCATATAGTTTGAAGATGGTAGAAATGCACAGACACAGATTTTTCAGTGACTATCCCGGTATTGTACTTTGGTTTTGAGCATCTGCCGATATCCAATACTTACCGATACCAGTGCAGGGTCTGAAAATGTATTTTTCACCCTCGAAATGCATTTAACTTATTATAAAAATTGACCGATTATGTTATGTAACTGTTATTTAAATAGCTTTATTAAAATGATTTTGTCGGAGTCAGATCTGTCCTCATTGTCTTACACTCTGAGTCAGATCCCTCCTCTTCACCTAAAAAAAAACAACCCTTTCTTATTCCAGATCTTACATTTCATGCATGGGTGTAGCTAACCATATCAAAAACATCCTCCACATCAGAACCCACCACTTCTCCAGCACATGGCCTCAGTATTTACCCCCCAAAAAAATCACAGCTCCCAATGAGCACGGACACATTGGGCTTGTTGAAATGAACCTCTGTTTTGGTATTCACCGAGTGTGGTGGGTGGTACCAAGCTTTGATATGTTAGAATGCGTGGACTGTACCATAGTTTAACGCCAAAGTGTGGAACATCCCAGGCAAATCAATAACACAACCATGGAGGCAAGAACAGACAAGTTTCGTCGTGTACGTTTACCAAAATCTTTTAGTTTAAACAAAAAAGTCAAAATAGGATTGCATGGTAGACTAGAACTAGATCATTTTAATTTTAAGATCAGCCGTGTCCCAATTCCCAGAGTACACGGTTCGGAGCGTGGTTTGAAGGGGGCTCAGACCGCAGTCAAGACTGTGCATACTTGCTCAGCCCTGAGTGCAGTCCGCAGACCGCATGGGCGTTGGCGAAGAAGTAGCGCGCGGTGCATGCCGGGATATATGAGTGAGCGAAGTGTGCTTTTTCACGCGTGCTTGGTCCACGCCCCGATTTCCATGGAAACGACTGTGGTCTTTAGCTCACGTGTTAACTGTGCATGGGACAAAAAAAAGAAATGGGACAGCAGTCGTCGCGCCGGATGTGACGCACATGCCCTTCAAACCACAATCCGAACTGCGCACACTGCGAATTGAGACACGGCTATAGTTTGCAGTGATCCAAAGTTATTTCTCACTTCCTTTTATGCAATCTAAGCATCCTAATTATTCAGTTATTCAGAGTTTATGAGCACTTTTAATAACATTCAACAACTAGCATGCTAACAGTGCATCTCCTGATTATCGGACAAAAAAACACGCTTGCGTTTCATCATACATGCATGAGTTTACAAGCGCTTTTCACAAAATAGAGTCCATCGCTTCGCCCTCCCGGTAACGCCAACAACGACAACAACTAGCAAGCTAACGGTACACAAACTGATCATCGGCCGAATAACACGCTCGCGTCTCGTATTACAAGCATGCGGTGTCGTTAACCATATGAAAAAACTTCCTCCGCACCAGACCCCACTACAATCAGCACGGACACATTGGACATGTTGAAACGAACCTCAGTTTTGGTATTTGCAAAGTGTGGCGGGTGGTACTTTGAGCTTTGATGTGTTAGAATACAAGTCTGTTGTTTAGCCTGATTACGATCTTCCATCAGGCTCCGTCAAACCTGAGTCCATAATCGTTTTTCTCCCTGGCCCCACTTCAAAGGCCAGACTAATGATGATTATAGAAAATGTGATTAGGCCACATTAAGACGGATTATTTGCTTTTCATTTGCACCATAGGATAATGCCATTACCTTGGCAACACTTTGGGCGGATGTACCAGCAGGAGGTACTGTAGGACTGATTCCGCAAAGGTTTTGCTAGAAAGCGACGTGCTTTAAAGGTATATTTGTGTTACTTTTTCCTAGTGGAGGTTTGCTACTGGCTTGTCTATAGAGATGATTGAGAACATTTACTTTTATGAGCATTAAGCCATGTTAAAATATTGTCTCCTCAAAAACATACCTGGGATTGTGTTTTGTTTCATTTACACATGTTTGAGTATCCATTTATTATCACTTTGTCTACACCTCCAAAGCTCAAAATGCTCTGTTCCACCTTGTCAAGTCATGAAGTAGTTTTCAAGTTAACAGCTACCTTTTACCTTTTGTTTAGTGGAGGCTGGAACTTCCTGAGCTGAAATTATAAATTAGAGCTGGAAAGGAGTGTTTTCTGTTTGAGAGAAGATCTGGACTTGTGTGAATGAAACAAAACGCAACTCCAGGCATGTTTGTGATGAGGAAACAGCCTTATAACACATCAGAACAATCAATGAAATTTCGATTTTCTATATGTACTTGTACATATGGTTTTTCGACAATAAAGCAAACTATGAACTATGATCAGAAAACAGCGCAACATGGGCCCTTTAAAGCATAGTATATATTTTGCATTTCAATTACACTGATAGATGCATTCCAATGTATTATATGATAAATTTAATGTCATTGTGTTGAACATCAATAACATAGTCATGGCGACAGAACAGAAAAGTATCATAGTGCACGTTTGCCAAAATCCATGTACAGTGGTCCCTCACTATAACGCGGTTCACCTTTCGTAGCCTTGTTGTTTCGCAGATTTTTTTATTGCAATTTTTTTTTTAAATAGTGTATCAACGCACATTGTGTTCTGCGTCCTGAATGGCTAAGGGACTGCAGACCTTTGCCGATATGTCCGTCATTCTCCTCCGTGCCGTGTCTCCTGTACAGTACAGAATGTGTTCAGCCAAATTTATATAAATGTTCGACTGCAGTGTGACTCTGGAGTGCTGTATGTTTGCAAGTTTTCTCCCCGACAAAACCCACAATGTCGACGAAACGTTCTCAAATATAATCGAAGTTGGCATGTCTGTTTATAAGAATCTTCTCGCCCAAAAGAAAAAAGAGCGCCAACAACTACCCATAACCATGTTCTTTACTCGGAAAAAGACGCCTGCACCGAGGCAGAGCGGCGCCAGGACGAAGAGGCCCGGTCAGAGGAACTGTGAAATACACGTGTCACTATTAATACTTTTTTTGTTGTTGAAAATCTATGAAAGTTTGAGTGTTTAAACGAGAGAGAAATGTGAGAAAGCATTCATTTCAGTCTGAGAAAAGTGTAGAATGTGTGTGGTGAGGCGTTTACAGCCTTAAAACATGCAGAAAAATTGTAAAATATAAAGCTGACTACTTCGTGGATTTCGCCTATTGAGGGTTATTTTTAGAATGTAACCACCGTGATAAATGAGGGACCACTGTACCTGATTTCCCGAGTTCATTTATAACTGTTTGTAGTGGTCCAGAGTTATTCCTCACTTACCTTATGCATTCTGAGCATCCTAATTATTTATAAGCACCCATTCAGACACCAGCACTAACAATAGCTAACACAGTGCAATTCCTGATTAGCAGACAAAACATGCTTTACAATTAGATAGTACAGGGCGGACTTACTTTGACCTCAAGAGCTGCTTATGCGATATACAGTATCTATAATGAGGAAAGAACTTAAGACAGGATTAGATTGACAAATAGCACAAATTGGCATGTTTTTGGTGAAATAAAACCTGGTATTGTACTGAAAATGCTTGCTTTTCTTGTTTTAAAATGCAAGCCAAAACAATAGCTTCAGGCGGTTGTCATGGCTCAAAAGGTTTCCTTCTTAATATTTGCAGCCCTTGAAGAAATAGGTGTTTTTATTCTCCACGTGGGATAGTACACTACAGGAATCGCTGACTTGGCTATATTCCATATCTCGTAAAAAGCTACCAAGGTTTAGATTTTCAATTTGAAAAGTTCTAAACATGTATTGTTACGTAATTTAAAGCTGCAATGTGTAACTTAACGGTACACAACCTGCTGCCTTGTCTCCATGGAGATGATATCGCTTGCCTGAAAATATCCACAGTATGGTGTTAAACTTGCCTTAGATCCACATACAAGTGATAATAATAATAATAATAATAATAATAATAATAATAATAATAATAATAATAATAATAATTTTTATTTATTAGGCACCTTTCTGGACACTCAAGGTCGCCTTACAACAAGTATAATATACATTGTAGGCAGTTAAAAGCAGTTAAAAGCAAAAGTGATGCATACTGTGAGCGGATGCGCCTTTTCACAGATCTGACCTGTAACTTTACGGAGTATCATCACCTGCTTGCCTCCATGGAGATAGATATGTTTAAATGGAGGTTTAAACTGTCAGAAAAACTACTCCTTTGCACATAAATTTCTGTATTTTTTACGTTTTTTAGATTGTTTTATTTGTCTTTTTTGATGATATAGGCAGTGAATTCCATTTTAGAATTTCCTGTACCACAAACTGACATTTAACTGATGTAAAACTATGATAAATATTTGCCACAGGTACTATCCCAGCAAACCAAGTCATAGAAAACATTATAATCCATTATATGCCCTTAAAGATCTATGATATAATGTTGTTTCCCCATCACAAACATACCTGGAGTTGTGTTTTGTTTCATTCACACATGTTGGTGGAACAGAACATTTTGAGCGATGGAGATGCAGACACCTGTAGAGGTTACTCAAACACATGTGAATGAAACAAAACACAACTCGAGGGATGTATTTGAGGACTTGACAAGATTCTAACGTGGCTTCAAGCTCACGAGAGTCAATTTTGTGTTGTATAGTCCCTTTAAACCTTTCCATCTTCCAAATCATCCATGCGTAACTGGATGACTAAAAATATTTGATTTACTCCTCCTCTTCACCCTCGTTCGCCCTCGTGAAGTAGATTAACTTCTGGATGAGTCAGTGGGTTGTCAGATGACTGTAAAAATATGGTTAGCACGGTGCATTACCTCCAGAAGCTTATCCCATCTCCGAACGGCTATGGATACTTATGCTGATCGATCTGGGTGACTCGGCAAATTCTCAGCAGGCATTGTCATTTCACCGCCTACTCCCCCAACTGGAATCACGCTAGCGACCTCCCGCTGTTCGCCCACCCACGGACATGTTAGCGATATAAAATATAAACAAGGCAACCAAGCATCTTCCATGATCCCAACATGCAGCAGAAGGTGGAGCTATGGCTCGTTATGCGTCATGCACTACCGGATTCCTGGAAAGATCGTTTGCCTCGCGTTAACCCTCGGAGCGTAGTTTCTCGAGATGGTGTCAGCGAAAAGTTTGACGTGGAATTGATCAAATGAGGGCAAGGCCATTTAAAGGTGCATCCAGTAACGTTTCGCTTGTTTCCATGGAGATGTGAGTGCTTATTTCTGAATGGTTTCAAAGGCAGTCATCTGGACACTGTTTCTGAAATCTGCAGTAAGGCATTAACAGTTTCTTTTTTCTTTTTTTTAAATAGGTTTAATCATAATTATCGTGCAATTTAGATAAGTTTAGTGAACAATTTTTCCCGAGGGCGGGGGCGCTTGAATTGCGTGAGAAATGCCGTGTGAGTCGAATTGCGTGTTGAGAGCCCTGTTTGTCTAAAGAGCAAACTTAAATTACAAAGCAACTAATGAGAGTTATATAAATGAAGTTATTACCTGATGGTTCTCAGTTTGTTTTATCATCACCGCACTTTGTCAGTGCGCGCTGAGAGGGGCGGGGAGGAGGGACCGGGGCTGGGGGGAGCGTGACATTTTTAACGGATTCATGTAAGAGTCTGGTTAATGCACCGGGCACGCGTCTCACCGCGTCTCACCACGGGCAGTTCGGCTCTGGGCCGCGCGTATTCCGCGCGTAAGCCGTCGGGGGGGACACGTTACGCACAGACGGAGACACCGAGACCGGAGTCGGTGCGTCTCAGAGGAGACGTGGCACCGGGACTGAGGCTCAGGACGTGCCCGGGGGATGGCGCGTCTGCTCCGGCATCCGCTCGGACCGCACGGTCGGGAGCAGACGCGCCGTCCCCCCCTCCCCCTGCTCCCCCGGAGCTCCCCCGGAGCTCCCCCGGAGCAGGGGGAGGGGGCGGCGCTGAAAACGCGCGGAGCCTGCATAAACTAAGCCACACAGACCGATTTTCTGGGCACAAAAAAATAAAAAATAAAAAAAATAACACAAATCAGCGTGAGAAATGCCATGTGTGGCGTGTGCGCGTGTGAATACGTCGAATTGCGTGTGTCACACTCTCAATGCGTGAGCCTTGAGAGCCCTGCTCAAAAGTGATTCCCGATTGGCATCATTGTGCTAACGTCATTAGCGCCGGAAGATATCGAATAAATGTGGGTCTGACTTTTCCAGATAGTTGCCGATTTGGTCGTTTTGCAGTGGTGGAAAATAAAGTACAAAAGTAAATATACTGTACTTTTGCCATTCATTCACGTACATTATACATTTTAGGTATCTGTACTTTAGTAAAAACTATTTACAGTGGATACTTTTTACTTTACTTAATTTGAGAGCAGCTATCTGCACTTTCTACTTCACGCCACTGATCTTGACTACATAAGTATTTTTTCTTCAGTCTGAGTCCCAGTATTGAGTCAACAAAAATATATGAATAAAATGACCAAGATCTAAATGAAATAATTTTACTTTTGTACTCTAATATTTTTTTTAAACAGATACAACTTTCATGGAAATAGAAATCCAAAACCTCCTCTAGAAGAAGTAAGAGTCAGATTTGTGGCGATACAAGCCCGCTCACAGTAGGGATGCGTGTTTTTCAGTGCAATAAACCCAACCAAAATGAAAAATTACATTTATATGAGTCCATTCTTTTGACTAAAAAGTTACATAGTTTGGCTTTAAGTAGATTTTTTTTTTTACTTTTACCAGATCAAGTACTTGTGCTTTGCATTGTAATAAAAAGCCCTCTCTGTTTGTGGATATCCTAAATGGGCTTTCAACAAAACCAAGAGAGACAAGGACAAAAAACAAGACAACAGAGAATCAGAACCCAGGAGGAAAGGTGTAGCGATTCCTTACCTGGCCGGCGTTTCTGAAAAACTACAGAGGATTTTCAGACAATATGAAATCCCAGTCTATTTCAAACCCACAAACACTTTAAGACAAAAACTGGTCCACCCAAAGGACAAAACACCAAGCCACAAACAAAGCAATGTGGTCTACTCCATTCAGTGTAGTGAAGACTGCAGTGAGCGCTACACTGGAGAAACAAAACAACCACTTCACAAGAAGATATACCAACACAGACGGATGAGCCAGAGTGGACCGTCATCAACCGTACATCTCCACCTAAAAGCCACGGGCCACTCCTTTGAGGATAGTGAGGTTCAGATCCTAGCCAGGGAAAAGAACTGGTTTGAGAGGGGAGTTAAAGAGTCTATTTTTGTCAAATCCTTCCTTGAACGGAATGGAGGGGTCAGACACAATTTGTCTCCCATTTATAATTCCATTCTCAAACCTAAATCAAAACAAAGAAAACAATAGGACTAGCCAGGTCAGGTCCAGAGGTGTGAAAACACCCATTATGGTACTGAATGGGTATGCTAAACAAGAGCCCAGACAGAAACTGAAAACAAAGAGGTGTGATCGTTTCATAGTAATTTCATTGTAGTTAGCTTCTCCCTGCAGCTAGAAATAAGCAGTGTCCACCAGCACTCTAGCAGAACTGACGAAGTAGCTTGGATGAGCTGCGAAACGTCTTTGACCAAATAAACTTTGTCCAGTTGACTAATTGAATTTGTTGAGGACAAATCCATCCATAGAATTCTTTTCCTCTAAATTTGAAATCAATAAAGGTTTATCTTATCTAACATGAAAATCTTCACTGGCCATTCTTCTGAGCACTATACCCAAGGTCAAACTATTATACAATACTACTATAACAACAGTTTCTTTCCTACTTGCTTTCTAAACTCTAAGTAGGTCATTGACAGCTATATTCAGTAAGCCCAGACTTTGTTTTAATGAAAGAAGTGAGTTTTATTCATACAACTATTTCACAAATACAAGCAATTCTTAGTGCGCCTAAGTAGTCAGTCACCAAAACTTACCAAGGTCTTTTCTTTACAAATGCGGTAATGTAATTGCATGGAAGATTGTTTTGGTTTGCTGTTTATGAATACAACCAATAAGCTACCCAAGTGTCCTCCAGTGGCATCATCCAAAAAGCAAAGGATCTATTTTTTTTTTTTACCTAAGTGCCACTTTTGGCTTTGAAATGGTTTATTATTTGTGTATTCATATGCTAAGTATGCCTGCACCTTGATAACATTTTCTAAATTTGAATTAAGCTAAAACCAAGTATTCTTTTCTAAATTTTTAAGTGCACCCTTGCATTCACTGGAAGAACTTTCTAAAATATAATCTAGTCAATACTACTTTGCAGCTGATGTCATTAACATTCCCTGGAGGAAGGGGGGGAATGGGGTGAAGCTAACCGGAAGCACTACTCGGTCAGACTTTAACGCAATCTGACCAGAAAGACTAGACTTAGTTGAAAAGTGCTGTTTGTACTAATTTTGTGCTTCACTTTTAAAGCAGTCATACAACTTAACATGACCTTGACTTACTCGCTTTAGGGATGAAAATTATCGCTTAATTCATTAATCTATAGTTGACTGACCTTATCGATCGACTTACGATTAATTGATAAGCAGCGTTTTTCACCTGAATTTTAGTGTTTCAATAGGGTCTTTAAGAATATAAGCTATAGTTTACATAACACTGAGTCAAAAATATATCATAGTATTATTATATTGTATATTCCTCAATTAATTATTCCTTAGTAAAAAGCAGACAAATGTATTGATGCTGAATAACAAAATACAGTAATCCCTCGTTCTATCGCGGTTCGCGGATTTATTTTTTTCTTCCAATTTTTTTTTATAGTGTAACATTGTGTTCTCCATCCTGATTGGCTAAGAGACTAGACCAGGACTAAACGTGGACAAACCCAGGTCTAGACCAGAACTAAACCAGGTCTAAACCTGGACTAAACCAGGATTAAACCACCACGTGCCGCTGCTGGTTTCGTGCGGCTGGTTTGTGGCTCGGGTTGAGACTACGTATTCCGGGCGCCGCGGTTCGATCTCGTGCTCAGCAGTGCCGTTGGCGCCTGCGGCCGGCTCTGAGTCGAGCTTGGCGCAGCGCGTTGTGCGGTTGCCTTGTTTCATGACCACGCAGGTGCGCGTGTCCGCGATTAGCGATTAATTGCAATTAATGCATTTTGTTCGACCAACGTCTTGATCGAGAATGAATCGTAAGTCGATTAATTGTTGACATCCCTAACTCGCTTCCATTTTAATCATTTCTTTATTTATTATTTTCTGAAATGTCCTGGACTCTGGATGACATTTTTCTTTGTTCTAATTTCCAGGAAGAACCATGCCTCCCCAATCTAACTTTCAGTAGCATCAACTAACAAAAGTTATTTATTTAGTTGCCTGCAGAAGTACCAACCAACCAAGGAATAGACTTGATATTTAAAACCGATTCTGATATCACAATTATAGTTAAAAACACTCTTTTTTTCCAGACAACAGAATGTCATTTTCAACATATTCCAGGTAGGTTCCACAGTGGTCCACAAGTCTATGTGCTCTTATACTTGTTCTGATACAGCTCAAGATCATTCTAAAGCTTTTCAGGAAAGGTTCATTTATGTCAAGGGTGTCCAAACTTTTTTCATCAAGGGCCACATAATCTAAACACAGACGAAGCAGAGGGCCGATCGAGGGCCATAAACTGGTGCTCGGTACAGTCAATAATTGAAATATATGCATGTTTAACATGTTAGAATGAGCTATCAGTCCTTTATTCATGCTCAAAAGAGATCCTCAAAACCACACAATAAGATAGATTTTCAAAAAACTTGCAGTCAAAAGTTCTGCTCAAGGTAATTTCAATTTCCAATTCACCTGGAAGCCTGAGGGCCAAGAAAAATTTGTCTGAGGGCCGCATTTGGCCCATGAGCCATAGTTTGGACATGCCTGATTTCTGTCCTATGAATGTGACTTTTTTAGTATCGATACTTGCTCAAATGAGAATCTAGTTTCATTCCTAGTTTTAGTATTGATAAGTGTCTAATTCTGATGCTTGACAATCCCAGTGTAAAATAAAGCTCTATTCTGTAACATCAGCTTTCCACCATGTACCTCGTTTGTTGCTTATTGTTGCTTTTGTTTAGCTTCTATTTACTCCCAAACACAATCACAGTTCTTTTTTATATATATATATATATTTTTAATGTATTTTTGGTTATCTGCCGTAGGTTTCCACTTCAGCAGTTCCTGAAATCTCCAGATCACACGCACTAATACGAAAAAACACACAAATATTAACAGTTATAAAAACCCCAAATCAGCAAATCCATAAATCCCATTGGTCTAAGTGCAGCTGCAAACAGAAAGCTCAGTGCTGTAACAGGCTAAAAGTGTTTATGGACTGACAATGCATTTATGGAGTCATGCATAGTAGATTTGAAAGACGGAGATGATTAGAGATGAGTTTTATCTGTAACGTTTTGAAAAAAAAAAAAAAAGCACTTTAAAGAAGACATATTGTGCTTGTGTCTGCTATACAGTTATTATCTATGACATGTTATAATTAGCACATTTTAAATCACAGTGTTCATCTAAAATGATTTAAACAAAAGAAATAATTCACTGACTTCTGTGTTGGAAAACTATGGTTCCCAGGATATCTACACATCACAATAGCGGTGGATTTTTATTATAATTTTGTTTTTCATTTGTACCAAAATGACTACGCAACACTGCAGAATCCTACATGTTTCACTGATTAAGGAAATAAAAATGTAGAACCAAGTAAGTACAGAAGGGTGAGCATATATCTGTAGCGGTGAAAACTGTACTTTATTTGCAATTTGGTGTCTAGAAAATAAATGATTAAAGATTGCTCAAACTTGCACGAATCACTCCAAACACAACTTCAAGTGAGTAAACGGTGAGAGGAAATAACTCTAAGATGGTTAAGAGCTCTGAAAAGTGGATTTTACATAATAGGTCTGCTTTACCAGTAGTTTTTGCGCCATATTTTTGCTTTGACTTGAGATATTTAATTGTAAAAATATTAAAGTTGAGTGTTCTCGTGTCCCAGACATCGGAAAAAACGACCAAATTCACAGCTTGTCAAAGTTTTCTAAGCCTCTGCTCTCAAATGCATAGGTGCCCAAGTAGAGGTGGTTCATACAATTTTGTACGTCATATCTGAACGTAGCGTTACTATGAGCATGGCCTCCTCTCCACAGATCTGACCTGTAATTTGCTTTGATGGTGCCAGTATCTCAGTTAGGTAGTCATATACAGCTCGGGGAAAAAAATAAGAGACCACTGCAAAATGATCAGTTTTTCTGATTTTACTACTTATAGGTATGTGTTTGGGGAAAAGGAAGATTTTTGTTTGAGTCAATAAACTACTGACAACATTTCCCCCAAATTCCCAATAAAAATATTATCGTTTAGAGCATTTCTTTACAGAAAATGACAAATGGTCAAAATAACAAAAAAGATACATGTTTTCAGACCTCAAACAATGCAAAGAAACAAGATCAAATTCATTTTAAAACAACATAATACTAATGTTTACACTTAAGAAGAGTTCAGAAATCAATATTTGGTGCAATAACCCTTATTTTGAATCACAGCTTTCATGCGTCTTGGCATGCTCTCCACAAGTCTTTCACATTGTTCTTATGTGACTTTATTCCACTCCTGGTGCAAGAACTGAAGTAGCTCAGCTTTGTGTTTGTGTTGGAAATCAACAGACGCTGGAATGGAATGGCTGTAATACATGTAGAGATGCTGATTTCAGAAAAAAAATGCAGTAGTCTCTTATTTTTTTTCCAGGGCTGTATACTTTATTCATTCAGGTACACTAAGTTTGATTTGAAATGCTTCCAGTAGTGGAAGGCAATGAGGTAAAAGTAGTAAAGAACTCTATTTTACTACATTTGAGAGCAGGTATCTGTACTTTCTACTTCACTAGCCTACATTTTGGAATTGGACTGAAAAAAATGTGTTTCTTATTATTGAGACCTGCTGAAAAGGCTAAAGGGGTTTATTTTGAACACATCTGAAGCTTTATTAGATCTAAAAAACTGTACGAAATACTTACTTTTATACAGATAACTTAATACTTATACTTGACTAGACTTTTTCATGTGACACTTTCACTTCGCTCCTGTATCTGTACTTCTTCTTAAGTAACACAATCGAGTACTTCTGCCACCACTGCCTGTTTCACACAAATGAACCACGTTTTCCCCGTGGTCTTTGAAAGCTGTGGCACGACACAAGGATTTCAGTTGGGTCAGACTTAATCCCATTGGAGAGTGAAGGCTTGTCTATACAGGCCAAGCAATTCATCCAACAGATCAATAAAGTCTATGTAAGTACTATGTCTCCAAGTGCCTCCTGCCGCTAACGACGTTTACCGGCTACTTACTTCCATGTACCACTGTTGTGTGTATTTTACTACATGGAATCAGCTGGAAAATACATGCAAATTTGAAATATTAAAATACAATCTGAGTCAATGACAGTGGATTTTGCGGCACCGCGTTTGAGCCATCGCCCACTAACCAGAAGGTGTTGGGCTCAAATCTCACCCAAGCTGCACTGTGTCTAGCATTGTGTCCCTGAGCTTTAAAATAAAGTCACTTTACTTTAAGCATAGTCACTTTAAAATAAGACTATGCTTCTGGTTCTTTGGGGAAACAAAAGGAATAGACCCCAGTTAAATACCAATGCACAATTTTCATGGTATTATATTTGACTATGCTGCATTCAGATGTAGATAACTCTCTTCCGGCTTCATCGACTCCAGGGCTCTCAAGTCTCACGTATTGAGAGTGTGACACACGCAATTCGACGTGTTCACACGCTCACACGCCACACATGGCATTTCTCACGCTGATTTAAAAAAAAAAAAATTTTGTGCCCAGAAAATCGGTCTGTGTGGCTCAGTTTATGCAGGCTCCGCGCGTTCTCTCCCCCTCCTCCCCGTCCCGCTCCCCGGAAAAAAATCAGCCAATCAGAAAATAGATTGTTCTGTTGTTGGGCAGACTGTAGAGTGGAATTCCAGCTGCTAAGTGCACACTGCGGTGATGATAAAACAAACTGAGAACCATCAGGTAATAACTTCATTTATATAACTGTCATTAGTTGCTTTGTAGTTTAAGTTTGCTCTTTAGACAAACATTTACAGCAGGGCTCTCAAGTAGGGTGACCATTCGTCCGGACAGTCCGGTTTTAGAGCTGTCTGTCCGGCCGTCTGTTGTCACGTGTCCTCCTTTTTTACATTTTGTCCTCCTTTCGGACCCTCATCGGCCACCGCTGCATAAATCGTCATCATAAAATCCCCACCCATTATTTACACTTGCTACTCTGCGATGTTGTGTCGTATGCAAACATTCGCGATGCTGATACAGCCCGTCAGCCCCTCGTATTGTCCGCTCTCTATCTGCGCTATCAGCCACTCTTTGAGGTGCAACTTGGCTCCTTCTTCCATCTTCATCGCCTTATTACTGTCCCTTAAAATGTTGTTTTCTTTAGTGCCGTGCGTAACAGGTTTCGCTTACGTTTCCTCTCAATGTAGACAGTTAAAATACGTAACAATATTTACATTACGGCTTTCATAATTGCAAATAATATTTTGGGGATTTTGTGTGAATTACACAAATCCAGGTAGCGAGATCTTACCTCTTAAAAGTGAAATGCAGAACTACTAGTTCTGCATTTCTTCTTTCTTCTTTGCCATGGCATATGATGGCAGGGCAAAGACTGTTTTTTCAGTGAATTAGTGATGATATTGTTTTTTGTTCATATCATCTTGACCATAATTTGCCACATTTTTGTTTTTGATGGGTGTTCCATGTTAATAAATATATGTTGACTTCATACATTATTCACAAGGTGTCCTCACTTTAGGGCTTTTGTCCTCCTTTTTGGACACAAGTGTCCTCCTTTCCTGTTTCATGCCAGTGGTCACCCTACTCTCAAGTCTCACGCATTGAGAGAGACAATTCGACGCGTTCACACGCTCACACGGCATTTCTCACGCAATTTTCCTCGGGAAAAATTGTTCACTCGGCCCCCCCCCCCCAAATTTCGCAGTTTCACGCACGACCCCGCTCAAAACTTGAGAGCCCTGGACTCCAATTGACTGAGACTATTGAACAAAGGCGTAAATGTATGCCATGATATTCAGCCACATTTCTTACTGCTGTACCACATGGTCTCATACGTCGGAGGCCATCCTGAAGTCCCTCTTCAAAAAAACATTGAAAACACTTGATAAAAGCCTCTACATTATCACTATTGTAACATCTTAAGTTTAATATTTTGGATCTTGAAAGTTGTCAGGTATTTATGGATGCTTTGCCTTGTTTTTAAAGTTTTAAATGGGCTCGCTCCTCCACCATTAATGGATTTTATAAGTTAAAACCGAGTTAACACGAGAGCATTGACCAGAAGAGACTGTAACATACAGAGACGCAGAACCAAATTTGGCCAAATGGTGACGTCGATCAGAGGATCACAGTCATGGAACACATTACCTGCTCATGTCAGGAACTGTGGGTCCTTCTCAACCTTCAAAAACACTCATAATCAAACATGCTCTCACAGGTAGACGTGCGCAATTTATCGATTAAATTGATTAATTCGAATTTACAGTTCAGGACGATGTGTTTTTATGAAAATCGATTTTAAAATTATTTTTTAAAAACGAGTGAAACTAATGCGCCACTACACTCTACATGGGTAAGTTAGCGTAGCGCACCCAAATTGTACATTGTGAGGGAAAGCCGGAGCTTGTGCCAAAGAAAGGTGTTTACATCTGTTATAGGGAACTGGTTCGGTTTTCTTGCGTCGGACTTAGAACAAACGAGTGCTCGCTGTTAAGTCTGTTCAAAATCTGTTGCACGCAGCAGAGTGAGAGAAGTGTAGGGCCCCACAGCGCAAGCACATATTGTAAAAGACATGGTGCCCATATATACTGTGGAAAAGCCCGGATTCATTAACATGGTGAAAGATTTGGACCTGAAGTATGTGCTACCAAGGCGCAAATATTTTTCTGAAGTTGCTGTATACAGACTGCACAATGCTGTAGGTAAGGGTCTTCAAGTGATATATTTAAAAAAACAAAACAGCTTAACAGCTTAATTGATGCAAGGTGTAATGTATTTGTTTTATAAAAGAACGTTGCATTATTTTGAGCCATTTGTCTGTCATCTGTTATTTGTTTTTGAGTAGGACAGAGAAAAATCTATTAAAATCGGAAATCGGATTTTTTTTTTTTTAAATCATAAAAATGAGAGATTTTATTTTTAGGCCATATCTCCCAGCTCTACTCACAAGTAGATTTTCTTCTTCTCGGGGCCTCTTAAACTCAGAGAATGGTCTGTTGTGGTGAACTTGCCGTCATGTCTATTTGCACTTCGGTCTCTTCTGTGTGTTCCTCTAAATGTTCTTCTGTTTTGACCTGCCTTAGGACAACGGATGTAAAGTAGCTCTTGCGCTAATTCTGGCATATTTACATTGATGCTGTTCATTGTCTTGTTGATTAATATGCATTGTCCTAATTGAAATAAATACATAAAAAATAAGAAACTGCCCCCCTGTGTGGCCCTCGCTCTGACTGCTGCACATTGCTCGTCATTTTGGTCTTAAAAAGTTTGTATTAACCCACTCAAAATGATCTCGGCATTTATTTCGCTTGACATTCGACCCCGTAACAGCTGGCCTCTGCAAACTTTTTTTTGACTGGAGCCGAACACTATGGGTGACGCCAACACTCCCTCAGTCCACTTCTTTACACGGGCTATGGTTTTAATATCTGTATTGTGAAACTGGAGCAGACATAAAGGATTACAACGGGAGGCATGGATCTACTTCATCTCACAGCCAAAACCGCACACTGCCTCTGTCTATTGTCTGAATCTGTCTCTAAACAGCTTTAAGCAATGAGGCTAAGCTCTTCTCATTCATCTGCGGTACATTTCACTGCTCCACTGAACGCTTTGATTGAACGAAATTTGCTGCTATTGTTATAATAAGTGCAACGTCTTGTTTGCTGGATAACTCGTACATCAGATTTGCCAGGGGTGAAGAATGTACACTTCTCTAATACTTTACAAAAATGTGAGTCTGGTCACCGGTGACTCTCCCCGTTTTCAGATGGTGGTGATTGACGGCTGGATTAGCCAAACAGGGATACGCTAGGGCCGTCCGTGTGAAAACAAACACGGAAAACAATAAAGAAGCATCTCAAGGGACTGAAAAACATGGTGGATTTCTAATACTACAACTGTATTAAACTATTTTCTCAACTTTCTTTTCTCTTGTTCTCTTTCCTTCTCAGTTCCTCTTCTTTAGTTGTTTTTTGTTTCCCTGTGGCTGAACTTGCTTGAATGAACATGCGTGAATGAATCGGTGTTATTGTCATATGCCGGGGATTTTTCGATCATGTCATGTTTGTTTTACCTGAATTCTCACTTTTCAAGATTGTTTATTTGTCATATGCAGGATCAACACAAGGTCAACAATGCAATGAAATGCTTAGGATCTGAAGAACTGTTGACTCGCTGAGATAGTCAAGAAATAATAATAATTATTATAAAAATAATAATAACAGCAATGGTACATGGTAAAAAAAAGTGTTGCAAAAAGTGCAGGGGAAAAGGTAAACAATATAATAAAAAAACATAAATATAATAAAATACAAAGGTAGAGGATTAAATAAGGTGTAAGTAGAGCATTTCACAAATTGCACATAATATAGTGTAGTCTAAGTATTGCACGTGGGTTATGAAGCAGGTTTGGAGATTGTGTCATTTTCTTTTTCATCATCATCATAGTAGATAGGTAGCACGTAATGTAGTAATGTCGTATTCAGGACATGAGGTAGGATATTAGCATCACATCATTTCACTTTACATATAGCATATGACAGGCTGAATTTTTTGTAAACTATGCCCATGTAGCGTATATATTTTATTATCTTCTGTTTTCTGTGACAGGTATACATGAAGAGGTGTTTTTGATGTTCTCAGTAAAGTGACTTAGATTGCTTGTAAATCTGGCTTTGAATCCCGTGTTTCTCTCTGGTCTAATCCAGACTGTAGTGTGTCAGCAGTCAAAAGTCTGATTTCATCATTTCCATTTTTTTCCCCTTTTTTTGTTTTTTGTTTTCATTTTCTTCCGCTTTCTCCATATTTTCACTGGGGCAACGGTCCAGGTCTGCTGCCCAGATCACAGCGCACCAGCCCCCTGGATCCCCCCGTGGGTGGTGGGTCCACGAGAGGACGGCCCCACGTCGCTTGATGCAACCGGCCTTGATGTACCTTTTATGTCATGGGAGCTCTTCCAGTGAGCACGGACACTGGGGGCGAGGTGGGGTTAAGTGTCTTGCCCAAGGACACAACGGGAGCACTCATCTGTGGAAGCTTGGGGGCTGGGATCGCACCGCCAACCCACGGGCGGGTCTGTGGATCTGACTGAAAACGTACTTTAGTTGACTAGTGCTAACCATTCTGTCACTGTGGTATACTGTAGTATATCGCGGGGGTTAGGTTCCAGAAATAACCCATAATGAGTGAAATCCGCGAAGTAGGACAACTTTATATTTTACAATTATTATACATGTTTTAAGGCTGTAAACGCCTTAAAACACTGGAATTAATATTTCGTCACATTTCTCTCTCGTTTAAACACTCAAACTTTCGTAGATTTTCAACAAAATGTATTAATAGTGAAGCGTGGGGGCTCCGCAGGGAGCCCCGCCGGACACGCGAGGGGAGCGGAGCACTGCCATGTCCCGGGACGCAACCAACCCCTTGGAGAAGTGCGCGTGTTCAAATCCGTGACAGAGCAGCACGACCGGCGCGAAGCTGAAGCACGAGATCGAACCGTGGCACCCGGACCATGCCTCCCCCTCAGGACCGCGTCCTCGCAGCCCGAGCCACAAACCGAACACGCACAAACGAACGCAAGAGCCGCACGAAACCAGCAAAGTGCTGCACGGGGATTTAATCCTGGTTTAGACCTGGTCTAGTCCCGGTTTAGTCCAAGTCTAGAAATGGTCCAGTCCTGGTTTAGTCCAGGACCAGTCCAGGTTTAGACCTGGTTTAGACCTGGTCTAGACCTGGTTTAGTCCACGTTTAGTCCTGGTCTAGTCCTGGTCTAGTCCCGGTCCCCCCCACGTCCCCCATCTATCAATCAGCAAAGGTCTACAGTCTCTTAGCCAATCAGGACGCAGAACACAATGTTACACTATAAAAAAAATGCTACACTATTAAAAAAAAAAAAAATCCGCAAAACAGTGAGCCCGCGAACAGTGAACCGCGATAGAGCGAGGGACCACTGTACTTTACTTTACTAGCACACTATGAAATTTTCTCTACCTCTACCTTTTTGTTTCTGTGGGAGTCTTATTGCTTTGTCTAGAAGGTTTCACAGTATGGCATTAAATAGATCTATACTGGTAAAAGCAAATGCAAGTTAAATCTGTGAAAAGGCGAGTTCTCTTGCAGTAACATTTGTTTTCAATGCATATTAGCGATTAGTAAATGACCAAACGCAAGGCAGATAAATGTAATGCCATTCCAGGAGGTGGAAGCAGGTGGAATGAGCCACCCCCCCCCCCCCCCAACCCCCCTTTCGAAAAGCTCCAGAGTGCCCCTTTAACCTCATGTATACGCTGCAGTACATAGTGAGACATATTACTCATGCATTCTCTCTCCTTTATGCTGAACCGCAAATAAAACAGATTCGCTAACACGCCTCGTACACAAGTAAAGGTAAGTCAGCTGTTAGCCGCATGCCAAAACACCATTCGTCTCCTATGGAAATGAAGTGTGAGGGGGAATATATTAGCTGTTGACTTCACGTTTGGGGCCACATGTGCTTTAAATACATGGCACAGTGTAACAACAGTCTTAATGACCGACCCGAGTCTCCTGCATAACGAATGAGCTCCAGGTGATACAAGAGGACATACGAGTGTGAGTTAGTGCGTTTTAATGTATGTGGTACGCTGGGAAAGGGCACAGGGACCACTAGAGGCTTACGGAGAAAAATGGTGTAAGAAATGTTCAAATGTGAATGCGCCAAATGAGCTAAAAACAAGAAAATATGCTGTATTTTTGTCATTGTTTTTCTCCTATCATTTTTAGAGTGTTGGGCATCCTTTCCAAATCTAAAGATCTATACATTTTGAAAAGATCCAGTCGAAACCACTGCATGATCAAGGGTTATTAAAGGTCCTATATGAAGCAAAATTGACTCTTGTGAGCTTTAAGACGTTAGAATGCTGTTACTGCATCAAAAACATACCCGGAGTTGCGTTTTGTCTCATTCACACAGGTTTGAGTGACTCTGCATTGTCTGTCTACACCTTCAAAGCTCAAAATGCTTTGTTCCACCTTGTGATGTTATGAAGTGGTAGTTTAGTTTTCAAGTTAACAGCTTCTTTTTACCTTTAGTTTAGTAGAGACTGGCATTTCTAGGGTTGAAATGATTGAAATTATCCATATGAGGTTTAAAAACCACTTCTGTATGCCATGCCATCATAAGGAAGAACAGAAAAAAACTACATATGCAGGGTTTGTGTGTTAATTTAATCCTGATACTAGCCCTAGTAATACTTGGAATTGTAAAAACAAACAAACAAACAAACAAAAAATAACATTCTGCATATCTATTCTGCAAAATCAACTCTTCGAGCTTTCAACCATGTTACAGATCAATATTGCGATTTAAAATGTCCAAATTATATCATAATCATCCACGGGTATTATAGGTTATAATGATATAGCAGACACAAGCACAATAGGACTTCTTTTTTTTTGTCGTCATGGAGACCAAATCAGAGTTAAAGCTCAGATCTGTGGAGAGGCGACCCCGCTCACAGCCAGAATGCCTGTTTTTCGAGGTATTTTTGAGCTGTAAACCCATCTGTAACTGAATAAATGTGAGGTAGATCTACTTAATGTCACACTGTGGAACATTCCAAGCAGAGCAATGACATATCCATAGAAACAAGCAGGTGACAGACCCTCAAACAGAAAAGTTTCTCAACGCACCTTTCATTAAGTACAGTACTTTTCCTTTGTTACGTTCCGCCGCAATAACTCTTCAGTGCATTCACATACCTACTTTTACAGAAGTCTACACGATTATAGTTGCACAGAAATGTAAAACGTGGATGGATACAGCGAGTCACTAAGCTGTAACCTGTCCACAGCTCCACAAATAGCCTAAACTACAAATGTATCTTCATAAATCATGTATCGCGGCGCTGACAGGTTTTGGCCTTTCACAGCAGCTGCACTGGAGTCCTGGAGTGCCATTGTGTCTCGCATAGATGACCTCACACGCCGCAAATCAGGCAGCTCCTCCTCCTCCTCCTGCGATCCCCTCCAACACACGACCCCCGCTAATGAGGTCATCAAGACGAGCCGGGGTCAACGATTGGTCAAGGCCTAACCCCATCGCACATCATTGACTCGAGCGCAACGGATCCGGCAGTTAATTCAATACGGGTACGGATAGTGCGGGCTAAGCTAACGTAGATGCCAAGATGCGAGATCGGTAACAGAGTTCATGGGTCTGTTATGGAGAGTTCTCCTCTCTAACAAAAAAAAACCACAGGTACAAGAAGTGTTCCACTGCGTTTTTGAACTCCATACACCTTCTCTAGAATCATTTGGATGATTTCAGGCCTGGAATTGCAAATCTCTACTGAACTGAAGATAAAGATAAAGACAAAAACTAACTTGAAAACTACTGCTTCATGACATCACAAGGTGGAACAGAGCATTTTGAAATGAAGAAATGTAGGATTACTCACATTACTTGATATTTTATTACTAATTTTTCAATTTTATTCTGATTTGTATATATATTTTTTATTTTTATAATTACATCTCAGTTGACACCGGTCTATCGCTATCTTTTTTTGCTATTCCATCTTTCTTTTTTTTTTTTTGTTACCCTCTATTATTATATTTGATGAGTGAGCTACTGTACCCAAATAATTTCCCTTGTGGATCAATAAAGTTTGTTTAAGTCTAAGAATGAACGAGGTAACAACATTATAAGTCATTTTAGCATAATGTAGAGCCTTTTATAGGGCATCTACAGCAATTAAAACACCTGCAGTTGAATAAATGCAATATATATGTGTTTAATGGCATACTGTGGAACATTTCAAAGCAAGAACATATCCATGGCGACAATCAGGTCAAGATGTAACCCAATCCCGACGGTTAATTCAATACAGGACGGATAGTGTAAGATAACATATGTAAATTACAGTGTCATTGGCAAAGTCTGGCATTTTAAGTTGTGCTAATGAAATAATAGTATTAGGAACAATATTTTATTTTTACACAAGGCCTGGGGCAATTAATTAGCTCATAGCTAGTAATTCCCCAAACGCGCGCTTGTAAATAGCAATAAAACAATCGAATATGCAGAGAAAGAGTATTTAAATGTTACCTCCGGGGCCTTGTGCAGACCAATTATAATAAATTAAATATAAAAATATAATGTGCTCCGTTACAGTTCTTGATAATGTTAGGCTTTTTGCTGAGAAAAACAAAAGTAAGACATAAGCTAGACCGTGACTTTCAAGTTAAAAGTGCTGTACCTGATTTTGACCGTCTTAAAAACGCGAAAAACAGAACTAGTCTGATTTAAACCATTTGCAGTGGTCCGAAGTTCTTCCTCGCTTACCTTATGCATTCCGAGCTTCCTAATTATTCACGGTGATGAGTTTATAAGCAATTTCCGCAGTTCTTGATTCTCGGACAATAAAACACCTTCATAATTAGATGCAGACAACACGCAGCAGACATATTTTGACCTCAAGAGCTGCTTATACAATACATCTGTTCTGGGGCAAGTACTGGGCTCAAACACATAGGAAAAAATCAGGTACAGGGCCATTAAAAAAATCACACTTGCCCACACATATTGTCTTTGTTTAAATCTCTCCATGTGGAAATACTTCTCTAGACTAAATCAAGACAAAATATAGCTATAACTGTGTCTCAAATATGGGCTAATGTTATCGTAAAATAATACAAACCTAAAAAGGCACTGTAAAGGGTTTTAAAAACGTGAAAGGCAGACTTCTTTATCATTCTGAGCATCCTAATTATTCACCACAATGAGTTTATAAGCACTTTTTTATACAACTCTCAGATTGCCATATTATGTTAAAGGTCCCATGGCATGAAATTTTCACTTTCTGAGGTTTTTGAATGTTAATGTGAGCTCCCCTACCCTGTTTAGCCCCCCCCCATGGCTAAAAGTTGCGAAATGTGTAAACTGAGCAATTGCGATCCTTTTCCGCGTTTGAAAAAAAGACAGCCCAAACGGGCGATTCTGAACAATGGAGCTTTCTGACGTCACACTCGCGGAAAGGTTTCCACCCCCCATCTGGATGTCTACCCACCGTCTCTGGAAATCACGCCCAGAGAGTCTGGACCGCAAACGAGCTACGAAATGCGAGGTTTTTTATTTGCCTGGAGGCACGTGAGAGTGTTTGCAGGCTCGGATGTCCTTTATCCGAGCCTCTGAACCTCTGAAACAGCAGTGGTTTAATGTTATTTTCTGTGGAAATGTGTTTTTTTTTTTCATGGAACGCGTCTCGTATCTTCCTCCGCTCTTAAAAACACGGAAGTGGGGACAGCGCACATCGCACCTCTAATCCAGGAAACAGCAGCGTATTTGGCCACAACCCACCCGCTGCACTGGCCTGTCTCTGTCCTCCTCATTTGCATTCAAGCAACAACGCCCAGAATAAAGCGTTTTAGAGACATAGTTATGAATAAAACTGTCTTCATGAGGCTCTCCCATGCACTGAGTCTTGATTTTGGAGAAGGATTCATTTGCAGTATTAAGGAACCATTAAGGCCATATAAAAGCATCAAGAAGTACCATGTCATGGGATCTTTAAAAGACCACAGCAGTTTCATTTTGATCCTAATGAATGTTAAAAAAATGTCTCTGTCATTGTGAAACCTGTAATAAAATGTGCAATGAGCTTCTCTTGTGGATGTGGACAGATGACAGGTGTAGAGTGGAGTAAAGTGGAGTAAAGTGGAGGGCCCCTGCAGGAGCGTATGGCTGAGTGCTGTTTAGAGGACTCTGTGTCAGCCCTGCTGTGCTGTGAGCTCTGGAACATGGTGTGTCACTCTACTCTCACTGCCAACGTCACTACACCCCAGGAGACCAGCGCAGACGACAGGAGCAAATGTAACACAACCCGAGGTGTGAGCATTGCTTTTTTAAATAATATTAGCGTTCAAAAACAAATTATAATTGAACTTAGGGCTGGGCTGTATACTGCTTCATATCATTTTTTTTAATGGTAAGAATTTTTGGTGAGTGTGTGCGTACAAAACGTCGGGAACACAAAGCGGTGGAACGTGGCGCCGCGGGACATTGTTTGAGAGGGGGACTGTTTTGCAGTGGCGTGAGACCGGTGGAAGCTCAGTGTGTGTTGAGCGGTGAACAACATGGACGGAGAAAATGTTACAGACACAGAGGAACTTATACCGAAAAGAAGAGGAGCCGTGTCAGTTGTGTGGAAGTACTTCGGCTTTAAAAAATCTGACACTGATCAAACAACCGTATTCTGTAAATATCGTCGGGGTAAATGTAGCCGCAGGAGGTGACACGAGCGATCTGCTTCACCACCTCCGTCACAAACATGTCCTGGAATATGAAGAATGTACGAAACTAAGATCTGCGTCCTCTTCCACGTCTGCAGGGAACGTTCAAGTCAGCGCCGCGACACAAAACGCCACTCGGACGTCACTCAAAGACGCGTCTGCTAAGGGGACTGCCTACGACAAGAAAAGCAAACGGTGGAACGATATTACCAACGCTGTTACTGTCCACTTACCCAAAGACATGTACCACTTAGTACATGAAAAAAAAAGGTTTTATTAGAAAGTCAATGCACTGTTTAAAAGATAAGAGCTTGTGACATATCGACAAAGATCCGTCCTGCGATGTTTAGTGACAAAAAGAGGCGGAGAGAAAGAAAAAAAGGTGTGAACGAGGTTATTGTGGCTGTCTATGGTTATGTATTACACAAAATTAACTCTTGTGAGCTTTTAGCCCTCCTCAAAAACATACCTAGCATTGTGTTTTGTTTCATTCACACATGTTTGAGTAACCCTTTATTATTAGTGTGTCTACACTCAAAATGCTCTGTTCCACCTTGTGATGTCATAAAGTGATAGTTTTCAAGTTCACATCTGCGTTTTGCCTTTCGCCTACACACATCTGAATGTAGCCTGCAGCCGGAGAGGTGGAGAGAGAGGTAAAGAGGTGGACAGAGAGGGGAGGTGAAGAGAAAAATTAAGAGGTGGAGCGGTGGAGAGAGAGAGGAGGTGGAAAGGTGGAGAGAGAGATCAGGAGGTGGAGAGAGAGGGGAGATGGAAAGGTGGAGAGAGAGAAGGTGGAGAGAGAGGGGAGATGGAAAGGTGGAGAGAAAGAGAAGGTGGAAAGAGAGGTAAAGAGGTGGAGAGAGAGGGGAGGTGGAGAGAGAGGAGAGAGGGAGAGAGAAGGTGGAGAGAGAGAGAGATCAGGAGGTGGACAGAGAGGGGAGGTGAAGAGAAAAGCTAAGAGGTGGAGAGGGAGAAGGTGGAGAGAGGGAGAGAGGTGGAGAGATAGATCAGGAGGTGGAGAGAGAGGGGAGGTGAAGAGAAAAGTTAAGAGGTGGAGAGAGAGGGGAGGTGGAAAGCGGTCAGGATTTCGAGAGAGGGAGGACAGTGGGGTGAGAGATGGAGAAAGGGAGTGTATGGAGAGAAAGGAGGAGATGGAGAGGTAAAGAAGAGGTGGAAAAAGAGAATGTTAGAGAGGACGAGAGAGAGCTGGAGAAAGAGACAGAAGTGGATAGGTGGAGTGAGGTGAAGGGAGAGGCAGAGAATTGGAGAAAGAGGTGGACAGAGAGAGAGAGAGAGAAGCAGAAAGAGAGATGAGAGAAAGGGAGAGCACTTCCTGTATTGCTCCATGACATCACAAGGTGGAACAGAGTGTTTTTATGAACATGAATTAACTTTTTTTAATAATTATAACCAACATGACCAACATGATTTGATCTACAAGCTCAAATGTTGTCCATATATTGCACATTGTTTTGAATGGTAGAATAAGAAAAAATAAATACATGTACTAATCATGTCTCAATCAATACTAAATAACTAAAAATCAAAAACTTTTACAATATCAAGGCTATTTGTTTCATCAATTTCATAAATAATCATTAGTTCTTGTCCTGCTGTGAAATGAATATGCTAAAACAAAACCAAAAGTAAAGTAAATATTGTAAATTAAGTCAAAAGCGGGTCTTGGGCGGGTTTAAAATGTGAATGTTTATTTCATGAAAGGTTGTTTGTATGAAATGATGAAGGGAATAGTTGTAGACAGATGAACTGTTGTCTTGTATCTGCAAATATTTGCAAATGCTGAAACTTTTGGGACGAGGTTACATACAAGGCACACTAACGACTCACATGCACCTTTCATCATTTGATCTGTTTGCCTTTCGCCTACACACATCTGAATGTAGCCTGCAGCCGGAGAGGTGGAGAGAGCTAAAGAGGTGGAGAGAGGGGAGGTGGAGAGAGAGGAAAAGAGGCGGAGAGATGGAGAGAGAGAGAAGGTGGAGAGAGGGGAGAGAGAGAAGGTGGAGAGAGAGGTCAGGAGGTGGAGAGAGAGGGGAGGTGAAGAGAAAAGTTAAGAGGTGAAGAGAGAGCGGAGGTGGAAAGGTGGAGAGAGAGGTCAGGAGGTGGAGAGACAGGGGAGGTGAAGAGAAAAGTAAAGAGGTGGAGAGAGAGATAAAGAGGTGGAGAGAGAAGAGGTGGAGAGAGGGAGAGAGGGGAGGTGGAGAGAGAGAAGGTGGAGAGAGAGGTAAAGAGGTGGAGGTGGAGAGAGAAGGGAGGTGGAAAGGTGGAGAGAAAGGTCAGGAGGTGGCGAGAGAGGGGAGGTGAAGAGAAAAGTAAAGAGGTGGAGAGAGAGGGGAGGTGGAAAGGGAGAAAGGGAGGTGGAGAGAGAGGTAAAGAGGTGGAGAGAGGGGAGGTGGAGAGAGAGGTCAGGAGGTGGAGAGAGAGGGGAGGTGAAGAGAAAAGCTAAGAGAGGGGAGGTGGAAAGAGGTCAGGATTTCGAGAGAGGGAGACAGTGGGGAGAGAGATGGAGAAAGGGGGTGTATGGAGAGAAAGGAGAGGTAAAGAAGAGATGGAAAAAGAGAGTGTTAGAGAGGATGAGAGAGAGCTGAAGAAAGAGACAGAAGTGGATAGGTGGAGTGAGGTGAAGGGAGAGGCAGAGAGTTGGAGAAAGAGGTGGACAGAGAGAGAGAGAGAGAGAGAGAGAGAAGCAGAAAGAGAGATGAGAGAAAGGGAGAGAGATGGAGATGTGGAAAGGGTTGGAGATGGGTAGGTGGAGAGGTAGAGATGAAGAAAGTGATAGAGAGGTAGAGAGAAAGGTGAAGAGAGAGATAATAGAGAGCTAGTAGAACGGGATAAAGGTGGAGAGATGGATAGGTGGAGAGAGACAGAGCGGTGGAGAGGTAGAGATGGAGAAAGCGATAGAGTTGGAGAGAATGATAGAGAGCTGAAAAGAGATAGAGAGGTAGCGAGAAAGCTGAAGAGCGAGATAATAAAGAGGTAGTAGAGCTGGATAAAGGTGGAAAGATACAGAAGTGAAGAGAGAGAAGTGGGCAGGGATAGAAGACAAAAGAGACAGAGAAAGAGAGACAGAGCGGTGGAGAGGTAGAGATGGAGAAAGCGATAGAGGTGGAGAAAGCGATAGAGGTGGAGAGAATGATAGAGAGGTGAAAAGAGATAGAGGGGTGGAGAGAAAGGTGAAGAGAGAAATAATAAAGAGCTAGTAGAGCGGGATAAAGGTGGAGAGAGGTAGAAGAGAAAAGAGACAGAGAAAGAGAGACAGAGCGGTAGAGACTGAGAAAGAGATAGACAGGTGGAGAGAATGATAGAGGTGAAAAGAGATAGAGAGAAAGGTAAAGAGAGAGAGAAAAGAGAGCTAGTAGAGCGGTATAAAGGTGGAGAGATACAGAAGTGAAGAGAGAGAAGTGGAGAGAGGTAGAAGAAAAAAGAGACAGAGAAAGAGAGACAGAGCAGTGGAGAGGTAGAGATGGAGAAAGCGATAGAGGTGGAGAAAGCGAGAGAGGTGGAGAGAATAATAGAGAGGTGAAAAGAGATAAAGAGGAAGAGAGAAAGGTGACGAGAGGGATAATAGAGAGCCAGTGAAGAGAGACAGAGCGGTGGAGAGGTAGAGACTGTGAAAGAGATAGAGAGGTGGAGAGAATGATAGGTGAAAAGAGAGAGAGGTAGAGAGAAAGGTGAAGAGAGAGATAAAGGAGAGCTAGTTGAGCGGGATAAAGGTGGAGAGATGGATAGGTGGAGAGATTCAGAGGTAGAAGAGAAAAAAGACAGAGAGGCAAAAGAGAGCTGCAGGGAGAGAAGGAGATGAACAGGCCGAGAGAGAGAAAGAAAAATGGAGAGAGACAGAGGAATGAAGAGGAGAATACAATAAAGCCAAGACAAGTCTGAAGGGGAAATCTCATTTAAATTGTGGAGCTCATCTGACAAGTTGCCAACACGGGCCCGACTTTGGGACAGAGAGCAAAGTCAGGACTGAAAGGTAAAACGCACTTCGGGTGACTTCAATGAAACGTTTAAAGATAAGACCTTGTGACATATTGACAAAGACCAATCCTGGAGGTGACAAAAAGAAGCGGAAAAGAAGAAAAAAGGTGTGAATGGAGAGAATATGGCTGTCTGTGGTCATATATTCCACAAAATTTACTCTTGTTGAACTTTAAGTCATGTTAGAACGTTACCTCCTCAGAAACATACCCGGAGTTGTGTTTTGTTTCATTCACACACACTTTTCACTAAAGCTTTATTATTATTATTATTCATCTCTCTACATCTCTGAAGCTCAAATCCATCTTGTGATGTCATGACGTGGTAGTTTTCACAGTTCACAGCTACTTTTTACCTTTTGTTCAGTTGAGATTGGGAATTCTAGGACTGAAATCGTCCAAATGAGTCTAGTGAAGTGGAATGGAGTATAAAAAACACAGTGGAGCACTTCCTGTATTGCTCCATGACATCACAAGGTGGAACAGAGTGTTTTCTATTGAGGAATAGACTTAATCCTCCTGCGTATTTAGGATGAGTTCCTAAATACGCAGGAGGATTAAGTCTATTCCTTAGTGTCAAAATCGAGATTTTTTTGTACTGTGACACTAGTGTGACATTTAAAGTTACGTATCTCCATAGAGACAAATGGGTGATACCAGTAGATCAAATTACGGGTCCGATCTGTGGAGAGGTGACAATAGAAATGCATGTCTTTCACATTATTAAAAAGGCAGTTGTAATTAGAGCTGGGCGATATGACGAAAAATTGATATCATGGTATTTTTCGAAATTATACCGGTATTTGATGTTTTTTGTTTTTTTTTCCCCATGCATGACTAGGTGTTAATCCCATTTCCTAATAATTTTGAGAATAATTACTGCAGTAAATATGACTTGGTAAAACATATCTGGGTCCAGTGCTTTAATCATCTCCTTGAAGCTCCTTTCTCAACAGGACTAAGTGGTCCCATGTCTTTGGTGAAGTGGACAGTTTGCCTGGAAGAATCCATGACTCATCGCTGTACCAGCGGCGAGTCTGGTAACGCTTGGTCCAGAATGCGCTGCCGTTGCGCTTAGACAGATAGTTAAGTGAACCAATCAGAGAACAGTTAACGGACAGCTACGTGAACCAAGCCGGTAGGAAGCAATGCAAAAATATCTTTTTTGAAAAGAAAGGCCTCTAGAGCTGTCAGCTGCTGTGGTTTTAAGGAATCGATGTGTTTTAGGTCATTTAAGACCAATTTTACAGCTGAATGGAAGGGACGTTGCAGGCAAAGGCGGGTGCACTGACGTCACCATCTTTGAACGCGAGGGTGTCCAAATGGTATCGCGCTGTATAGGAAATACAGAGAGATATCATTTGGCTGGCCAGGTAAGTGGACAGTAACAGCATTGGTAATATCGTTCCACCGTTTGCTTTTCTTGTCGTAGGCAGTCCCCTTAGCAAACGCGTCTTTGAGTGACGTCTGAGTTGCTACAACTTTAGCCCGACAACATTTACAGAATATTTGTTTGATCAGCGTCAGATTTTTTAAAGCTGAAGTACTTCCACACAACTGACACGGCTCCTCTTTTCGGTATAAGCTCCTCTGTTTCTAACAACAACGTCCATGTTGGTCACTGCTCAACACACACTGTAGCCGTGTCCCAATTCGAGGGTTATTGATCTGTGTGCGTAATTTGCGTGATGCGTACTGCGAGCAATAGCGTTAGCCACGTGTCTCGGCTCCATGCGCTGGACCTGTCCCATTTCGAGAACGGCCTTGCGGTCCGCAGAGGCTAGTTCGAGGACTGCAGCTCTCGAATTGGGACACAGCTTATGCTTCCACTGCTCTCATGCCACTGCAAAACAGTTCCCCGGTGTGACGTTCTGGCGCGACGTTTTGCGGTAAATGAAAAATTCATATCATTAAAAAATAAAAATAAAAAATGCTATTCGGTATGAACTGGTATACCACCCAGCCCTAGTTGTCAGTGTCATAATGTTGAAAATTTCTGGCAATTCAAAGGTAAATGTAGATGTATTTCAGAATATTTTTCATAAAAGTTGGAAAATTTGTGCCAATTGAGCCGTCTCTGAATGCAATGAGAGGTATGACATACTTTTAACATTTTAGTCAGGGTAATTAAAGAGGGCTCCATTATGCAAATTTGACTTTTTGGAGCTTTCTACCATGTTATAATGATGATCCCTCATTAAAAACATGCCTGGAGAGGTTTTAGATATCATCCATGCATGTACAGTATGTTCAATCACTCTTTACTGTAAGATTCTGTCCAGTGTTTCGCCCACAAACCTACGTCACCCACGCTCCAACACGACGATTCTCCATAAATATACCAAAGCAAGATACAAAACTATATACTTCGACTTCACAAACCTGATGCTATAGTTTTTGGGGCATATAACATTTTCAAAACATAAAAGGTAACACGGTGATCTAAATATTTCATGTATTAGCAGTACTAGCGTGTTTTGTTTTATTCACAAACACTGCATATTTAGGCTGAGTTCTCTCAAATGAAAAACACTCTGTTCCACCTTGTGATGTCATGTGGTAATACAGGAAGTGCTCCGTTGTGTTTTTAAACTCCATACACCTTCATTAGAAGCGTTTGGAGCTACTAAACTACTAGTAAACAAAAGGTAAACGGTAGCTGTTCACTTGTAAACGAGCGCTTCATGACATCACAAGGTGGAACTGAGCATTTTGAGTTTTGTAGATGTAGACAGACTAATAATAAAGTGTTACTGAAACATGTGAATGAAACAAAACATACAGCTCTGGAAAAAAAAAGAGAGACCACTGCCATTTTTTTTCCTGATTTTACTAAAAGGAGCATTTTTGTTTGAGTCTATAAACTACTGACAATATTTCCCCCAAATTCCAAATAAAAATATGATCCTTTAGAGCATTTATTTGCAGAAAATGACAAATGGTCAAAATAACAAAAAAGATAGATGTTTTCAGACCTCAAACAATGCAAAGAAACAAGATCAAATTAATTTTAAAACAACATAATACTAATGTTTACACTTAAGAAGAGTTCAGAAATCAATATTTGGTGCAATAACCCTTATTTTTAATCACAGCTTTCATGCGTCTTGGCATGCTCTCCACAAGTCTTTCACATTGTTCTTGGGTGACTTTATTCCACTCCTGGTGCAAGAACTGAAGTAGCTCATCTTTGCGTTTGTGTTGGAATTCAACAGACGCTGGAATGGAATGGCTGTAATACATGTAGAGATGCTTATTTCAGAAAAAAAAATACAGTGGTCTCTTCTTTTTTTCCGGAGCTGTATAGCGCTTTCAAGGCACACAAGCACCCACTCGCAAATGCATTCACACACCATTGTCTTATGCGTTAAGTGTCTTGCTCATGGACACAATGACAGCATTCATATGTGGGAGCTGGAATCGCACCGCCAACCTGTGGGACAGCGGACAAACGCTCTTCCAACTGAGCTACTGTCGCCCCACACATTTTGTACTTAAAAAGATTTTGACAGGTCATACAGATTTGTTGATATCTAGTACGCCTGATTAATAAAAGTTTTAATGCCAAAAAATGAAACTTTGAAATGTTTACTTACATTTTCAATGTCTGGTTTAGGTGAATCAATTTTTCTCATTTGAAAGTCCCAAGTATGTGAGAAAAAAGTAAAATTTACATGAAAACGGATGAAAATCTACTACGGATAAAAATCAAGCCAAAATGTGCACCCTCCAGCTAAGGCAGTCTGGACCAAGACGAGCTCAAGATCTGGAAAACGGTCCCACTTCTCATGATTAGGTTCCCCAGAGGCATTGAAGAATGGGTCAAATGCAGAAGACATATTTCCTTATGAGTATGGATGCACTGATATGATACAGTCATACCTCACTTTACGAAATTAGTTCGTTCCAGAAGTGGTTTCGTAATGTGATTTTTTTCGTAAGTACAGTAGAGTCCCGATGTAAAAGGCCTGATTCGTTCCAAGGTCCCCAATACCCCCCTAAACCCTGTTGGAGAGTGCATTTACAAGAGTATTTACGTTTCGGGGGATTCGAGCAGCTGCGAAGCCGAGTGCACATTATTTGAATTTTTGAGATTTCGCGTTTCATAACTTGAATTTTCTTTCATATTCAGAGACGAAAATTTTACGTAAAAGTGTTTTGTAACTTGGATTATTCGTTATTTGGGTCTTTCGTGAGGTGAGGTATGACTGTACTGTATTTGGATATCATCGCCGATATTGACAATTTTAATGGATTGGATATCGGTTTTGTTGACATCACTTCTGTCAATATCTTATTTTGGTCTGTACATTTGTGTATTAAGATGATTTACTTGACAATGTTGGACCGAAGACCTAGTAATATTTTCAAAGTTGTTCTGTAGTAACTTGAAATTAGGGCTGTCAGTTTAACGCGTTAACAATTAATTATGAGCGGCAATTCAGTTTATTGATAAAAACGTGACGGAGCAGGTCCCTCTTGTCCCTGGACAGCGATGACGCGATGAGAAATGCCGTGCTACCATTGGTCGGCATACAGAGACGAATGCACTTCTAATAGAGGAGAGCACATGAAGACGCGCGAGCCCGTTTCCCTATCTGCTGCGCTCCGCTCTGAACCATTTTCAATTCCCATAACCTCTCCAGCGTGTTCTGCCGCGACTAAGGGTGCACACTTACAAGTTTTGACTTACTCAGTTTTGCCCATCACGCTAAAT
Organism: Paratrypauchen microcephalus; assembly: GCA_036785185.1. Taxonomy (NCBI): domain Eukaryota; kingdom Metazoa; phylum Chordata; class Actinopteri; order Gobiiformes; family Gobiidae; genus Paratrypauchen; species Paratrypauchen microcephalus. The sequence goes on from JAVJIX010000132.1 coordinate 2,363,233, forward strand.
CACGCTAAACCCGATCATTTACTCACCTCGCGCTGCTGCCTCCTCCCTCCTCCCGTGGTGCGATGGTCCGGACACATCCACACCGGGAGTTTAAATCCTCCTCACGGGTTCCGGGGGTCATGTGAGCCATGAGTAATTTTCACAGGCAATTATTTGTATTCTCTGTATATTTGAAGCCTTGTATATTGTAATGACTCCAGGCTTCTCTTAGTCTCCAATGAACTTTATTAAACAGAAGTTCGGACTCACTCAACATTAACAGTCCAACACATGCAGCAGCGCAACTCTCCTCTTTTCCTCTCACACACACCCACACCTGCCCCACGCATGCGCCCAACAGCCAACCCCTTAAAGGCACAGACACCATTAACCCAGGTCATTACAATATTTTTTATTGAAAGATACAGCAGCATGAAAGCTGCTGTACGTGCTCACCTTTTAGCACCAAAAATATTCGCCATGTATTAGTGGAATGGTGTAAATGAGCTTTCCAATGAATGTTACGTAATGTGGGAGGGGGAATGGGGGTCTGCCAGCAGTCTTGTCATGTTTACAGTGGAGACAAAGAGAGTGAGTGAAAAACTTAAAGGGGGAGTCTGCAGTCTTTTCACTGTACCACTATAAATCACACGTTTGACACCTTTTTTGCACTGTGGGCGAGCACAATAAACCACCTAAAAAAAATATTTAAAAAATGCAATTAATTAGATTAATTAATTACAAATCCTGTAATTAATTAGATTATTTTTTTTAATCGCCTGACAGCACTACTTGAAATACTAAATAACAGTAACAAATTATAACTTTTATTTATTTATTTTTACCATACATCATGTTTAAAGGAAATAAATTATAGTTTTACTTTATTTAGTCTCTGTTTTACTATTGGTTATCAGCAGGTACTTGAAGCCAAAGTATTGGCATCGGTACCAGAAGAAAAAAAGGTGGCTCAGGGTTAATTAAAGTGTACCTTAACCTACGCTTCTACTTAAACCTCAATGATGCCATGTTTGGATTGTGTCATTTTCCTTGGCCCATTCTTGTTCCTCGATTGCGCGGCTTCCTCATGAAAAGCAGTTTGCTATTTTTGGCCCAGATTTTGTTTGATTTTGTTCAGTGTAAACCCACTGCTTTGTTCCCTTTAGGCTTCTCATCCTCTTTGGAATACAGCCACTTGGCGTTGAAATCAATATATATTCCATTTTGGGCCATTTTTGGAGTTTGTTTGTCTGCGTCTGGCTACGGAGCGCTGGTTCTCGATGGTCTGATCACAGTTCAGCTTGGGACATAGGAACTTTGCTTCCTTGGGCAAGACACTTCACGCATGAGTGTGTTTGTTTGGATGCGTGACTGATTGCGAGCGATGGTTTCCAGCCATGTTTGTGTTACTCTGCCCTGAGGCACTTGTGCCTAAATATGGAGCTTACTTCCATCTACTGTTGAGAGTGAATAACTGATATAATTGAAGTGATAATGGTGTAGAACTGGTCATTTTGCAGCTATGTATACTTAAAGGTCCTAAATTACGCAAAATGGGCTCTTGTGAGCTTTAAGCCATGTTATGTTGTTACCTCATCAAAACATACCTGAAGTTACAGTTTTTTTCTGAAATCAGCATCTCTACATGTATTACAGCCATTCCATTCCAGCGTCTGTTGAATTCCAACACAAACACAAAGCTGAGCTACTTCAGTTCTTGCACCAGGAGTGGAATAAAGTCACCCAAGAACAATGTGAAAGACTTGTGGAGAGCATGCCAAGACGCATGAAAGCTGTGATTAAAAATAAGGGTTATTGCACCAAATATTGATTTCTGAACTCTTAAGTGTAAACATTAGTATTATGTTGTTTTAAAATTAATTTTATCTTGTTTTTTTTGCATAGTTTGAGGTCTGAAAACGTATCTTTTTTGTTATTTTGACCATTTGTCATTTTCTGCAAATAAATGCTCTAAACCAGGGGTGTCAAACATGCGGCCCGGGGGCCAGATCCGGCCCTCCAAGACATTTAACCTGGCCCTTGGCTGATTTTCTATTAAAATATTTGAATTACAGTGAACCCTCGTTTATCGCGGGGGTTAGGTTCCAGAAATAGCCCGCAATAAGTGAAATCCGCGAAGTAGGACAATTTTATATTTTACAATTATTCTACATGTTTTAAGGCTGAAAACGCTTCACCAGACACATTATACACCTTTCTGAGACTGGTATTAACATTTTTCTCTTGTTTAAACACTCAAACTTTTGTAGATTTTCATTAAAATATATTAATAGTGGGGGGGGGGGGCACGTGACACGCGGACACGTGCGCGCGGACACGTGCGCGCGGACACGTGCGCGCGGACACGTGCGCGCGGACACGTGCGCGCGGACACGTGTGTTTGTTTTGGTACCACATATCCATGCCATGTGCGAAAGTCGAGTGGAAAGCGACCTGGATATCATTTTGGGCAAGACTCAAGGCAATGCTAACAGTGCCAAACCGCTAACAGACGCCTCTGAGCACCAGTCCTCACCACAAGACCAGGTAAGACCAACCTGCGCTCACAAGAGTTGGTTGCATTTCACCCTGGCTCCAAAATCAGACCGCTATCAATGCGTCGCCAATACTCCACAGCTCTCTAGGACGGGGTCGGGTTCGTTCTCTCAGCGTGACGGGGAAGAGCCACTGTCTCCTCTGTGCGCGCGAGTGTCCTCCCCCCGCTGCGGGCTCCCTCGAATGCGGCTCTCCCCGCTGCGGCTCCCCCGGACGCTGCGCGGCCAGGCGCCAGGCCCGTCCATGTTGATTCTTGGCTCTTCCATGGTCCGGCTCGCACTCTCTTCCATGGCTCGTGCAAGTAAACAAAGGCCACAACTCCTGTCACCCAGGCGCTCTTGTGAAGGACATCTGAGACTCTGTCCCTACCATCCCTGGTCTAGACCTGGTTTAGTCCTGGTTTAGACCTGGTTTAGTCCTGGTTTAGACCTGCTTTAGACCTGGTTTAGTCCTGGTCTAGTCGCTTAGCTAATCAGGGCGCAGGACAGAATGTTACACTGTAAACAAAAGTTACACTATAAAAAAAATTGAAAAAAAAAAAAAAAAAATTGGAAAAAAAAATCAGCGAAACAGCGAGGCCGCGAAGAGTGAACCGCGATACAGCGAGGGTTCACTGTATATTTTAATTTTCTATTAAAGGTCCCATGGCATGAAATTTTCACTTTCTGAGGTTTTTGAACGTTAATGTGAGCTCCCCTACCCTGTTTAGGCCCCCCCCCCCCATGGTTAAAAGTTGTGAAATGTCTAAACTGAGCATTTGCAATCCTTTTCTGCGTTAGAAAAAATCGGAGCTCAAACGGGCAAGTTTGAACAAGGCACCTTATTGACGTCAGATCGAAAAAAGAATTGCAAATGCAGTTTGAGAGAGATATTTATGACTCTTTCTCATTTTATCTCTGTTTCTCATGCACTGAGTGTTGATTTTGAGCAAGGATTCATTTACAGTATTAGGGAACCATTAAGGAGCCATATAAAAGCATCAAGAAGTACCATGTCATGGGATCTTTAAACTTATTGGTAATTTTTTGCACCTCTTTTCTGCATAGCTTAGCATAGCAGCATCTCCGCCTCTCACCAGAACAGCACAAATGACTAAAGCATGTCTAAATTCTGTGAAATGCAAACAAGTTATTGTTAAAACATTTTGTTGAAATTGCATTTTTCTTAGTTTCAGGTTGTTCATAATATAATATTTTGTGATAGAAAGAGTTCATCAAATAAAAGATAGATTTGCATTTCTCAGGACAAATATTTGGACTTATTGCTATTTTTGGGGTATATATGTCATGTCATGAGTTTTCTGATCTGGCCCCTTTGGGATCAAAGTTAGTTGGATACACCCCTGCTCTAAACGATAATATTTTTATTTGGAATTTGTCTCAAACAAAAATGTTCCTTTTGCCCAAACACACACCTATATGCAGTACGTAAAATCAGAAAAAGTGATAATTTTGTATTTTTTCTAGAGCTGTATAAAGAAAGGTGATCATTTACAATGCAGGTGATCTTCAAGGCGTGAGCAAAAAAGTGATTTTTTTTTTTTGCCTGTAGTGTCCAGATAGAACACACATATTACTTCTCATCTTCCAGTTTAAGGAAATGGACCAGCAAACTGACACCTGCAGCTGACCTAAAAACGGAGAAGCCTGGAGGGTATGAGGCCAGATGTGAGGACACCAGAGGAGGGTTTATGGGTGATGGTTTGGCTCGCCGTGAGGGGGATAAGGAGGGGCTTATCGGGGCCTGTCAGAAGGCTCATGACATGCACAGCGGAGCGGGGGGGAGGCCGGTGAACAGGTGAAAGGCTGGTTTGGTTAGGGAACTGGAACTGACTGACAGGTCTCGAGGTTCGCGATAACATTTGTGGGTTTGTGGTGTGTAGGAGGTGGGTTGGTGTTGGTTACTGTGATGAAAATGAAGGTGGATTTTTATTTATTTATTTTTATCTGGCAAACCTGTATTGTCAAGGGAGAGGGAAGAAAACACTGTCTACCATTTCTGTAACGGAGGCCAAATAATCAGAATTCCCCCAAAAATCTGGACCAAAATGTCAATATAAGATGGTCCCCTGCTCAAGGTCCACCACCTGCTTGTCTCCGAGAAGATGGTATTTCTTTGCCATGACTGTTCCAGAGTATAGCATAAATATGTATAGCATATTCTTAGCGAGTAGAGTGGCTTTTCCACAGACCTGACCTCTAACCTGACCTTACTTCCACCAACTCCTTTCCGAACATATATAATGATTATGAATTTTCATTATCGGTTTGTTTTCTTATACCTTTGTTATGTCTTGATACAGTTTAGTTTGTTTTTTGTCTATGCATTTTTGAAATAAATGAAATCAAAAATAGTTTTCCCTCATATTCATCTATGAATATTTGATTAGGTTTAATTTTGTTAATTTCTTTAACATAAACAGTCTATCTACAATGTTTTTTTTGTTTGTTTTTTATTGTCAAATTTGGGTTGTCATGGGAAATAGAAGCAAACACATTTCTACCATTTCTGTAGCCAGACTAAATATTCAGAATTCCCCAAAAAAATCTGAATCTGAGTCTGGATTTGAATCTGAATTGCAACAAAAATAAATTTTAAAAAAGAGATGGAGATGTATAGTGCAAAATGATAATAATATTGTATGTATACACCTTTAAGTAAAGTACAGATTCTAACATTTTTTACTTAAAGGTGGCGGGTCCAGTCCGTCAAGTGCTTTTCTCCATGGAGATATTTATGCTTAGTCTGGAATGTTTCACAGTATGGCATTAAACCTTTATATCTACATGGAGACCAAACCAGACCGAGTTACAGGTCATATCTGTGGAGAGGCAACCCCACTCACATTAAAGGTCCCATGGCATGAAATTTTCACTTTCTGAGGTTTTTGAACGTTAATGTGACCTCCCCTACCCTGTTTAGGGCCCCCCCATGGCTAAAAGTTGCGAAATGTCTAAACTGAGCATTTGCGGTCCTTTTCTGTGTTAGAAAAAAACACAGCTCAAACGGGCGATTTTGAACAAGGCACCTTATTGACGTGCAGCTCCACCCCCGTCTGTGTCTCTACTCAGCGTCTCTGTATATCACACCCATAGAGTTTGGACTGCAGAGGAGCTACGCAATGCGAAATGCGCTTTTTTATTTGCCTGGAGGCATGTGCGAGTGTTTCTAGGCTCGGAAGTCCTTTACCCGACCCTCTGGACCTCTGAAACAGCAGTGGTTTAATTTTATTTTCTGTGGAAATGTGTTTATTTTTCAATGGAACGCTTCTCATCTCCTCCTCCGCGCAAAAACGCGGAAGCAGGGCCAGCCAGAGCGCACAGCTGAAGAGGAGAGAGTGGAGAGTTTGGCCACGCCCCCACCCGCTACTATAGGCCATCTCTGTCCTCCTCATTTGCATTCAAGCAACAACGCCCATAATGGACTGTTCCAGAGTGACATTTATGACTCTTTCTCATCTTATCTCTCTTTCTCATGCACTGATTCTTGATTTTGGAGAAGGATTCATTTACAGTATTAGGGAACCATTAAGGAGCCATATAAAAGCATCAAGAAGTACTATGTCATGGGATCTTTAAGAATGCCTGTTTTTCTTGGTATTTTGGAGCTATAAATCCACCTGTCACTGAATAAATGAAAGGCAGAGCTGTGGAACACTCCAGGCAGAGCAGTGACATATCCACAGAAACAAGCAGGTGACAGAGCCTCCACCAGAAAAGTTACACAATGCAGCTTTAAGTACAGTACTTTTCCTTTGTTAGGTTCCCCCCACTGTAACTCTAACATACCTGCCTTTACATAAGTCTATAAGAGTCTAGCTTCATTACATGGACATGTGTAGGTTGAATGTCTCTTATTTATTTATCATTGGCTCCGGGCTAGCAGCAATGTTCTGTATGTTTTGCCTTTAATCAATATTTCAACAGCGCAAATGCTTCAGGTGGCTCTGACTCCACCTGGGGCTCCGGAGCCGAGGGAGAGAATAAAGTCAATTGTATTACGGCAGAATGATAGAGTGCATTACATAGAGGGATGGAGGAGACGTACTGAACAGAAGAAGAGAGCAGTGGGGATTTCAGAGTAGGTGGTACTGTGAAATGTAGCCTCCGAGAGTGTGGTACAATATGCGGAGTGATTAAAGGGCCAATGTTGTGTTATTTTCTGATATGTTAAAATGTTATCTTATCCCAAACATACCTGGATTTGTGTTTTGCTTGTTTAAAATGGTATACAAACCAAAAACATTGCATTAAAATGTTTCAATTCCGATGCTCTAAGCCACTCGTCCACTTCAGAGCGCTACCGCAACAGAATCGGTGCGCATTCCACGGATGAAACTACAGCGCATTGCGTCAGGTTTGTGAAGTTGTAGTGTATTGTTTTGTATCTTTGAGGAGAGTGTTTGGGGAGGGGGAAGTTGCAGTGTTGTAGATCGTCTCCCAACCACATCAGCCACAGATCGCTGGAGGAAAATGAATAAAGATAAAATATGGCAAATACGATGGATCGTGGTCTGTTTTTTTTTTTTTTTTTCCTTGTGTATAAGAAAAAAAAAAACACCTAATGTACAGTTATAGTGTATAAGCCGCTCTTCGGGTCAAACTAAGTCCGTCGTGAACTGGCTGAATCTGATTATGAAGCATTTTATTGTCCATGTATCAGGGAGTGCGGCATTAGCATGCTAGTGGTTGTTAGTATTGGAAAGTCGTGGAAAGTGCTTATAAACTCATCACGGTGAAAAACTACACATAAAACTACACATAAAGAGTGAGGAAATACTTTGGACTTTAAAAAAACGAAATAAAAATTTACTAAAATGGACAAGTTTTTCACATTTTTAAGACCGTAAAAAAATCAGGTACACCATCTTCAAAATGTTGATAAAAATGTACAGAAAAAACACACACTTCTGCAATGTAACTTCTCAAGATAAAAGCCGAAAATCCTCTGTGACATTAAAGTACCCCCAAACAACCGATGATAGACTCCACACAGCAGCAGTAGAAGTAGCAGTTTGTTAGAGCCAAAATGGTGGTCTATTGTGCCCGGCGGGGGGATTGTGCCATTGAGTTTCATAATATAAAACAAATCAACATGATCATCCACCATCATTACCTTGGCCAAGTGTCAGGCCCCTCGATTGTATTTTTATACTTGCGACCCGTTCGCCGTGTGAGCAGGTCATCTCCAGGGCCATAAATGTTAATTAATGACCGTAGCTGCTGGACATTCGTTTAGCATTATGGACAAGAGGAGGTCTCGTAAAAACTGAAGAGCGATATCTGCTAAGGATCAGGTGAGTATGTTGTTGATTTCAGTGGTGGAATGTAATAAAGTAAAAGTAGAAAAGTACTGTATTTAAGATTATTTCAGCCTTAAATCAAATCAAAAACAAATCAAAACTTTATTTATAAAGCAATTAAGCCTCTGCAGCTCAGTGAGTGAATTCTGGAGGTTTGGAGCCTGTCCATATACTGAGAAAGAGGAAAATGCATATGTCTTCTATTTGCAGGTTTAGGCACGGGCAACCCAGGTTCAGTTTTGATTGTAGTAAAAATATAATATAATATAAGTAAAATAATTATAAAAACATAGGCTACATGCAGTTTCTTAAAATATCTAAGCCCAAAATGGTCTAAAATAATAAAATTTCAGTTTTATAAATATTGGGTGAAAAAATATGATTTTTTTCTTTTCACTATTTTATAATATGGCTGATTTATATAGGCTATCCTTACTTTACCAAACTATATTATCTAACCAATTTTATAAAACCAAACTTTTGAAAAATTAAAATATTTTTGTTTTCACATCTAAAAAAGGATTTACATAAAAAATAAAAATAAAAACAACATAATAATAATAATACTAATAATAATAATACTAATAATAATAATAATAATAATAATAATATAAAAATGAATCATAACATTATTATTATTATTATTATTATTATTATTATTATTATTATTATTATTGTTATTATAAGAATAATAATGTTATGATTCATGTTTCTGATTTATAATAATAATAATAATAATAATAATAATAATAATAATAATTATTATTATTATTATTATTATTATTATTATTATAGCAACATTAAGAACAGTATGAAAGAATGGCTCTATATCCGCTTCTGCATGTTATTTACTGTATATAGGGGTCTGTGCATTCCAAGGGCATCTCACGATGAAGATTGTCCCAAAGGTCCCCCCGTCCTTTTCTAATACAGCAGTAAGCCATCAGCGCTGTCCATAACCCGCTAGTCACTCTATGATAACATAATAATAAAGCTCTGTACAGGGCCAAAGTCAGATAGAAGTCAGGCGATGCTAGATGCTAACAGGAGGCACGGGTGAACTGCAGGTCAGACAACATTAGCGCTTCTGTCAGGGAGAGCTGTAATGTAATCATAAAAGTGTAGATCATGTTACAGCGGGGTAAACAATATGAAGTACATGTCAAGGAGGAATGGAAAGGATTTGTAATACACTTGTGATACTGGGTTGAAGTCCCAGCGTTAGCGGGAATGTGGAGCAGTAAAACATGAGGGTACAAGCTAGCAGGGTTTTAAAAGGAGTAGAATAGGTAGTCCAATCCAAAATAGTCCAATGCTAGCACTTCAGTGAGCTTTTTACTACATTGCTACAAGATTATTTTATATTATTTATATAATAATAATAATAATATTCATTTTATAGGCTAGATCTATGTGTATTTTTTGTTTGTTTTTTCACAACAAAACTATAACACACAGAAAAGAATCATCGCAAAATCTTGTAATACAAATTAACAAAATAAAAATTGAATTAAAAATGTAAACAAACACAAATCTGCTAAGCTAAGCTAATTAGCAAAGAAAAACACCACTTGCTAGCTAGTACTGTTTGTTCTAAATAAATATTTCATAGATGCAAGTTCATTTTTTAAAGTTGTTTAGAGAGGGTACTTCACTTGTTTTATTTGTATGAACACGTTTTATAAGTTTGACGTTTGTTTTGGTGCTCTGAGTCTCACCTCCTTTTGGTCTCCATGCTAAGTTACTCCCCCTTCAGAGCGCTATCACAACACAATCAGCGTGCATCCCGCTAATGAAACTACTGCACATCGCATCAGATTTGTCAAGTAGTTGTGTACAATTTTCTGCCATGCTTTTGTATGTTTATGGAGAATTGTCGCGTGGAAGCGTGGATTACATAGCTTTGTGGGCGGAGCATTGCACAGAACCTGCTAACTGTAAGAAAAACAGGGCCCGGGAGAGATCCCTAGATTACTGAAGCATGCATGGATGACATCTTAAACCTCTTCAGGCATGTTTTTGATGAGAGACTAGTGTTAAAATTTTGAGTTAGTAGTTAGTTCTACCAGTTTTTTTGTTTTGTTTTCTACCAGAAGTTTAAATTGATTATATATATTCACTGTATAACCCATTAAAAGTTGCATTACACATAACTTAGTACTAGATTGTTAGAGGAAATATATACAGTATATAATTGTTTTTGTTCTGTTGTGACGTGAGCCGTCCTCCTGTGGACCCGTGGGAGGATTCATGGGGGCTGGTGCATTGTGTTCTGGGCAGCAGAACACTGCTTGGACTGCTGCCCCCGCGACCCAGAAAATGGAAAAGCGGAAGAATATGAATGAATGAATAATTGTTTTTGTTTTTTATCAAATAAATATCTACATTTATAATTTAAATTGAAAGTTCTCACTTCCATTTGATTTTATTTTGTGTATTATTTGCTTCTTAACAAACACAAACACCACCTGCTAGCTAGCACTGTTTGCCTCCGCTGCGGAAAAACCTTTTACACAGACACCACCCATCACTCTCTCTTTCCATCTTTTCCCTGTCTACGCCCAATCCCCTCATTCCCCCGGTCCGCTCCTCCACGCTCCATCTATCAATCCGTTTACCCTACCTACCCCCCACCCCACCTCTCACCCCCCTCTTTACCCCACTACCCCTCCTCTCGCTCTCCACGCTATCTCTTATCTCCCCAAATGTACTCTAGGACACACTATTTCACTGGTCTAATCTATGAAGATGTAATCTGCTAACCAACCAACCATCCACCCACCCACCGCCATATTCCTGGGCCCCTAAACAGATATTGGACGGGCCCCCATGTTGGAGTCACGCTTGGGTGCTTTGTAATTATGTGTTCGTAGTATTGAGTCGGGGCAGAATATTTCATAGAGGTACACGTGACAGGCAGATAAGAAAAGACAGGAGTGGATGGAGAACAGGAGAGGTGAAGAGGAGGTGAAAAGAGCTTGTAGAGGTACGTGGACGGGTTAAATAGATGGAGCGTGAAAGTGTTGAAAGGAAAAAACAGCTGTAGAAAACTGTAAAAGAAACTGAGCTGTGTCGATTTTTTATTTTATCTTAAACAGTCACATTTTTATACCACCACTTCCACCTTTCAATGTGCTTTACATCAAGGAACCACTCACCCGTTCACACAAACACGTTGTTGTTTACAGCGTATATACAGCCCTGGAAAAAAATAAGACACCACTGCAAAATTATCAGTTTGTCTGATTTTACTACTTATAGGTATGTGTTTGGGGAAAATGAATATTTTTGTTTGAGTCTATAAACTACTGACAACATTTCCCCCAAATTCCAAATAAAAATATTATCATTTAGAGCAGGGGTGTCCAAACTTTTTTCATCAAGGGCCACATATGTAAACACAGACGAAGCAGAGGGCTGATCGAGGGCCATAGATTGATGCTCAGTGCAATGAATAATTGAAATATATGCATGTTTAACACGTTAGAATGAGATATCAGTCCTTTATTCATGCTAAGATCCTGTAAATGACACAATAAATATTAAATATTGTCTTATCAAGGTAGATTTTCAAAAAACTTGCAATCAAAACTTCTGCTCAAGGTAATTTGGGCCAATTCACCTAGAAGCCTGAGGGCCAAGAAAAATTTGTCTGCGAGCCGCATTTGGCCCACAGGCTATAGTTTGGACATCCCTGATTTAGAGCATTTATTTGCAGAAAATGACAAATGGTCAAAATAACAAAAAAAGATACATGTTTTCAGACCTCAAACATTGCAAAGAAACAAGATCAAATTCATTTTAAAACAACATAATACTAATTCAAAAGTTCAAAACTCCACATACAGCTTCCAGGTGCTGGTAACAACAGGAACATTGAATAATTCCAGAAAAGAAGAAATTTACCGCACACTCGCTTGACTTATTCCTTTATTGGACTTAGAGCGAACAACGCGTTTCGCTTTTACCTGATGACTCCGTAAAAGCGAAACGCGTTGTTCTCTCTAAGTCCAATAAAGGAATAAGAGTAAAGTCAAGCGAGTGTGCGGTAAATTTCTTCTTTTCTGGAACCTAATACTAATGTTTACACTTAAGAAGAGTTCAGAAATCAATATTTGGTGCAGTAACCCTTATTTTTAATCACATCTTTCATACGTCTTGGCATGCTCTCCACAAGTCTTTCACATTGTCCTTGTGTGACTTTATTCCACTCCTGGTGCAAGAACTGAAGTAGCTCAGCTTTGTGTTTGTGTTGGAATTCAACAGACGCTGGAATGGAATGGCTGTAATACATGTAGAGATGCTGATTTCAGAAAAAAATCCAGTGGTATATGATTAATGTTTCTCTCTTGGCACAATAAATCCGAATCAATCACATACACCAGAGTACGCAGACTGTGGTGGTGACGTAGGTTAAGTGTCTTGCCCAAGGGCATAACGGCAGCATTCATCTGTGGGAGGTGGAATCGCGCCGCCAACCTGTGGGTCAGTGGAAAAACGCTCTACCAGCTGAACTACTGTTGCTCCGATTTTATTTTATTTTATTTTATTTTATTTCAAATACGATAGTTCGGATCACACATTTTAGTGCTTTTACAGCCAAGTTTGTGGCAGCTCTGAGAATAGCAATGGATATTTTAAAGACTTATATTAGGCTATTTTCTATTTATCTACGTTGCTGCTGGTTTTCAGACGACATCACAGCATTCCATAGGACAATATGAATTAATACAGATGTGGGGCAAAACAAAATGATGTCGTAATACAATATCAGTTCTATATAATTGGAAATACCAGGTTCAACATTTTTGAATTTACCTTTTGGATATTTCATGACAAAGTACAATGTAATCAATACAATACAATCAATACCATAATCTGCGAGTTTGACATGATCACATTTTAGAATCTGAAAACTGTCAATAATGTTTCCTCATCACAAACCCAGAGTTGTTTGTTTGGGTTTGTTTCAAAAGGTAAAAGGCAGCGGTTAACTTGAAAAGTACTGCTTCATGACATCACGAGGTGGAATAATGTTTTTGAAGAAGTAACAACAGTCAATTTCTCTTAATACTGAACCTTTAAAATGCATGCACACGAACATAAGCAAAAGAAAAAAGAAAAAAAAAGCAATAAAATGAAATGAAAATAATAAATGATAAAGATAATTACAGTTAACAAAATATATTGTTATTATTATAACTTGTGTAACTTTTTGGTTGGGGGTCTGTCACCTTCTTGTTTCTATGGAAATGTTATTGTTCTGTCTGGAATGTTCCACAGTACAACATTAAACAGCTGTACATTACATGTATTAAATTAAATAGCAGGTGGCTTTATTGCTCTAAACTACTTAGAAAAACAGACATTCTGACTGTGAGCGGGGTCGCCTCTCCACAGATCTGACTTGTAGCTTAGTCTGGTTTGGTCTCCATGATGATAGAAAGGTTTAAGATAAGATAAGATAAGATAAGACTTTATTGATCTCACATAGGAGAAATTTACTTGCCCCAGTAGCTCCTGGCAGAGACAGTTTGAACAAAAAAGAAAGTGCATGCAGGCAAGAATAAAATAAAATAAGTAATAATTAGGGATGCACTGATGTGAAAATTTTAGCCGATACCGATATCCAATATTAATGTTGCTGATATCGGCAGATACCGATATTAGCCGATACCGATATTAGATCATTTTTAATTCTGAGATAACATTTTATACAGACTGAAAATCATGCAAAATTAATTTTTGAATGTCTTTTATTTTCAAAACGTGTTTTGACTCCTGATTTTTTTTTTTTCAAATTAAATTTTTTTTATCGTGTAACTTTTTTTTTTTTTTTTTTATAGTGTAACATTGTGTTCTGCGTTCTGATTGGCTAAGGGACCTTTGCCGATTGATATTATAGATGGGGGACGCGGGGGGAACTAAACCAGGACCAGACGAGGATCAGACCGGGACTAGACCAGGACTAAACACGGATTAAACCAGGTCTAGACCAGGTCTAGACCAGGTCTAGACCTGGTCTAGACCTGGTCTAGACCAGGTCTAGACCAGGTCTAGACCTGGACTAAACCAGGACTAGACCAGAATTAAACCACCACACGCCGTGGTTTAATCCTGGTTTAGACCTAGTCTAGAGGAGGCACGGTTTGGGCATGGGTCTCGTGCTCGCAGCCCCGCGCCGGTCATCACTGATTTGAGCACGATGAGCGCACGTGTCCGCGCGCAACCCCCCCACGCTTCACTATTAATCAATTTTGTTGAAAATCTACGAAAGTTTGAGTGTTTAAACAAGAGAGAAATGTGATAAAACGTTAATTGGAGGGATTACTGTACTGACAAATATCGGTCGTTAATATCTGCCCACTTTTACACATCGAGCCGATACCTATATGTTAAAAATTTTGCAAAATCGGCCAATACCAATGTTAATGCCGATATACTGTGCATCGCTAGTAATAATAAAATAAGTAATAATAATAAAAACAATAATTAGGAGAGTATGGAGAAAAATATTGCACGTTTGGCCTATATAGTAGAATTAATACCATACTGTGAAACATTCCTGACAAAGCATCTCCATGGAGAAAAGCATCTTTAAATTACAAATGTGAATTTGTAAATCTGAAGCTAACAAAATATCCAATATTCACATTCTGCAAGGCCCACCACCATAACAAAATCAAATGACAAGCTTTTGAAAACAACTGAATTCAACCTACAGATCCTACACTATTTCCTCATTGTCTCCCTTAACATCGTCCCGTACCCAAACCTCCTCTCCGTCTGCTTTTCCTTATTATGTACTAATCAGGGGCCCTCGGTGACATTGGAGTGCACTTAAACATGCCCTTGTCCACTTGTCCGTCCATAAATACAGGCCCGGAGACACGCACACGCCCATACAAAGCAGAGTGTGCTCCAGGCCCCGGAGCACCGCTATCGCTAATGCCATGTGCTGCTGCCAGATGTAATATTTCCTGTGGTCATTAGCCCATCTGCTGCCCTGCCCCGACGCACTGGCCCAGTCGTATGCTCTGTTGTCTATGATGAAGAAAGGGGGATTATGGATCATATGATTTCAGTAAATATAACTAAGTACAAGCCGGGAGACAAAATTAAAGCAAGTTTAAAAAGTCAGTTTGTTCTTCAGAGATATTAGACTGATGTAATAGAGTGAGATTAAAGGTGCACTGTCTATGCCAATGTTGCTTTGCCGGGGATGTTCCACAGTACTTTTTCAACTTTTTTCAACTATTTTCTAAAAAAAAAAGTTAGTTGCCTCTTGAGATAAATGCATTTAACGCCATAACGTTGCACATTCTTCAATCTTCATGAAGAAAAAGCAGGTGGCAGACCTTCTGTCAGAAATTATATTGAAACTTATGGACACAACTACCTATAATAAGAAAAACAAAACACACAAAAGGTTCAGATCTGTGGAAAGGCGACCCCACTCACAGAAAGAATGCTTGTACAGCTTGGGAAAAATAAGAGACCACTGCAAAATTATCAGTTTTTCTGATTTTACTACTTATAGGTATGTGTTTGGGCAAAAGGAACATTTTTGATTGAGTCGAAAACTACTGACAACATCCCCCCCCTATATTTAAAATAAAAATATTATCGTTTAGAGCATTTATTCGCAGAAAATGACAAATGGTCAAAAAAAGATACATGTTTTCAGACCTCAAACAATGCAAAGAAACAAGATCAAATTCATTTTAAAACAACATAATAGGAGTACTGTCCTTATGGTAAAGCTAAAAACTGGCATGCAAACACAGATTTCCTGATTATTGTACAATAACATGATTTTTAATGAGATACAGACTGAACACAGTGGACTTATTTTGACGTCACAAGCTGCTTATACTTGGTTTGTATTTTATATAATGGGTCATACAAGTTCAAATCTTATCATGGTATAAAAATTTAACAAAAAGTTCTCCATTTGTGTAAGAAAATCTATGCACAGTAAATATGGAGCCCCAAAACTATTATTCATCTATAATTTATTAAATGGTAAGTGAATATCGTATAGATCTTAACAGGCCTACTACACAACTTTTTTTTTTTTTTTAGATTATGTGAATATACAGCTCTGGAAAAAAATAAGAGACCACTGCAAAATTATCAGTTTTTCTGATTTTACTACTTATAGGTATGTGTTTGGGCAAAAGGAACATTTTTGTTTGAGTCTATAAACTACTGACAACATTTCCCCCAAATTCCAAATAAAAATATTATCATTTAGAGCATTTATTTGCAGAAAATGACAAATCAACATAAAAATAACAAAAAAGATACATGTTTTCAGACCTCAAACAATGCAAAGAAACAAGATCAAATTCATTTTAAAACAACATAATATTAATGTTTACACTTAAGAAGAGTTCAGAAATCAATATTTGGTGCAATAACCCTTATTTTTAATCACAGCTTTCATGCGTCTTGGCGTGCTCTCCACAAGTCTTTCACATTGTTCTTGGGTGACTTTATTCCACTCCTTGTGCAAGAACTGAAGTAGCTCAGCTTTGTGTTTGTGTTGGAATTCAACAGACGCTGGAATGGAATGGCTGTAATACATGTAGAGATGCTGATTTAAAAAAATGCAGTGATCTCTTATTTATTTCCAGAGCTGTACGTCAAGGTATTTTTTATAGCTATGAAAACAACAATAACGCTAACCCTATCTTTACATACTGCACCTTTAAATGACTGGATAACTGAGCCCTCTCTCGTTCCCTCTCTCCTTCTCGAAGCTCTTCATTGTCTATGCTCACTCGCTCCTGGCCCCTTCACTTCACTGTATAATCTAATACTCTCTCACTGATCTATGTAGCTCTTTGGGTGGCCATCCGCACTAATTGGAGAGATCTGCTATATCCGTTTAGAGAAAGGGACTGATGAACGAAGGAAGACCCCAACATTCCGCTCTCTGCCTTTTGTACTTCAGAAAATATTCCTCAATTCACGAGACTGTCACTTTCACACTGGTCTACGATAACTCAAAGTGATGCGCTGTGAAACTTTTATATTAGAGAAAATCAGATCCAACATTTGGCTTTGGAGTCTTTTGGATGTCGAAGAGAGAGAGAGAGGGAAAAAAAAAGAGATTTGACATTTCGAAGTGGTGCAGAGAAGTTGTAATAAGAAGGTTACGAAGTGTTGAACATGCTGACCAGAGGACTTCGTAAAAATACTAAAAGTAGTGCATCTTGCTATCTGCTGGCATTGGGTTTTGATTACGCCGTTTTGCTGTTGGAACCTGGTGAAATAATAACAAAATATGGTATACATTTTTCAATACTGGTATAGAATATCGGTGCTGCTACTGAAAAATTAGCTGGATCAGGTATCGGTTCCATTATATCAGTTAAAGGGCTGATATTACGCTCTTTTCTGATCTACAGTATTATGTTATAATATTGTTTTTTCATCACAAACATACCTGGAGTTGTGTTTTGTTTCATTCATTAATGCTTAACACACAAACTGCATCTTTAAGCTTCTCTCAAACTGAAAACACGTTGTTCCACCTTGTGATGTCATGTGGACAGGAGGTTTTTTTCCACTGCACACACCTTCACTGGAATCCTTTGGATGATTTCAGCCCTGGAATTGCCAATCTCTACTGAACTAAAGATTTTTTAAAAAGTAGCTGTTCACTTGAAAACTACCTCTTCATGACATCACAAGGTGGAACAGAGCATTTTGAGCTATGGAGATGTAGATAGATAATAAAGTAGGATTACTCAAACATGTGTGAATGAAACAAAACACAACTCCAGATATGTTTTTGAGGAGGTAAGAACATTCTAACATGACTTAAACTCACAAGAGTCATTTTTGTGTAATATAGAACCATTAATATTCATTTTTCATCTAACAATTAGTGCTGTCAGTTTAACGCGTTAATTAGATTAATTAATTATACTGCAAATTAACGTGTTATAAAAATTAACGCAATTAATTATGAGTGGCAATTCAATGCGCGTGGATTCTAAATTTGGCGTGCGGCGAGCAAATCGCTGCCAGGGCCTTTGAACGGCAAGTTTATTTCTAAAAACGAAGACAACAACAAGAACGCAGTGATTTGGAGCTTTTGTAAAAAAGAATTTTCCGATCACCGAAGCTGCTCCAGCCTGACGGATCATTTGAACGATAAACACGTCCGGATAAGTTCCATTGTTACTGGTGATAGAGCGACCGTGAACGAACTTCAACACACCACCAAACCACCAAACAAACCACCAAACCACCAAACCAACAAACCAGCAAACCAACAAACAAACCACCAAACAAACAAACCAACAAACCAACAAACCAACAAACCACCAAACAAACCACCAAACCAACAAACCACCAAACCAAAAAAACAGCAAACCAACAAACAAACCACCAAACCACCAAACCACCAAACCAAAAAAACACCAAACCAAAAAACCAACAAACAAACCAACAAACCAACAAACCACCAAACCACCAAACCACCAAACCACCAAACCAACAAACCACCAAACCAAAAAAACAGCAAACCAACAAACAAACCACCAAACCACCAAACCACCAAACCAAAAACAGCAAACCAACAAACAAACAAACCACCAAACCAACAAACCAAAAAACCAACAAACCACCAAACCATCAAACCACCAAAACAGCAAACCACCAAACCAACAAAAAAACAAACCAACAAACCAACAAACCACCAAACCACAAAACCACCAAACCAAAAAAACAGCAAACCAACAAACAAACAAACCACCAAACCAACAAACCAAAAACCAACAAACCACCAAACCAACAAACCACCAAACCAACAAACCACCAAACCAACAAACCACCAAATCAAAAAAACAACAAACCAACAAACAAACCACCAAACCAGCAAACCAACAAACCACGTACGCAGAATTTGGGAAACGATTGAGCAAAGCGACCACAGAAAAACTGACAAACTCAATCACAAAGTGGGTTGCCTCTCTCTCAACCTCTCTCTCGTTTTCTCTCTGACGAGATTAAAATGCGATTAATTCGATCAATTAATTACAAATCCTGTAATTATTATTTTTATTTTTTTTATCGCCTGACAGCACTACTAACAATACCTTTATATCTTTATGGACTTGGTAGCAAACATAGAAAAAGAATAGAAAAACACACACCC
Source organism: Paratrypauchen microcephalus (assembly GCA_036785185.1). NCBI lineage: Eukaryota > Metazoa > Chordata > Actinopteri > Gobiiformes > Gobiidae > Paratrypauchen > Paratrypauchen microcephalus. The sequence continues at coordinate 2,382,243 of JAVJIX010000132.1, forward strand.
ACTGCCGGGATAAGTTAGACACAGTGACAGGAGCCTCCATTACATAACAAAATGAAACCTATATAGGATTCCTGTTACCATAAATAACACGCACACAAACTAGCTGACCGTGGCGAAAAAATACACTCACATCTCATCTCATCTCAAGAGCAAGACAGAACCACGCCGAATATGATTTAGCATCAAACCACCGACCCACCCAACCATGACGGACTGATTCCCCGAGATGGCTGTACACATTATAACGCCTAATGACCAAACATACATTCTGTCCATGTCACTGTAGATTCACACATCATCAGATAGAACACATGTATTATAGAGGTCATTTTCTATTCAAAGCCATTAGCTATTCGCCTTCAGGCCATCGCCATAACGGCACACAGAATGACGCTATAAATGCAATCAAGCGGTTTGAAAGCTAAAGGGTCCACACTTGTTTTTTTGTTTTTTCTCGATGTATTTGAGTAAAATGTGTCTTGCCTCATTACAGATATAATTGTATAAGCAGAGTTCGAGGTCAAAATAAGACCCCTGCGTGCTGTTTGCATCTAATTGCAAAGCGTTTTTTTTTCTTTGCATCCATGAACCAAGAAGTGTGTGGTTAGCATGCTAGTTGACGTTAGCTTTAGCAAAACTCCGCTCCAGTCGGTGAGAGTGCTTATAAACTTGTCGTAGTGGTTAATTAGGATGCTCTGAATGAAGCTCAATTTTTCACATTTTTAAAATGGTAAATGTTTGGTACTTTTATTGTCAACGCTGATGATTAACTAAGGTCTGTTCGTCTTCAGGCCATCGCCATAACGACGCACTGATTGATGCTATAAATGTAATCAAATGTTTTGAAAATTGAAGGGGCTGTACTTGTTCTTTTGTTTTGCTCTATTGTTCTGTTTTTTAATGTATTTCAGTAAAATGTGTCTTGCCCCAGACATATTGCATAAACAGCAGGTCAAAATAAGGCCGCAGTGTAATTATACACTATTTTTTTTTATGTCCCCAAATCAGGAAGGGCGCCGTTAGGATGCTAGTTGTTGTTAGCTTTACCGTGATGGCTGTTACAATCTTGTGTCTGAGAGTTTTGAAAAGGAGCAAAACTCAAAAAGCTTTAGCATCCTAATTATTCACCGTGGTGAGTTTATAAGCACTTTTTTCATCTTTGAGAGACCAGTTTTGCCATGACGGTTGCCATGAGCTCCTCCTAGGGCTGAATAGATATGCTAATACTAGACGTCAGAGAAATTCGAAAAACAAAAGAAACAAAGTAGTTGAGATAGTTTCAGAACTATTTCAGTGTACTTAAGATGCGTGAAGAGTCCCTCAGTCGTCCAGGTAGATCTGGGACACTAATCTGAGACAGATTAGTGGAGATAGTTTCAGAGCTATTTCAGTGTAGTGAGCTCCTCCCTGCAGCCAGATATAAACAGGGTCTAACCAGCACTAGAACCAGAGCTGACGAAGCCTCTCGGATGAGCGGCGAAACGTTTTCGACCAAACAAACTTTGTCCAGTTGACAAATTGAATTTCCTTTTATCATGACGGTAAAGGTAACAACAACTAGCATGCTAACACACACTTTCTCCATCTCTACTGACGTTTATGTGCATCTTTTATCAATCTTTAGATGAATATTGTGATCCAAATTATAATATCTCTTTCTTCACTTTTTTAATGCATTATAGAATAAGGACGATTCAGGACGATTGAGTTTATAAGCACTTTTCACATCTTTGAGAGACCACTTTTGCCACGACAGTAAAGGTAAGAACAACTAGCATGCTAACAAGCACTTCCTTTAGATGCAGACAGTACACAGCGGACTTATTTAAACTTCCAGAGCTGATTATTCCATATATCTGTACTGGGACAAGACACATTTTAGTCGAATACATGGGGAAAACAATGAGGTGCAGGACCTTTAATCGATATAAACGTGTCAACGTGGAAAAAGAACTCAATAAAATAAAATAAATAAAAATGTATAAATAAAAATCTTTCTCTGCACTGTAACTAGGTAAATTGAGTGAAATACACAAAACTTTAACACAAGAAATTGAAGCAGGAACAAACAATTCACTTTTAATTTCAGAGATTTCAAAAAAAGTTAAAGGTGCACAGCGCAACCTTCTGGTGGAGGGTCTGTCGCCTTCTTGTCTCCATGGAGATGTTATTGCTTTGCCTAGAATGTTCCATGGTTTGACTTTAAACATATCCATGTAGCATTTATTCATTATGGGTGTTTTTATTGCTCAAAAATACAGTACCTCCACAGATCTGAATGGCAAAGTAGCCTAGCGCTATAACCTGCTTGTTTCCCTGGTGATCAATAGTTTTAATCTATACTGTGGAACATTCTAGACAAAGCAATAATATTTTCATAAAGATATCAGGTGGCGGACCCTCCACTAGAATAGTTACGCGTTGCACCTTTAACATGACTTTAATATCATTAAACTAAACAAAACAAAACAAAACAAAAAGTCGAAAAAAATGAAAACCCCAAGGTCTACTTCCAAACACTTTTCTCTTTTTTCATTCTCTGTAAATCGGCAGCATTTTCAAATAAAATGGCAGCTGTGAAAAGGACGATAAGCTCAGAAAAAGGCCTGTATGTTTACAGCTGTGGCACAGGAGAGTAAATGGCTGTATATGGGTGAAAATGGTCCTCCTCCACTGCTCCACTGCTGTTAATACTAAAATCTCCATTTCAGCCTATTGCCCCAAACACACAAACACAACCGGGCCTTTTGTTTTTGTCAAAATGCAACGATAGCATCTAGCACTAGATTCAGGGACATTTTAGACTTTATTTTTCTTATACAATGCAGAAATTATTTGATATGCATTCATTTTGTAAGCAGAGGAAGGCCTTGTAGCTGCAAAATCCCAGGGTTATCCCATGTTATGTATGATAAGTTAATGGGAGCACACTTAAAACAGACCTATTATGCAAAATTGACTTTTCAGAGCTTTCAGCCATCTTATAGTTGTTTCCCCTCACCATTTAAACACCCAAAGTTGTATTTGGAGTAATTTGTAGATGTTCCCGCAGTCTGATCTTATCTTGAAGTTGGCATTTTGCTGATCAATCCTCATCTTTACCGCATCCGGCATACGCCACTGCTCTGTACTAACGTTCTCCAGTTTAATTTTCTTAATCTGTGATACACATAAGATTCAGCAGCGTTGTGTAGTCATTTTGGTACAGAAAAAAAAACAAAAAACTTCATGGCAACTCCCATTGGGTAGAGTTGTTTTCTAAAGTGGAAGCCTACTGACTTTTATGTCCATCTTTTATCAATCTTTAGATGAATATTGTGCTTTAAAATTTCCAAATTATAATATAATGATTATAACTATAAAGCAGACACAAGCAAAGCAGGTCTTCTCTTTACTTTACTGGTTTTTACTGCCTTAAAGGTACAGTGTGTAGGATTCGTGGCGCATAGGTGGATGGTGGCTATTGCACTTCCTGTTTTAGCTACGGCAGACCTCGAGGGTCACCCGGGCGCGCCGTAACGCGGACAGCTCGCGTACCCGCGCACGAACGCGTGAAGCGCACCCGGCGCTGTGCGAGCCCTCGCCGACAACTACGGTATAAATAAAACGCGGTCCCGTTCACTGTTTTTTTTTTTCTTTTCGCATGAAAACACACATTCCCGATCGTGTACCATGACAATCTACACATCAAATGAAACCTTACAGTCTCCTCTTTTTGACTATGCAATTCATTTCCCGGCACAACAATCACTCCCCGAGCACATGGGGCTTTTATACGGAAAAGCACAAAACGGGGTTTGTTACTTAGCTTACCTTTGAAGGCTCTGTACAGGTCAAACTCAGTATTTCACCATAAACTTGGTCTGAATCTGTCCGTAAGGATCCAGCGAATAAAATCCAGTAAAACAATTTAGTCCAAAACACATGTTAGATCCATTACAATGTGTGATCCGGCAACATGCTTGTCGTTGTTTACCCAAAACCACGAGCCTTGCCGAAGGCGAAGGCGGAGCCCAAATGTCCTTCTGCGGCTCTCGTAATCAAAATGGCTGCCTCTATATGGGGAAGATCCCCCTTTTATGCAGGTATATCTAAGTCCAACAGAATACTTTGATTTCATGATGGAAGTGAAAAGGCTTGGAAAACACTGTATTTTTGAATGGGTATCTTCAATTTTGGTAATTAACGGGTAAAAATCTTACACACTGTCCCTTTAAAAACATGAAAAAAGAAACAACCAATTCATTTTTAAACAGTTTGCAGCAGCCCTCTTTCTTCACTTTCTCAACACATTATAGTATCAGGATGATTTACTATGAGTTTATGTTGTTTTTTTGTTTTTTGTTTTACATTCAGAGGCTAAAGTAGTGTTTTGCAACAACTAGCCTGCTCACAGCACACTTCTTAGTTCACGGACAATAAAAAGGCATGAAAAAAACAGGTACCTCCCGTTTGAGAGCGAACGAGCAGCACCTTATTGTTACTGTACAGGTAATTGTAACATGATTTCAATGACACTGAAACAGCGTCAGAGGGATTTCAATTTGATTTCAAAACAGCTTCAGTACAAACTATAATACACAATATTTACACTTTTAAGTTGTTGTTTATTACTTTTTCTATTCAAAACTTAATACACACCATTTATTTACTACATACTACAAAATAAAATATGGGTATAAAAAGTTTCGAAGGTTCTTTATGTAACTTTTCTGCATTTTGCTACAGCATTGCCCGTATCTATCTACAAGTATTCAATTACGTGTGTTTTTCATGCTCAAATACACCTTGGATTTTCCAAACTGCACACAACTTATCCTTCAATAAAACTCAGTGCTTGCAAGACGGAGAAGCCGACACGCTCAATAGATAATAGATAATACATAAAACGCTCAATAGATAATACATAAAGCATAACTAAGAAGTAAACATAACATTTTCAACTGAATAAAATCCCAGACACCATTGAATCAGTTTTAGGCTTGTATATTTCTATTTCTATTTACCAAACGCATCAGAGACTGTCTCAGGGTCAAGAATATTATATAAACAAACTATTAAACACTTGTGAGAAGCCATAAGTTCATTACCAATATCTTATGTCGTGGGCTAATCCTTCTTAAGCCTAGGTGAGTTTCTTTTGGAAGAAAACTGCTCTTTTTTCAAATCCATTCAGGTATGCACCATCCTTAAAACATTCATTTAATTTGGTTCATTGCAGACTTCATAATCAGTATTAAAGAACAATTAGCAAAATGAGTCCCAGTACTGGCGCTAAAATCAGTTTTCTCAGCATGTAAAGGTGCATTGTGTAACTTTTTAGTTGGGGGTCCGTCACCTGCTTGTTTCCATGGATGCGTCATTGCTCTGCCCGGAATGATTGACAGTAGGGATGTAAAAAAATAACCAAAATACTGTGATATCGTGTCGTTAAAAGTCTCTCAATAATATCGTCACAATATATCGAGTCTCTTTATTCACTGCGTGCACATGGTAGGATCGGATTGGATTTCTCCAAATCCGATCCTGTTACTCGGCGGGTGTTCTGTCCTTAGATCCCAGTGCACATGAAGCTTGTGTAATCGGATAATGGTCAGTGACCTGGCCGACCTGGCCCTAGCCCAACTACTTCCGGGTGATGGCTACTCAATAAAAACACAACAAACTATGTGGCGGTATACAAAGATGGTGCTCGAGAAGTTTGACGGAGCAGCATTGGTGTACGTGTTGTGCATTCTTTCTTCGCAGCCATGATTTCGTCTGACTTTTCCGGCAACAATCGCTACTTATGACGGCGTCGGCGCCTCCTGCCACTTCCGGGTGAAATCCCTGGCAAAAATTCCCGCACATGCGCAGTACACCAATCCGATCCGATATCGTGCACAAGGCGGCACCAAGCGGATTACTATCGGCCTAAGCCAGGGGTTCCAATCGGATTCGGGAAAACAATCCCTATACGATCTTTAGCCTGTGCACATGAATTCGATACAATCCCAATCCGTTTGCAATCGGATTACACTCGTCCATGTGCAAGCAGTGAGTGTGATGGTGCAGCAATATCGGTAAAAGAAACAGAGGGCACTACATAGACCACGGTCCTTTGCTCTGTTTCAGTCTAATTTACACGATGAAATAACTTAATAAGCACTTTTAAATCTTAACTCATTGGTTTATAACAGAACCAAGTCATTTTTAACAAAACAATTTCCCTTGTGGATCAATAAAGTTTGCCTAAGTCTAAGTCTTAACAAGGAAAAAGTAGCATATTCAAAATTTTACCACAAAAGATAAAATGCATATTGTGAAATTTTTGGTGACGTTACATCTTTATTCCACAGTATGACATTAAACAGCTCTTTACATTTCTTCGATTACAGGTGGTTTTATAGCTCAAAAATACCTAGAAAAACAGACTTTCTGACTGTGAGCAGGATCGCCTCTCCACAGATCTGACCTGTAACTTCGTCTGGTTTGGTCTCCATGAAGATAGAAAGGTTTAATACCAAACTGTGATACTACCATTCGAAAAACAAAGCAATAATATCTCCACCACCAGAAAAGTTACACAATGCAGCTTTAAATTTGCCATGAAAACACGCATTCTCGTTATACCTCTCCACAGATCACCTGCTTGTCTTCATTGATATATGTTGAACTTTCAAATCATAAAAGCGGTGATGATGACATAAAAATAGAAAAACTCAGAACTATATACTCAAGAACATTTTTAATATACAAGGGTCATTCAAAAAGACAAATTAAAAAACAACTTTATTTTTGAAAGTAACAAAATTATTTTTCTACATAACATCCACCTAAGTCAATACACTTCTGCAAGCGATGTTTCCACCGAAAAATTCCTTCTTGATAGTATTCTAGAGCTTGTCTAGTCAACCAGGTCACAACCTCCCTCTTCACTTCAAGTATGGACTGAAATCTTGTTCCTTTAAATGTTCCTTCAACTTTGGAAATAGGAAAAAAAAACATCCATAAACATTGTGCAAATCTTCAATAATTTCTTTAGGTTTCCATTGAAGTTTTGTTAGAAATTTTATGTTTGCTCGGACTTCAGATTGGCTCATTTTGGAGGGTCAAAAAAGTGGGTTGTGCAATATGTAACGTAACAAAGAATAACAAACAAATAACAAAGCTAGAATGACAAAACCTGTCAAATGTGATTATAAGTCATCAGTGGTACGATTCAAGGTCATTTTGTTGAACTAGTTTGACTCATTTTGAATTTATGGCATTTGTCTTAGAACTTTTTGAATGCCCCTCATACATTTTTGTATTAGTATATTATTATTATTATTATTATTATTATTATTATTATTATTATTATTATTATTCATTCATTCATTCATTCATTTTCTTCCGCTTTTCCATTTTCTGGGTTGCGGGGGCAGCAGTCCAAGCAGTGTTCTGCTGCCCAGAACACAATGCACCAGCCCCCATGAATCCTCCCGCGGGTGGTGGGTCCACAGGAGGACGGCTCACGTCACAACGGGCCTTGATGTATCTTCTGCCATGGGGGCTACCAGTGTCCACAGACACTGGGGGCGAGGTGGGGTTAAGTGTCTTGCCCAAGGACACAACAGCAGCGCTCATCTGTGGGAGCTGGGATCACATGCGGTCAACCCGTCAAGAGCGGGATTCGAACCACCAACCCCTGGATCACGACGCATATGCTCTACCAACTGAGCTACTGCGCCATATTATTATTATTATTATTATTATTATTATTATTATTATTATTATTATTATTATTATTATTATTATTATTATTATTATTATTATTATTATTATTATTTTAGATCAGTTACATCAGACACCAAGGTAAGATTCTCTATAATAAAGGAGTTTCTCTGCATTTGAAAACAAAACACACTGGAATCAGTACTGGATACTTAACTGTAGCATTATTTGGTATCAAATTGAAACAAAAATCACTGGTATCACCTCATTATTAGCCCAATTAGTAGCTTCCTTTTGGGCTTAATTTTGCAAGTCTTTGTCCCTTGTTTCAAAACATGGCAACCCTCCTACAGTTCTAACATTCCATTACTGACTCCATAGCCTCAGGTGAATTCAAATTGTAACCCAAATTATAACCCAAACAATGACACAACCACAAATGTGCTTAACAGTGATGTTCATTTGGCTTTTGTTTTATAGGTTTTCAAAATGTTTCAACTAGTCGCTCCCGGGGTTCCGTATTGTAATTCTGCTCGTGTGTCTTTGTTAATGACCTCCACTGAGATGCTTGTTTTTCGACACTTTCTTTCCACAGTAATGCAAATGAACACACCCCATAATCCTAACATCAATACAATTTTTGGGCAACGGGAACAGACTAATCGCTGGAATGTTTACATGCGAATGCGGAATGCGGCAATTATCTGTCATTTGAAGACTTTAAAATTGCGATGCTACAAGCGAACCGTTTCTGTAAGCGACGCTTTAACACATTTGGCGTTGCTAAAAAGACTTTATTCGTACAGGAATCATTTTTTACCAAACCTTAAGTTCGTCTCGGCGTATCATTAAACAAAACATACGCAGTGACTCTGAATCTGTTGTTGTGTCCTTAGGCAAGACACTTAACACGCATTGCAAATCAATATAAGCAATATATCCAGCTAACTCCTAAGAAGAGGTGGAACATAAAGCAAAAGTCATAAAGAACTGTGCTTAAAGGTGCATTGTGTAACTTTTTGGTTGAGCGTCCGTCACCTTCTTGTTGCTATAAATATGTCATTGCTCTGTTCAGAATGTTCCACAATAAGACATTAATCAGATCAACCTTAGGCTCCGTCCCATTACTCTGTCTTACCCTTTCCCCTTCCCCTTTATCTACGTCTTTGTCTTGCCCCTTGATACAAATGTTCCCTTAAGAAATGGGATACCACTCGATTACCGTTTGCGTCATCATCCCTCGCCTCTACCTGGCTGCTACGTCTACAGAAGCGACAACAACTGATGCAAACAAACGTAAACAAAATTCAAAGATTATCTGGTACCTCATCTCGACAAAAAAACTAGCTTGTTTATACATGAAAGTTCAATGAAAACGAAACGTCGGCTAAACAGACATCACTACAATTAAAACCGCAACAACAGTTCACTAAAAGTAACGTGGAACATAAGCGTCATAACTGTAAACCTGCTAAACTGTTAATCGATAATTACAACTGCTGAAAACACATTTATGACACTCCTTGTCTGGTCGATGTGACGCTGCCATCCTGATCCCAAAACCTGCCTGAGCTTGTAGGCGTACTCCTTCGTTTCAAGTCTGGTCAAGAGCTTACTTCATTTCAAGGGGTATGTAGCCCTCGGTCGTGGCCCGAGCCTTTGATCAAAATTAGAATCGGGACACCCCTTGCCCTCACATGAACGCACAAAACCAAGGGGTAGGGGTAAGATGAAGGGGTAAGACAGAGAAATGGGACGCAGCCTTACATTTACTCAATTACAGGTGGATTTATAGCTCAAAAATACCTAGTAAAACAGGCATTCTGACTGTGAGTGGGGTCGCCTCTCTACAGATCTGACCTGTATATTGCTCTTGTTTGGTCTCCATGATCATAGATAAGTTTAATCCCATACTGTGAAACATTCCAGACAAAACAATAACATCTCCATGAAGAAAAGCATTTGGCGAACCCTCCACCACAAAACTTACACAACGAACCTTTAAGTATAAATTTCATTACATTTGAGAGCAGGTGTCTGTACTTTTACCTCTACATTTTTCCGTATTGTTATTCTGTTTATGTTGTTTATAATTATCCATTGAGAAGCTGGCTTTTCCACACTTCCTTCCACAGCAAATGAACACACCCCACAATCTTAACATCAATACACTTTTTGGGCAGCCGCAACGGACTAATCGCTGGAATGTTCATAATGTGGCAATTACAAGTCATTTGAAGTCTTTAAAATTGCGCTGCTTCAAACTAACCGTGTCTGTGAGCATCATTTTAGCACATTTGGTGTTGCTATTAAGACTAAAAAGACTTGAATGGGCTCTGGCTAAGGAGGAGTTCCTACAGATGTAAAGTGATATTAAAGATTAGATTTGGGGCGAAAAACCATGGCCGGTGGTTAAATGAGATGAGGTGCACGCAGAGGTCAGCGTGCTACTTAGAAGAGACTCCCTCCAGAAATGTTTCATGGTCGGAAGTTGAGCTGGAGTAGGAGGGTGAAAATGTAATCAAAGAAAAGTTGCAGTTTCTTTAATTGAACCGCCAACAGATCGCGAAGAGGCAAAAACGTGGAGTTTGTGAATTTTGAGTGACTTTGAAATAATAAAGTTACGATTATTGAGTCTGTGGCAATTGCTTATGGCTCTTAACATACTTCTGTTGTGTCTACGGGGAAGGCACTGAACCTTACTTTAATAAATCCTGTGATTAAGTGTCATTGTTTTGTAGATATAGAAAGAAAACAGCTCTGTAGTGGCGTAACACTGCTTACATGCCCTAACCATATAAGTTAAGGATGCACTGCGTAACTTTGGAGGACGCTTGTCTTCCTTGAGATGAGATTCCTCCACAGATCTGACCAATAACTTGGCCAAGTCACCTGCTTGTTTGCACTGAGATCTCATCGAGACAAGCAGGTGGTTAACATGTAAATACAGCTCTGGAAAAAAATAAGAGACCAGTGCATCTTTTTCTGAAATCAGCATCGCTACATGTATTACAACCATTCCATTCCAGCGTCTGTTGAATTCCAACACAAACACAAAGCTGAGGTACTTCAGTTCTTGCACCAGGAGTGGAATAAAGTCACCCAAGAACAATGTGAAAGACTTGTGGAGAGCACAAGCCTGGAACTAAACCAGGTCTGAACCAAGACTAAAGCAGGTCTAAACTAGGACTAAACCAGGTTTGAACCAAGACTAAACTAGGGCTAAACCAGGACTAAACCAGGTTAAAAAGGGGGACTAAACCAGGACTAAACTAGGATTAAATCAGGCCTAAACTTGGACTGAACCAGGGCTAAACCAGGACTAAATCAGGTTAAAAATGGAACTAAACCAGGACTAAACTAGGATTAAACCAGATCTGAACCAGGAGTAAACCAGGGATAAACCAGGACTAAACCAGGTTAAAACAGGGATTAAACAAGGACTTAACTAAGACTAAACCCGGTCTGAACCAAGACTAAACCAGGTCTAAAGTAGGACTAAATCCAGTCTGAACCAAGACTAAACCAGGTCTAAACTAGGACCCAAGAACAATGTGAAAGACTTGTGGAGAGCATGCCAAGACGCATGAAAGCTGTGATTAAAAATATATTGATCTGATGAAAATATTGATTTCTGAACTCTTCTTAAGTGTAAACATTAGTATTATGTTGTTTTAAAATGAATTTGAACTTGTTTCTTTGCATTATTTGAGGTCTGAATTTTTTTATTTTTATTTTTTATCTTTTTTGTTATTTTGATCATTTGACATTTTCTGCAAATAAATGCCCTAAACGATAATATTTTTATTTGGAATTTGGGGGAAATGTTGTCAGTAAAATCCACTGCAAATTGATCATTTTGCAGTGGTCTCTTGTTTTTTTCCAGAGCTGTATATTCAGATAATCTAAATAAAAATTAAAAGTTGTATAGTAGGCCTGTTAAGATCATTACTATATTCACTTACCATTTAATAAATTACAGACGGAATAATAGTTTTGGGGGCTCCATATTTCCTGTGCATAGATTTTCTTACACAAATGGAGATCTTTTTGTTAAATTTTTATACCATGATAAGATTTGAACTTGTATGACCCATTATATAAAATACAAACCAAGTATAAGCAGCTTGTGACGTCAAAATAAGTCCACTGTGTTCAGTCTGTATCTCATTAAAAATCATGTTATTGTACAATAATCAGGAAATGTGTGTTTGTATGCCAGTTTTTAGCTTTACCATAAGGACATTACTCCTATCAGGTCACCGAGAGTTATGAAAAGTGTTTAAAACTCATTGAGGTGAATAATTTGGAGGGTCTGAATGGATAAGGTAAGTGAGGAATAACTTTGGACCACTGCAAACCGTTTAAAATGAACTAGTTCTGTTTTACATGTTTTAAAATGGTAAAAATCAGGATACAGTGTTCAAAAGTTCAAAAGTAAGTGTACAGTATCCAAAATTCCATTCATTCTTGCCTACTTTTCACTTACTTAATAGACACAGCGCAGGATTTTCAAACATATCTAGAAAATATCCGCAAATCCATGGCAATCTCGGGCCTGCAGTCACACCAGCCAGCCCACAACTTCTACTCAAAGCCTGCTCTGTGCTGCGACAAGTCCATTTTGTGATTATTCCATCATAATTGCGGCCGTTAATAGACCCTCTCATATTTCATTTGAATTCTTATGCAGAAAACATCCACGTTTCAGGCCATATTACGTCTAAGTAGGCAATTAAAGCGAATCGCCTCTGGTAATGGAGAAATATGGCCATTATGATAAGTTCCATATGGAGAGTTTTTTTTCTGTCTTGTCTGTCTTTGGGAGCTACCAGTGAGCAGATTTATGCACTGGTGAGCAGGCTTGAGTTATAACGCAGACTCCAATGGAAATACCACTCATTCTGAACCGTATATTTAACTGGAACACATATGAGTCATACAAAACCGTACATGGGATTATGGGAAAGTTCACGCCGTAGTTGCGATGTAAAACGCAAATGTGTTTTTTAAATTTGCATTAATGTCAGGTGCCATTAAAGACATTTTTTTAAGTGTTGCCCTAATATACCAAATCTTTAGTTAGACTAGACAGTCTTGTAAAAAGGGAAGTGATTAAAGAAAAAGTAACGTTATTTTACAATCTGAGCCTTCTTTCGGTAATAAAACAAGTCGTTTGACTCACCCATATCACGTTCGTGTCATTTGGAGCTGTTTGAAGAAAGTTACGTTGTGGCGTTTCTGTTAGCATTTGTTAGCATTTGTATTCGGGGCATTACTTTGCGGTCTCCAAATAACACAAACTTTAGCACTTTTCAAATCATAGAAGCCCGATGTCTTAATGAAAAATTTTGTTTGAAGCAAAAGTGGCCTGTAATCCGAGATTTAGCCATAGTTTTCAGCTTTGCGTTTCCTATTTGGGTCCCCGGAGCAGTCCGCGCATGCGCACTGGCGTCCTCATCTACTCGAAACTATGGCTAAATCTCGGATTACAGGCCACTTTTGCTTCAAACAAAATTTTTCATTAAGACATCGGGCTTCTATGATTTGAAAAGTGCTAAAGTTTGTGTTATTTGGAGACCGCAAAGTAATGCCCCGAGCATATGATACGAGCACCATGTTAACGGATACGGGATCATTAGTAGAACAGAACGGCTCAACATAAGTTCTGCGATACTGCTCCAATTGACAGAAAAATGCTATGGGTGAGTAAAACTACTTGTTTTATTACCGAAAGAAGGCTCAGATTGTAAAATAACGTTACTTTGCCTTTAAATGCAAAGTCAGTTTTTGGCGCTTTCTACCATGTTATAAAGTTCAAAAATGCCTGAGGTTTTAGACATCATCTAAGTAGGATCAATATTTTAACGGATATCAAACCTTATCAATACACAGGGTTGGATTTTCTAAGCTCTGGGTTCTGAAATGTTGTTTTCAAGTAGGCATTTTGAGATCGGAACTTGGAAAATCCAACCTCCGAGTACAAGTGGAACGCAGCAATATCTGCAGCCTGTGCCCGACCTGGAAGTAAAATGTAAAAAAACTAACAAGATTTTTTGTAAAATCTTAAATATAATTATGTTAACTAACTAACTTTAATTGTGTGATTGCATTGTGGAACTTTTCTGATCCGTCAAATGCTTTTCTCCATAGAGATGTCATTGCTTCATCTCGAATGTTTCACTTTATGGTATTAAATCTTTCTATCTTCAATGGGACAAAACCAGCTCAAGCTACAAGTCAGATCTGTGGAGAGGCGACCCCAGGCACAGTCAAAATGCCTGTTTTTCTAGGTATTTTTGAGCAATAAAAATACCTGTAATTGAATATAAATGTAGAGCTGTTTAATGACATACTGTGGAACATTTCAGGCAGAGCAATGGCATATCGATAGAAACAAGCAGATGATGGACCGTCCACCAGAAAAGTTGCACAATGCACTTTTTAAGGTCCTGTATTACACAAAATCTACTTTTATAATGTTGTTACCTCCTCAAAAACACATCTGGGATTGTGTTTTGTTTCATTTAAATGTTTGAAGAATCCTTAACAGCTCTACCTTTTACCTTTTGTTTCGTAAAGGTTGTCAATTCCAGGGCTGAAATTATCCAAATTATTCTAGTGAAGGTATATGTTGTTTCAAAACACTGTGAAGCGCTTCCTGTATTACCACATGACATCACAAGGTGGAACAGAGTGTGAAAGAACTAAGAACCTAAATTTTTGTGTGTTTGTGTGTGAACTATGTGCAAATGAAACAAAACAGGAAACAACATCATAGCATAAATCAAAAAACAGCATAATACGGGCCCTTTAACTTCTTCCAAATCTCATCAAGCGCGATCCAACTTCCTACGCCACCATGTTACGCCGCACAAGCGCACGTATCCTTCCACACATAAGTGAGCGGGTTAAGCATGTCCGAGGGGCTTGGATATGGATTTCACACTGGAGCAAAAACCTCTTTAACGTTCCTTGACAATATGTCCGCCTTCAGCCATGTCAGTCCGCCCGTCGCCATGGCAAACACTCAGATACTCCACGCAGCGCCGACTTCTCCCTGCAGTTCCACCGCTCCATTGGGTAAACAGTTAAGGAAGTGACTCTGAAGAACTTTAAATGCCGATAGGGCTATGGGAATTTCGATATAAGAAGATATTTATTGTTGTTCAATTGGACTCTCTATGAAAAACGTTGAACACTGTAACTTTAAAGGTCCTCTATTACTCCAAAATGACTCTTGTGAGCTTTAAGCCATGTTATAATGCAGTTACCTCCTCAAAAACATACCTGGAGTGGTGCTTTGTTTCACTCTCACATGTTTGAGTAATTCTGGTTTATTATTCTGTCTACATCTCCAAGGTTCAAAGTGCTCTGTTCCACCTTGTGATGTCATGTAGTGGTAGTTTTCAAGTTAACCGCTGCTGTTTACCTTTTGTTCAGTAGAGATTGGCAATTTCAGAGCTAAAAATCAAACTCCAAATGATTCTAATGAAAGTGTGTGGAGTTTAAAATCGCAGTGGAGCACTTCCTGCATTACCACATGACATCACAATGTGGAACAGAGTGTTTTCAGTTTGAGAGAAGAACTCACCCTAAATGTGCAGGGTTTGTGTGTTAAACATGTATGAATGAAACAAAACACAACTCCAGGTGTGTTTGTGATGAAACATAATAACATAATAACAGATCAGAAAATAACAGTTTTGGTGTTAGCATGCTAACGGTGCACCAGCGTTACTTCCTGATTCGTGGACAATAAAAATGCTTAAAGGGACAGTGTGTAGGATTCGTGGCGCATAGGTGGTTACTAGCTATTCCACTTCCTCTTTTGGCTACGGCAGACCTCGAGGGTCACCCGGACGCGACGTAGCGCCGACATCGCGCGTGCCCGCGCACGAACCGCGCACCGCTGTATACATAAACCGCGGTCCCCCGTTCACTTTTTTTTTTTCTTTTCGCATGAAAACACACAATCCCGATCATGATTCATGACAATCTAAACATCAAATGAAACCTTACAGTCTCCTCTTTTTGACTATGCAATTCATTTCCCTGCAAAACAATCACTCCCCGAGCACATGGGGCTTTTATACAGAAAAGCACAAAACTTAGCTTACTTAGCTTACCTTTGAAGGCTCTGCACAGGTCAAACTCTGTATTTCACCATAAACTTGGTCTCAATCTGTCCATAAGAATCCAGCGAATAAAATCCAATAAAACAATTTAGTCCAAAATACGTGTTATATCCATTACGATGTGTGATCCGGCAGCATGCTCCCCCCTCCCCCCCTCCCCTTCCCCTTCTCTCCTTCGCTCCTGGCTGCATATGGGAGCAGAGGAGCGAAGGAGAGAAGGGGAAGGGGAGGGGGGAAGGGGGGAGCCATATGCAGCGCGGCTGTGCAGCTGTTAGCAGGAGCCGAGGCGAAGGATGAGCCCAAATGTCCTTCTGCGGCTCTCGTATTCAAAATGGCTGCCTCTATATGGGGAAGATCCCCCTTTTATGTGACTATATCTAAGTCCAAAAGAATACTTTGATTTCATGATGGAAGTGAAAAGGCTTGGAAAACAATGTATTTTTGAATGGGTATCTTCAATTTCAGTAATTAACAGGTAAAAATCTTACACACTGTCCCTTTAATAATATAATTAGAAACAGACAGAACACAGAGGTCTCATTTTGATCCTGAGAGCAGATTTAAAACTATGGGCGCATGTTTTTCAGTGCATAAAAACAACCAAAATAAAATAAATAAAATAATTCAGGCATGTCCAAACTATGGCCCGTGGGCCAAATGCAGCCATCAGACAAATTATTCTTGGCCCTCAGGCTTCCAGGTGAATTGGCCCAAATAACCTTGAGCAGAACTTTTGCAAGTTTTTTGAAAATCTATGTTGATTAGCCAATATTTAATATTTATTGTGTGGTTTTGAGGATTTTGAATGAATAAAGGACTGATAGCTCATTTTAACATGTTAAACATGGATATATTTCAATTATTCACTGTACTGAGCACCAGTCTCTGGCCCTCAATTGGCCCTCTGCTTCATCTGTGTTTAGATATGTGGCCCTTTAATTCATTTTTGGCAAAAAAGTTACGTACTGGGGCTTTAAGGGAACTATTTTCTGAAGGAGCTTGAAAATCACCTGACAAACAACCAGAAACTAAACATTGGCACTTACAAGTGAACAGGCTAATAATAATAATAATAATAGGTGTGCATTGATACGACTCGAGAGAAAATAGCACCAAGCGATTTAGATTTCTGACTTTTTCGCATGCAACTGTTTTGTGATGCAAATATATCACTTTTTGGACAAATATTGTTTTGAGAAGTAAAACAAGCTTTATTAACTGTCCCCGCTAACTTGCCGGAACTACTTTCGTCAGCACCAGAACCGGGGCAGAACTCGGCTCAGAGGACACTGTCAGGGGTAAGTCAGTGTTAATGCACGACACTGCTGAAGGGGATACCATACAGATTCACATCAAAAAACCCGAACTATCCCTTTAAAACTATGGGTACATGATATTCAGTGCATAAAAACAACAAAAATAAAATATGCTTTAATTCATTTTTGGCAAAAAAGTTACATACAGGGGCTTTAAGGGAACTATTTTCTGAAGGAGCTTGAAAATCACCTGACAAACAACCAGAAAGTAAAGGGTCTACAGTACAGTAAATTACGTTATTTTCTGATCTATGTTATAATGTTATTTCCTCATCCTAAACATGCCTGGGCATACCAAACTGTACAGGCTCCGTTCTCTGTTCCACTTTGTGATGTCATGAGGTAATACAGGATGTGCTCCACTGTGTTTTTAAACTCTGTACACCTTTACTAGAATCATTTGAATAATTTCAGCCCTGGAATTTGCCATCTCTACTAAACAAAAGGTAAAACTTAGCTGAAAACTACCGCTTCATGACATCACAAGGTGGAACAGGGCATTTTGAGGTTTGGAGATGTAAACAGACTCATAATAAAGTGTTACTCAAACATGTGTGAATGAAACAAAACACAACTCCGGGTCTGTTTTGGATGAGGAAACATTCTAAC